>CM040807.1:25490138-25579640 GCA_022829025.1 Squalius cephalus
AATATTTAATATCACTTTACTCAGAAAACAAGGTATATAACAGGTTTTCATTTAATTGTTCTAAATATTTTCTTAACTAATCACCACCAAACTGCTTTAGTAAGTCAAATGTCAGTAAAGGTGTTCTGATGTGTGTATTGTTCATCAGGTCATGGAGATTCATCAGTCTGCTGTGATTCTGCTGCTGGTCTTGTGTGTGTCGTTCTCCACTCATGCTCAACCAGACAATATAAAGACCCGGTATCAAAAATTCCTCAATCAGCATAGGGGTCCTGATATGAGTGTGCAGAAGTGTACAAGTGAAATGAGAAAGAGAGGCATCACTGGAACTGGAAATGTCTGCAAACCTGTCAACAGCTTCATACAAGCAAATTCAAATAATATTAAAGCAGTTTGTGGCAGAGGAGGAACTTCACAGGGACGTAACCTGTTTAAGAGCAACCAGCCTTTTCCTGTGATCACGTGTACAATACGAAGTGGGTCAAGACCCCCAAGATGTGAATATAGAGGGAAGAAGTCCAGTCGTTACGTTGTGTTGGGGTGTGAGCAAGGCTGGCCTGTACATTATGATGAAGGCAGACTTAATTTATAGATGAAAGACTGAAAAGAGCCTCACAGAGCTTTATAATGTTTTTCAAATTTTTGTTGTCTTTCTTTGTTTTTCAAGTGCAAACAACAAAAACAACACCAACAATCAGAATCAATCACAATGCAAAAAGAAAAAAAAAGATTAATAAATATTTGACCTCAGTTAGAGGTTAACGTGACGTAACCAGTTCTTGTGCTGTAAACATGACACAGTTTGAGAGCAAAGTCTATAATGAAGCACAGCTGTGAACATGAACAAAACAGATTTATACTGCACATACTTAATTATATTTGAGAAAAATCAGGAAAAATAGTTTTTTTTTTTTTTGTTTTTTTTTTTGAAGAACATCACACATTAAAAGAAAATGTACCTCTCTGTCTTTATGAGACTCTGATATGAAAGAGAATATCTTCACTGTCTCTCGTCATTTACCTTAAATGAGCATAATGTTTTTTTGTTTTTTTTTAAACTTTTTCCACTTGTCTGTACTTCATAAAATTAGTTCATGGACATTCCTATCAACTGGTATCTAATTTATAGATAAATGTAGAGTAGTAAATTAATGAGTAAGGAGTACATCACAATCACACCACAGTGAAAAAAATAAAAAAAATAAATGTGCATTTTATTTTACCATATTCATCTCATTTCTGATCTGCAATTTTATTATAGCTTTGTGTGTCTTATCATTAGAAACTTAAGACATTGCCCACTTTCTTTCATTGAAAGTGAATGGCAAGATGATTCACATGTTAGTGACACTTCACTTTGATCATGTGTTACTTCATCTGACAACCACCAATTTAGAGTACAACAATCAAATCAACAGTGTGACTCACAACAGGATATTTTTAATTATTTAAAAATCTCGCTAAAGGAGCTCTGGTGTGTAGAAACTGGACTTTGAAACATAATTAATGTTTTCCTTTTTTTATATACAGTATATTGGCAAATCTACTATAGGCATTTACCAAACACTGTCACATATTTTTACAAAATCTCCAGTGATACTGACAGACAACAGTGAATGAACAGAAGGAGCCAAATGTAATGATTACTCAACCATTAGATGGTGGTGTGCACTGCAGGGGTGTATAGTAGGTCACCTGTTCATGTTTAGAAGTGTTAAATATCATACATTGACATTTAAACACAAAAGTATGAAGCAGCACATTGATAATAATAATAAATGTTTTTTTGAGCAGCAAATCAGCATAATGGATTGATTTCTGAAGGATCATGTGACACTGAAGATTGGAATGATGCTGAAAATTCAGCTTTGATCCAGGAATAAATTACATTTTACAATATATTTACATAGAAAACAGCTATTAACCCATATGAGTTATTCATTTTTAATGTACACCCAGGATGTTGGGGTCTCCTCCAGACATCCCATGTAAAATGTGAGTTTGTAACATAATAATGATTTTATATATATATATATATATATAACAAAGTAATATCTCTACATTTGTGCAGTTTAAATTGATATAAATCAATTTAAACATTTATTTTTTAAAAATAGGATTTTATAAAAATAAAAAAAGAATTATGCAAAATGTGTGTTTACTCTCTGTCAGGGTTGTGTTGTGGCATGGGCCCTTCATTTTTTGTGTGTGTTTTCTGCATCATAACTGAATTTTTTAGACAAATTTTGTAACAAAAAGCAACTTTTATAATCTACCACTGATGTCTATATAAATAAAAAAATGTTACTTATATATATATATACATTTTCAAAATACCTTAAATCCCCTCAACACTGCACAAATGTAGAGTAAATACATTAAAAAAGTGAGATATATCACATTTGTTTTTATATATATATTAATGCTATATATATACATATATATATTAAAACAAATGTAATATATCTCACTTTTTTAGTGATTATATATATATGTATATGTATATGTCTTGGGAGACCCTGAACATCTTGAATGTGATTTTCTTTTTTCCTTTTTTTTTACGCTAACGTACAACAAGATCATTCCAATCATATTTATTTTATTTTTGTCCTGCTACTGTATATTTTCCTCCTTATTCTGTGATTTTTTTTTTTTTTTACATTGTATAAAATCAGTGAGGACTTAATCTAAAAGTGTTTGTAGTACATAGGCTAAATACACATAGATGTAGTCAAAAATTATAGGAAAAATATACTATAGATGTTAGTGGTTATTGTTCAGCAGTGCGTTCGATTCCTTACTGAATTAATAGCAGGAGATGGGATAAAAAAAATAAACAATAAACCTGTCAGTTAGACAAAGGTCAGATAAAACTATTACACATGACATTTCTGTCCCCTCACTTACATCACAATACATTTTAGTTTCAACCAAATGGATCCCTGCTTTGCTCTGTGAACCGTAACTATTTGCCTCATCTTAGCCTCCACAGTGATACAGGCCCGATGGTGTTGGTTACAGAGGTAGCAGAACATTACACTGAATGGACGGTTGTGATTTCTAAATTCACTGAGTATAATCTAAGCATTGCTATGTTGCTGCCTTGAAACTGTCTATACTGGATTTTAGTTATTAAATACTGCTGTCATGAACCTGTCTCCCTGTTTCAGCACTATTATGCAGTCCAAATGGCTCTGATGGTTCTTGAATGCACTTCCCCTGAAAATACTTGAAAACTGAAAACTGTCAAAGATTTTGTAATGGGAAAGATCGGTTACCAGTGTGCATGAGGTGATTTCTCAATGATGGGTAAGATCCTCTTTTGGCCAAGCAGAGGACAACCTAAGGCAGGAGGTCACTGCTCCCCCTGAAGGGAGGTGTGATGGGTATATAAAAAAATGTGAGATCCTCCATACCCGATCACCAGCAACCACATTCCTTGGATGGCTTGTTTTTCATTGTGAAAAGTGTCCGTGACCTGTGCACATATACTGTACGTTCGTACGCAAGGGTACGACACCCTGAGAAAAAGGAGATTATTTATAAGTAGCGAATGGGAATGGGCTTTTAAGAACCAGCTGAGACCATGAGGTGATTCCCTTAATTCCTGTAGAGACCATAACAAAATGTATTCATTTAATCAGCAACATGACTTTGTGTCTTAATGGCACAAACAGTATAGAGGTTTTACATTCAGTTTTACTCTGAAGCCGTGAGGCTGTGCTGATGTTGAACTAATATATGTCATAGTTTTCACTCATGCAGCTCCTTAGACATTGCATAGGATCATTTCAAAACATGGTGATGGCTAAAGATGAAGACCGATATTGCTAATTTAAGAGAAGGTCTGGGTCAATTCAGCATTTAAGCTAAAGATACCTCACAGATATGGATGCGTTACCCAATGCAGTCCCTTGCAAAGCATGCTGGGAACTACAGATCCACTGCCCAGGGCTGTGTTTCCCAAAAGCATTGTAAGCCTAAGTAGATCGTAGAGCTTTTGCCACCAATGGTCTGTACGATCAACTTAGCTCACGATGCTTTTGAGAAATGCAGCCCTGGGCAGTGGATCTGTAGTTCCCAGCATGCTTTGCAAGGGACCGCATTAGGAGAGTATAATTTTGGGGATTAAGTGTTATTTTATGTGTTTTTCATCTTTGTTTATAATAACCCCAAATCACGATTTGTCATAGAAACTAAATTCTCAGATCAGCAAGGAGCAGGCGTGCATGTGTCGAATGTGTCCATCCTGAGCTTATATGGAAACTGTATGTTGGGTCAATGTAAGCAGCATTCCCTTGTTTTGTTACATAAACCTGACTGAATTAGGTTATAACAACACAATTAAAATGTATAGGTAGAATCAGATAGAAATACATCCTTAAAGCAACAACTGCACATGTTCACTTTTTACAGAGTATATAGAAAATAATTATGTTATTTTCTCATTTAGTGTGTATATACAGTAATATCGATAATATACACCATACTAATACAGATAATATCGATATTTGTACTTGGTGCAAATAGCCGCTGCCTTGTTATATATATAGTTTAAATAAATCCTATTTGTTCTCTTTCACCCTATATGGGCTAATATTAATTCACTTTAGTAATGACACATTTTGTTATTTTCTTCCAACATTTCTTTGAAGCTTTTACTGCAGTAATAGTGTTGCCTGTTTCTGATATAATGTGTTTAAATGATCTACTCTTTGGTTATTATCTCTCAATCTTCATCAGAGAAGTGTCACTATGAAACTCTTCATGTGTCACACGACTGAATGCTCACTCAAATCCTGAGTGGACCGGGACATTTTAAAGTCAGTGTCGTGACACCAAGTGTCAATATGTTCTCATTTCTCAGGCTCCAGTTTTGGCAAGTCTTGTGTAAGGCTGCCCTTGTGTAACTTGTTTTCGTTATGTTATGTGTACATCATGGACTAGGCCTTGAACACACTTATACACCCGCACACAAACGGGAACTCAAGACACACACATACATTTAAACATTCGCTATTGTATTTCTTAATATGCTATATATGGTAGGGTTGATCTTTGAGTACTATGATTGGATGGCCTGGACATCATGGATGATTCTGCTTTATCTTGTGTATAAATATGGCCCATCTCTGCGTCTGCTTGATCATCTCCCGAGATCTCACGACGCTGCTGATACACATCTGATCTGCAGATAATCTACCTGAGGATTCATCTAACCCCAAGATCAAGCCTGACTGCATTCACTTGGACTTTGTGAAGGTGCATCGTAATACAGGCCAGAGGTTTACTAGCCCAGACTACAGACTGCAACCTGTGAGTATCAGTTCACATGAGCTCACTCAACATATTTGTAGCATGTATGTAAATTTTTTTGGAAAAAAGTGGTCTATCAATAATCTTCAAAGCATTGAGTAATAATATTAAAAAGCAACATGCTTTTTTTTCGGGGGTAAGATTATTTTCTGGGGTTTGTGATTTACCTTGACTTTAAATGTTAAGAAGTTTAATCAGCAAGTATACGACATACACGATATTTGTCTTGACTCAATGGAATGGACTTGATGGAAACAAAGTACAGTCTAAAACATTTTTACACAAATACAGAAAACAAAGTGATTGAAATCAACTATGTAGAAAACAGCTGGGTCAATTTAAATTAACTAAGATTATGTGCAAGTAAAAATAAATGAAGGGTCTCATCAGTATTTTTTTTAATAATCACAACCAAACTGCTTTAGTAAGTCAGATGTCAGTAAAGGTGTTTTGATGTGTGTATTGTTCATCAGGTCATGGAGATTCATCAGTCTGCTGTGATTCTGCTGCTGGTCTTGTGTGTGTCGTTCTCCACTCATGGTCAACCACCCGGTTATCAACAGTTCCTTAATCAGCATGTTGGTCCTCTTGTGAACGCGGCAATGTGTACCAGTGAAATCAGAAACAGACGCATCACTGCACCTAACGGTGGCTGCAAACCTGTCAACACCTTCATACAAGCAAATGCAGGTGTTATTAACCCAGTTTGTGGCAGAGGAGGAACTCCAGTGGGCAGAAACCTGTTTCAGAGCAACAATCCTTTTAACGTGGTCACGTGTAGATTACAATCTGGTACACCCCCAAACTGTATTTATCGTACGGGGCAGTTGGCCACTCATAAAATAGTGTTGGGGTGTGTACGCGGCTGGCCTGTACATTATCAAGGTCAGTAAGTAAAGTACAGATGGCTGGCTGAATAGAGCATCTTAATTCACTTCTCCTTTCCCAAGTGCAAAAAGAGAAAAAAGTGAGTCAATCATGAAGCCAAAAATAAAATAGATGAACAAATACAAAATACAAATAGAAAATGTAAACCTCTGTCTTTATGAGACTCTGATATGAACAATATCTTCACTGTCTCTCATCATTTACCTTAAATGAGCATAATGTTAAAATATCTTTACAATATTTCTCTAAGTTGATGGTATATTCCTCACTTCTTCATGCGTGTCTCTGTGTGTAATTGTGCTTTTCATGTGCAAGATTCAGCTCGTCTACTGAATTTAAGCACTCTTTTAACACTTTTTGAGCATTAAAAAAACGTTTTAATGGGAGTAGTGAATGAGCAAAAACAGACGAGGGAAGAAAGGCACAGATGGTTTTATCCACCTGTCTGTATCCTCAATAAAACTTCTCTACTCTTAAACTCGTTTTCTTGATTGACTTTCATCTCAACAACACTAATTGAAAATAACCATTTACTTAATTTATTTGTCTTTGCTTTTATTCAAAGTGTAAATGACAAGTTATCAACCACTTCATATTTTGTTTCTTTTTTATATCCACACATTACAATCAATGAATTATAATGAATCATTTACGAACAGAATTTTTTTATGACCACATTTTTAGTATTTGGAGACAGTGGTTCTCGAGGACAAGTCCCCCCAAATATAAAAATGGCCAAATTGTTGAGATGGTCAATCAAATCAAACTTTTATTTTTCACAGAAGCAGAGCGTGAATTCCAGTGTGAAGACTCAGTTTAACGCTGAAAGAGAGTGAGGTAAGATTTAGCGAAAAGGTAACGGTAACCCATAATGAATCAAGTGTTACTACTGTATATTTTTCTAAAGGAATTACTAATATACACATACAGTTTTAATAAAGTTGAATTAGCTAACCTTCTATGTATTTTTTACTCTTGAAAGTGTACACTTGCAGTTGTTGATTATAATTAATTTACTGTTAAGGATAAACAATGTTTAAAATGTATATAATTATCTAACATCTGACTAATTAAAAATGAACCAAAAAACATAACATGGTAAATGGGGATATCTATATAAAAATTAATTGTCAGAACGTCGACTCTCAGTTGATGTCGCGCAACAACGTTGCTTCTTACAGCCCTGTCGCGTCCTACAATTCTACGTTGTTACAATGGTGTGAGCACATAGACAGTGACGTTGCAAAAGAAATGTAAATGTGTTTGCTGGGTAAAGTGTTACCAAATCCATCGGAAGGAATTTAAAAAAATCTCAAAAGCTTATATGACTTTCAATATTAGTTATATCACGTGTTTCGCAGAATACTGATCCAAATAATTACTAGTTCCTTTAGAACGATGTAGTAACACTTGATACATTACTAATGGCCCAGCAAACAATTTTGCTTCAATTTTGCAAACATGAATGAGTGGATGCACACCAGCTCTATATACCCATGGCATGCAAATCCCCACTTCCAATTCTCATTGGCCTTTTCTTAAAGTCTCAGAGGTGTTTAGGGTTTTCAAGTGTGACCCCTATGGTGTCAGTCATTGACATCACGTCTTATTCCCTCCATCAGCGAACAGAGGTTACAATCGTAACCAGGACGCTCACTTTAAGTGTAAAATAGAGCCAAAATGTTTGGAGAGAGAATATATCTCTCTTTTATTTTTCTCTGTTATAACAGAGTATAACCATCTTTGTTTGTTCATTGTAATTTTACATTTTCTTTATAATGATTTCTCCCAGTGCTGTGCTCTTTTTTGTGCAAATCTACTGTATTTTTATGCAAGCTGTTCTTTATTGTCATAAATTCAGTAACGCTTTACAATAACGATCAGTTGTAAGTCATTTATAAGTGGTTAGTTAATGATGAACTAATAATTTACAAAACATTCATAAATGATTAGCAAGTGATATGCTAACATGTTATGTATGTTTTGTAGATTCAGTTATAAGTCATTTACAATTGATTATTTAATGATGAACTAATCATTTACAAAACATGACTATGCGTTTCATAAATGTTTAATAAATGATGTTACATTTTTGTTGTATGTTTTGCTCACATCAGGTGCACAGTGGTTAAAGACTCCATGTGTTTCAGAGAAGACAGCTGTCTATACCCTCACCAGTCAGCACTTACACTGCAGTACACACTACAGTGTTCAACACCTGTTATAGATGTGTAAACGCATAAATTAATCATTTACAACACTTTCTGCATCCCCTAATCTAAAGTGTAAACTATTCATCACTTGTTAATGTGGTTGAACCTGCTAACGTCATGTAGTACCGCTTACGTCACGTAGTACCGCAAACATCCAATAGGAAAATTCAACTGCAGTAGCCACCGTTCAACCTGAAGAGGGCAGCACTCTTCAGGTTGAACGTTTTTACATCATATATTGTAGAATTAAAACACTTTATACCCAAATGTCAAAAAAGTTACTCGAATCAATGAACAGCACTAATAAAGCCTCATTCTTACAGATCATTAACTAAAAAAAAGTTGGTTTAGGGTTTAGTTACCCTTTAAAAATTCTGTACAAGCCTTTAATTAGCTCTTAACTCATTTTCCTTCATCTTATATTTCTTGAAGATCAAATTTAAGATAAACAGACCCATTAACCCTCACCTTTCAAATCAGCAGCATGAGCATTACTGAGAACTTCATCAGGTTTCCTACAGTATATGCTATGAGAGAGCAACCTTGGATAATAACATTTCCCTCTAGGTAGGTTGAACAGGTTCCTCCGAAACTTAACTACTTGAAAAAAATGTTTGAAAATGTCTTTGGAGTGTACCAAAGATGTCAAAAACTCATAATATAATTCCTTTTGTTGTTGTTTTTTGTTCATTTTTAGCTTGTTATTTATTATATTGCAGAAGTTTATTTTTCATTTTATGTCAAGTGTACAGTTTTATTTTTTGCATCGTGAAATAAATATGTTCTCTATCACTGTGTTGTGTTTGTTTCCTTTTTCTGTTTAGAAGATAATTGAGCCTTTAAATCTCCTTTATAAATGCTTTATAAGGCATACATAGTCCTCACTTTAGATGAGCTCACAAAAATAGTTAACTGACCACTACTAAATGCTTTATAACAACCTGAATTAACCATGAATTACAGTAGACATATGTGTTAATAAAGCATTTATTAACACACAAAGTAACCATCACCATATGTCTGAATAATAAGATGTATGAATGTACATTTAAATAGTTTATTAATCATTTACTTACACTTTCTAAGTGATCTTATAAACCACTGACAAATCCTAAATAACTGGTTTGTAAATAATAAAATACTTAATTTAGAAATTATATTGAACATTAATAAAGTAGGAAAATAAAATTATTAAACACATTATATATATATATAGGCTTATAAATCAAGAAACAAGCATTTATAGCTGTATTTATAAACTGATTATTAATGTTTATTAATGCTTTATAAATGATGAATTAACTGAATTAACTGTAGTATATATATATATATATATATATATATATTTTTTTTTTTTAGTATATGTTTTTCCTACTATGGGGAAGTCAATGAGACCAGAAACTGTCTGGTACTGATATTCTTCTAAATATCTTCCTTTGTGTTCAACAGAAGAAAGAAATTCATACAGGTTTGAAACAACATGAGGGCGAGTATATGTTGACAGAATTTTCATTTTAAAGTGGAGTATCCCTTTAATGGATGACCTCACTGTAATCACACAATCAGTGCCAGGTGGCCGGGATCCTCCAGGGCCTGAAAAACTCATATCTTAGGCAAGGAAGAGTTTCAAGCCTGACAAGTCCAGGTCCACGGTGCTGAAAAGGGAGAAAGTGGTGGACAGTTTAGGCTTCTAGGTGGGTGATTTGGTTATCCAATCCATCACCAAGCCTGTCAGTAGCCTTGGTGTAATTTTTTATCACCAATTTTTTTATTTACCTTTATTTTACCAGGAAGTCTCATTGAGATTAAAATCTCTTTTTACAAGAGCGACCTGTCCAGAATGGAGGAGGCTGCATGCATGTATAATATATCACCATAATCAATCACAGTTAGGAAGGTAGCTTCTACAAGTTTTTTTTAGCATTAAAAGTAAAATTTGATTTATTTCTAAAATATTCACTTTGAGCTTTCTGATTCGATTAAAAATATGTACATTGAACAAAAGCTTATCGTCCATCCAAATGCCCAAGTATTTGTAAGAAGATACCCATTCAATATTTTTACCATCAGATGTATAAATGCTAAAATTATCAAGTACTTGTGAATGAGCCCTTGAAAAAAACATAAACTTTGTTTTCTGTGAATTTAAAACCAGTTTTAAGCTCACAAAAGCACTCTGGAATGACTGAAATGCAGTGTGAAGCTCTTGCACTTCCTGTGTATACCCAGGTCATTTATATAAATAGAAAACAAAACAGGTCCTAAAATGGACCCCTGGGGCACCCCTTTAGATATATTAAGAAAATCAGATTTTTGACCCTCTACATGAACATAAGTCCAATCTGCCAAATAACTTCTAAACCATTTCACCGTCCCAGGTTCAAAACATGCACTGCTAAGTTTGTTCAGTAGCAATTCATGATCCACTGAATCAAATGCCTTGGATTAATCTACAAATAAGGAAGCACAGTGCTGTTTTCTGTCCATGGAGAAATGCCAGCAAATACGAGCTGAGCATGTAAACCTCACTCTCCTGATCTCAAGAGACGCACTTGAGACGCTAGAGCGCGGCTGCCTCCCATGCCGGAGACGCCGGTTTGAATCCTCAGGGATGCAGCGACCATCATAAGGGAGCTTGAATCTTGGCTCACCACAGTCAAAAAGTCTGGCCTACTAGGCCAATTTAAGGCCTGGATATGCTAACATGTTATTTTACTACTTTTAGGCCTCTGCTTGTGTATGAGGTGACCTTGTCAACAGTGGAGACCATATATAAGAAGGTCAGTAGCTCCATGGGTGGCTGGGACTGTCATGCAGCTTGAGCAGCGAAGCACCCTAGATAAACAAGCTCCAGCTTCCCATTTAGCAGATTCACTGAGTTCAAGGTATCTCGCAGCAGAAAGGCACTACTCTATCAGGACTAAGAGGACTCAAGGGTGACATAGGCAGGCATCACGGTGCAGACAGGTACGAAGTGGAGAGCACAAGAAGGCCTGGAGACTGCTGAGTCCTGGCTGGGACACAGGGCTTTGGTGGACATTGTAGCTATGGGCCGGTCAGGGTTAGGAACCAACCAACATCCACGCTATTACAAGGCCCATGTTAGAGACTGCTCCCAGCTAGTCCTGTAGGAGGTGCAGGTTGGTGCAGAAGAGGAAAGGACCTGCAGGATGGTGGGCATGCGGCAGCAGTGATGAAGTACGAGTGTGAGCAGGAGAAGAAGATCTCCGAGATCTGGCAGGCAGATTCCCAGCAAATCAAGTTCTTGGTCCAAGCGGCCTATAGCCCAGCCTACAACAGCCCAACATCCCTGGGGGAGGGCCGCTACCGCTGGAGGCACGATCCTTTGCAGAGTCCATCTCCAAAGCCATGGCCAACAACAAGCATGGCTGCTACTGGAGGAACATCACCTTTGTCAGGGCACAGGAGCCACATTCACAACTCAAGCTGGCAGCCGTGTTGTTCACCTCGGCTTCAGGATGGGATAATGAAGTCGATCTGGGGAGGCAACGGTTCGTATTGTTGCAACTGGGTTGAGGCCAGACGCAATGGTAACATCAGCCACTTTGAAGCAAAGCTCACGGTTCCTGGGAGGACCGCATTGAAAAGGCGAATGAACGGAAGGAGTGCAGAAGGGCAGACTGGAAGGTACGCTGCGAGCCCATCGAAGTGGGGTGTATAGAGGCTTCACTGGCTGGTCACTGTGTAAGGTCTACATGCTGCTTGGCATAGGGTTGCGAAGAGGAAAGCCATCAAGTCCACCATGGAGACTGCAGAAAGTGCCTCCAGGTGGCTGTGGCTTTAGAGGAGTGACCTGTGGGCCAACTACTTTTCTTTTCAACTTTACATGTCGGCTAACTCTCATTAGAGTTTTAGTGGACTGTCTGCTTAATATCTGCAAACTCTTTATTGTGATGGTCCTCCAACAGACATTCTGACTATCTCTCTCTCTCTCTCTCTCTCTATGGCTTGGCTTCGTGAACGAAGATTTGGGAAGGAAATCCAAGTTTTCTACAGGCACGCTGGTGGCTGACGAGGCCTATGCGGGACAGGCAGGTCCTGCCACAACTGCTGCAGGTAAAGGTCTGGTCCAGGATGGGTGCTGAGGGGACACGTTTTTTTCTTCTTCTCCTTTTGTCCTCCATACTGGCCCTGCGAGCATCTTCAAAGAGGGAGGTGGCCTGATGGACTGTGCGCCGCCAGGAGTCGCGATCAGCTGCTTGTGTTGCCCACTGACGGTGATCGATGCAGCAAGCAGTGAGGGACTTCTTCAGCAAGTCTTTGTACCGCTTTCGTGGTGCCCCGATGTTACGGTAGCCAGAGGACAATTCCCCATACAGCACGATCTTAGGTAAGCGATGGTTCTCCATCCTGGAGACATGCCCTGCCCAGCGAAGTTGTACCTTGAGTACCATAGCCTCAATGCTAGTGACCTCCGCTGACTCGAGGACTTCAGTGTTGGCAACAAAGTCATTCCAACAAATGTTGAGGATAGTGCGGAGGCAGCGCTGATGAAAGCGCTCGAGGAGTCTCAGGTGATGGCGGTACGTGACCCAGGACTCAGCGCCATACAGGAGAGTGGTCAGCACGACAGCTTTGTATACACTGACCTTCGTGTCTTTTTTGAGGTTGTTGTTGTTCCAGACGCGTCCGTATAATCTGCTGAATGCTCTATTTGCCTTGGCCAGCCTGTTGTCGATTTCTTTGTCGATCTTGGCGTCAAACGAGATCACGCACCCCAAGTAGCTGAAATGGTGGACAGCCTTCAGTTCTGTTTGTTCGATCGAGATACTTGGTGGATGGTACTCTTTTTGTGGTGCGGGCTGATGCAGAACTTCCGTCTTCTTCAAGCTGACTTCAAGGCCGAAGATCTGAGCAGTTTTTGCGAAACAGTACGTGATTCGCTGCATAGCTGTCTCTGTGTGAGCAAGGAGGGCGGCATCATCAGCAAACAGCAGCTCCCGGATCAGTAGCTCCATGGTCTTTGTGCGGGCCTGCAGACGCCTCAGGTTGAACACGCTCCCATCGAGACGAAAACGGATGTATACGCCATCAACGTCGTCAAGGTCCTCTGTGATCTGCTGGAGCATCATGCTGAACAAAATGGTGAACAGAGTAGGAGCAAGAACACAGCCCTGTTTTACACCGTTTGCAATAGGGAAGGGCTGCGAAAGGTCGTTGCCGTGTCTGACTTGTCCAAGCTGGTCTTCATGAAGCTGGATGATCATGGTGAGGAACTTCGGTGGGCAGCCTAGCTTTTCCAGAATTTTCCAAAGTCCCTGCCTGCTCACGGTATCAAATGCTTTTGTCAGATCCACAAAGGTGACGTACAGCGCTTTGTTTTGTTCCCGGCACTTCTCCTGAATCTGTCTCAAGACAAACACCATGTCTGTGGTTCCCCTGTTGGCTCTGAAGCCACACTGTGTCTCTGGAAGATGATCCTCTACTATCACGGGTACCAGTCGATTCAGCAGAACTCTTGCGAGGATTTTGCCAGCGACGGACAGAAGTGTTATGCCTCGATAATTAGAACAGTCTGACTTCTCCCCTTTGTTCTTGTACAGAGTAATGATGACTGCATCACGGAGGTCTTGAGGGAGTTTTCCCTGCTCCCAGCAGCAGACGAAAAATTCATGGAGTTTGGTGTGTAATGTTGGGCCTCCGCTCTTCCATACATCAGGAGGGATGGCATCAACTCCTGCAGCTTTTCCACTCTTTAGCTGTTTAATGGCTTCCTCAGTCTCTTTTAGTGTTGGTGCCACATCCAATTCAGTTTTCACTGGTTGTTGTGGGATGCGGTCAATCGCTGGTTCTTGGACTGAGCGGCTAGCATTGAAAAGGGTGTAAAAGTGTTCAGACCAGCGCTTCAGAATAGAGTCCTTTTCGGAGAGCAGTTTTTTCCCATCTGCACTCCGCAGGGGGCTCAGGATTTGGTACGAGGGACCATATGCTGCTTTTAGAGCTTCGTAGAAACCCCTATAGTCACTATTATCAGCGCAAAGCTGAGTTTTTACTGCGAGGTTGGTCCACCACTCGTTCTGAATCTCTCGCAGCTTACGCTGGAGGGTACTGCATTCCAGACGGAAGGCTGATTTTTTATGTGGGCAGGACAGTTGGGCCAGGTGGGCCTTGTGTGCTGATCTTTTCTTTGACAGCAGCTCCTGGACTTCTAAGTTGTTCTCATCAAACCAGTCCCTGTTTTGCTTCATGGAGAATCCGAGGGTATCTTTAGATGTTTGCAGAACAACAGTTTTGATGCGGTGCCACAGCACTTCTGGGGAAGTAGGCGAGTCGGCTAGGCAGATGGGTTCCTCTAGCCCAGACCGTAGGCTCTCCTGAAAAACTGCTCTGACTGCGGCGGACTGAAGGCTGCAGACATTGAGCTTCTTCCTCGGGGCGCCACCTATCCTTGGTTTGGGCTTAAAGTGAAATCTAATTTTGCAGCGGACAAGGCGGTGGTCTGTGTGACATTCTGCGCTGGGCATTACCCTGGTGTGAAGGACATCTTTTAGGTCACGCTGGCGCACTATGATGTAATCAATAAGGTGCCAGTGTTTTGACCGAGGGTGCATCCAGGTTGTCTTCAGACTGTCCTTCTGCTGGAAGATGGTGTTGGTAATGGAAAGCTGCTGTTCAGCGCAGAGTTCGAGTAACAAGCGTCCATTGTCGTTGCAGCTGCCCACACCATGCCTTCCAAGTACGCCTTTCCAGGTTTCTGAGTCTCTGCCCACTCTGGCGTTGAAGTCGCCGAGAATAACAATCTTGGCGTTAGCTGGGACATCTTGAAGAAGGCTGCGTAGATCAGAGTAGAACTTGTCTTTGTCTGCAGGATCTGCCTGGAGAGTTGGGGCATAAACACTGAACAGTGTGGCGTGTTGCTGGTCACAAAGTGGTAGACGCATTGAGATGATACGGTCAGAATGGCCAGCTGGCAAGCTTACAAGCTTGGTAGCGATGGAGTCCCTGATCATGAAGCCGACACCTGAAAGGCGTCTCTCTGTCGCTGGTTTGCCTGACCAGTAGAGGGTGTAACCTGCGCCATGCTCCCTTAGACTTCCTTCCTCTAAAAAGCGGATTTCACTGAGTGCGGCAATGTCAACATCCAGCCTAGCGAGCTCATGTGCAATTAAGGCAGATCGTCGCTCAGGTCGAGTGCTATCAGCTAAGTCTAGCATGGTTCTGATGTTCCAGCATGCGAGTTTGAGTCCTTTGAGTCCTTTCCCACCTGTTAGGGCGGGTGGGATACGCCACTGTTTCCTTGATTTAGTTCGACCGCATAAAAAGATGCCCGTTGACCGCGGTTAGCCAACTGGGGCTTGAGGAGACAAGCTTTGTTTAGGCCACCTTTTCTAGGCCCCTCTCCGTGTGGAGCAAGCAGTGCTGTCCCTAGAAAAGGCTGCTTGGTCGCTCAGGGTGCTGCCGGGTGATGATGTCGTCTCCGGGTCATCATCAGACGACCACTGGTCCCTGAGCCGCCTGCATGCAGGATCGAGACTGCGGCTTCCAGTGTCATCTTACACCTGCCGGTTTGCCCCTTTCCCATCGCTACAGGACTTGGTGATGGGTGGGTGGGTGGGAGAGGGGAGGGGGAAAGTAGGGCTGTTTGGTATTTCCTTCTTGCCTGCGCAATGGAGCTTTCAAGTGGAGTGCAGTGTGCGCAGAACTGACCCCACCCTTTAAACCCGGGGTTCATCTGCCATGGCCTAGCATGCTCGGACAGTGACAGCGAGGTCCTCGGGCCGTAGGTTTTAGATCAGAGTTTCCCTCTCCTAGGCAGAAGGCCTACCAAGGCTGAAGAGATCTGCCTACCCTGCTATTTCAACCCATAACTGGTAGGTGGCCGGTGACTCCGTCATGGGAGTTCATTCGCCCAGTGATGTAATGTGGACATCACCCCTCACGCCGTTTAGCCCGCCAGCTGAAGCGGTGTACCGGGGTGTGGCACTAGGAGCCAGACGTGAGAGTTTTAGGAGATGGGTGAGGACCAGTGCTTCTGGGTACTCAGATATTGAGTTCAGCTACCAGAAAACAAAGGTACTACCTCTACCCAGAGCACCCTACACCCCTTCTGACTATAAGTACCTTGCTACTACATGTCAACTTATTCTAACCCTACAAGTCTACTAATACTCCACTAATACTCTAATGAGAGTTAGACATGTAGGTGTAGACATGTTTGCTCTTTCCGCTAACTACAGACTGTAATATGTAAGTATCTAATTTTTCCCCCCAATTATTGTGTATTTGTACATTGCTGTTTTTTTTTTTTTTTTTAAAGCAACCAATTTGGAAAGAGGTTGTGTATCAGTTATCACAATGAGTGTACTGGTGTCTCAAAAACAACACCCTTTCAGAAAAACTTACATTTCAGATGAGTGTCCTCTTTGTAAAGTATTTATAGGGTTGATGACTAGTAATTAATTGACAGTGGATTTTAAATCATTATAAATAGTGTTTACTTGACTCATGTCACTTCCTGTGCTCTCAGTAGTATTAACTTACCTAATGTCAGTGTTAGATTTTCTCTCCAGAAAACTTTATAGGTCTTTGTGCAGTGCTGACCTGTAGCCTACATAAAGCTAATAAACTGAAGAATTTAGCTAAAGAAACAAAAGCTGTTGATGTGCCGAAATATTATTTCTATGATGAGAACTCTCCATCTGAAGTGATGATAATTTCTGAAGTGCTTCTTTTATAAAGAACACCGCTTTCTCACATAACGCATTGATTCTCGAGCCATCAATATTAACAGATTCAGCAGGACCGCCACGGACACCACCTGGTAACGTCGCACGTAAGAATGTATATTTTAAGCAACCTACTAAGGTACAGTTCAGGGAACACGCCTAGAAATGGTATACCTTTAGTTAAGTTATACCTTAAGAGTCTTCGTAGCGCGCTCTAAGAGACAACATTATCGGGGAACGCTGCCTTGGTCTAATGTAAAGAAATAGCATAGGTTTAAAACAAATTGATTAAATTGCTGTTGTTGATGTATTATAATATCAATAATAAATTATGACATTTTAATTTGTTTAATGTGTACATAGTTTAAAATAGCCAATTGGTTGAGTTAAAAACTAACCTATTTACCAAATATGTCCTGCTTGTCTGGAAATTCAGGTTTCTTCGAAAGTTTCCCCTTTGGCGTAATACTCTTGTGTTTGAGAATGAATACAGCTTTCACCAACTGACATATGTTATGTTTTTCAATATCATAACATGTAGAAAACACTTCAGGTTAACCACGTTCAAATAACACAGCCAACATCTAGCAATACTCAATTTCTTCTGTATTTATTTTAAAGAACACATCAACTAATAATTGTGACAATGGGGGAATAACAGTATTACATTCATAAACAACATATAGAGTAATATTTGCAGAATACCCTAACTGATGACAAATAAAAGTGATGTAATTTCAACCAGAGAAAATATTGATCTGAAAAATTGGACAAAGTCACATATGCACTGTCAAATATTTGAATATCATGTTAGGTTTTACAAAAACTAAATAAAAAATCCAGTTTACTGGGCAACACTTCAGTCTATGTTGAAGCCAGTTAGTTTCATCCCAGCACATAAGTGTTGTGGAGCAAGTTTCACTGTATTAGTTGAGCTTTTGATCATTAATTTGCTTTTCATTATTTTACAGCCTTGGAAGAAGAAAAGAAAGAAAACTCTTGGAACATTTAATATCACTTTATTCAGAAAACAAGGTATATCAGCTCTTCATTTAATTTCTCTTAATATTTCCTTAACTTATCACAGCCAAACTGTTTTATTAAGTCAAATGTCAGTAAAGGTGTTTTGATGTGTGTATTGTTCAGCAGGTCATGGAGATTCATCAGTCTGCTGTGATTCTGCTGCTGGTCTTGTGTGTGTCGTTCTCCACTCATGCTCAACCACAAGGTTATGTGTGTTTCCTCAAGCAACATGTGTTTGGTGCCATGACTGTACAGAAATGTGACAGTGAGATCCACAAGAGAGGAATCATACGCCCCCTAACCACCAACGGCTGCAAAGAAAACAACACCTTCATACTAGCAAAAAAAGAAGAAGTTAGAGCAGTTTGTGGCACAGCAGGAACTTCACTGGGCAGTAACCTGTTTATGAGTAACAATCCTTTCCCTGTGATCACTTGTAATTTACACAGTGGGAATACACAATAGAAACAACATCAATCAAACAATCAGAATCAATCACAAAGCCAAACATAAAATAGATAAATAAATACTTGACCCCATTAGAGGTTAATGTGTCAAATTCAATGAAGCACAGCTGTGCATGTATGTAATTATATTTTATTAATTGTGCTTTTCATGTGCAAGATTCAGCTAGTCTACTGAATTTAATCACTCTGTTAACACTTTTTGAGCATTACAACACTTTTTAATGGGAGTAATGAATGAGCAAAAACAGTCACAGATGTTTTTCCACCTGTCCTCAATAAAATTTCTCCATACCCTTAAACTCGTCTGATTGATTGACTTGCAACTCAACAACACACATTTGAAGGAAAAATATAAATGTACTTATTTTTTTGTGTTTTCCATATTCTCCATCTCATTTCTGATCTACAATTTTATTATAGCGTTGTGTGTCTAATCATTAGCCCCCTAAGGCATTGCCCACACCCTTACATTGACTGTGAAAAGTAAGAATAGATGATTCACATGTTAGTGACACTTCAATTTGATCATTTGTGTTACTTGATTTGACAACCACCATTTTAGAGTAAACCAATCAAATAAGTGTGAATCACGACACAATATTTTAGATAATTAAAAAATCTAGATAAAAGAGGTCAGGTCTGGTATAAACTGGACTTTGAAACATCATTAATGTTTTCCTTTTTGAATATTGGCAAATCTACTATAGGCCTATACCAAACACTGTCCAGTGTTTAAAGGTCATGTGACGTTTGCAATAAAAACTCCTGATACAGACAGACAACAGTGAATGAATGAGCCAAATGTAAGCTAATGATTGTTCGACCAGTAGATGGCGCTGTGCACTGTGGTGTAGATCACCTGTTCATGTCACATGACATTTAAACTCCCTGTGGGTTGTTTTAGTGAAGGGACAAGTGACAGGTATACATTTAAATTGTGTTATTATTACTGAAAAATAAAGTGCAGAAGTGAATAGAGCATTATTCACAAACTTAAGCCTGCAAATGTCTTAACTTAATCCAAACAAAGAAACAGAAATTTAAATGTCACATCTTTATCTTCAAAGTGGATGGTCACTTCTTTGAGTATGACTCGCATTTTCTGCAACTGAGATCTTGCGATTCAGACACTGTGACTATATAGGATGTAGCTTTGACTATCCTCCTCAAGTTTGACGTAATCAAAAAACAAAAACAATTAAAAAAATAACCCGATTTTAACATGGATGACTGAAAGGAAGCAGACATTAAATACCTGGAATGGATGTGTTTCTATAACATTTTCCTTCCAAGACTGACCGAATCATCTTCCATTAAGCCTGATTCAAAAATCTCTACAAGAGGTAATATGCGATTAAAACACACTTACCACTCTCTACTTTGCTTGTGATTTTGTTTTCTTTTTAATAATTACAGTCCGCTGCGTACAATGTACCTGCTGGGTAAAATAATCAAAACCCTTCACAGCCTCAGCAGTTTCAGCATGTTTGCTCTATTATAAGCATTACTTTGAACAATTTAATCTGTGTACCATCTGTAATTAGAAATATATATTAGAAAATAAACAAAAGGCATAAGGTTGTCAAGCTTGAACAAATATACTGTAGGTTAAAAGGTTGTAGATTATATGAATTATAGGCCATGTATCCTGTGTAAACTAGAATTACTGTTTTACTGGAATTGCATAGGAATTTCAAGTTGCATGTGTGACTATGTTGAATTTGTTTGTCTCCTTAGTGGAAAACTCTGCTATTTTTCCATATAGCTGTAGTAAAACCACGTAAAGGAGCATAGAATCGCCATGTGGCCACAATGTTAATCGCAATTTGCATTAACCATGAAAATGCTTTCCTCACAACAGGATTCAGGATTTGCACTTTATCATGCTCCTTAACTGAAACTTTGGTGTGGGAAGATTTTGAGCCAGATCACACCTCATACTCACATTCTCAAGCTGGCTCCCTGTTACAACAACAGGACCAAATTTGCATCACAATTGTAAAACCTCCTCACCTTTGGTTGGGGACATGATGAATTTATACATAGCCACAGCTAAATGCAGCGACATAATTTGATCTTCACACAAAATAAAATCTCTGCTTATTTGTATTTTGTCCATTTTACTTGCAGCAATATTTGGTTACACTAAATATTTTGCTGATATTCTTCATGAAATGGGGTTTTAAACCAGCATTTTTTGTTTTAATATAATGCAATTTATGCAAATGTTTCCAGAAACAAGAGCTTGTAAGATCTTCTTTTATTCTCCCTTTACCATATTTTTAAGTACATCAATTTAAGGTCTTTTTGCCAAAGACTAGTTTTAATCTGACCACATCAATCCTCTGACCAATGCCAGGTGTCTGCTTTTGCTGTGCTATATGCTCTTTTAAAATCACAGGATCCCTGCTACCCAAGTTTATACAGTATCCTGTGTTCTGTCTCAGAAAAAGGAAAAATGGTTTGCTCCCAGATTCAGTGCCTGTTCTTGTGGAGGTGTGAAGTGTTCAATGGATGATATGCGATGGATCGTTGCGCTGGATGGATCGATGGATCGTTGCAATGGATCGTTGCGACGGAAGCAAATCAATCAAAACTAACTTTAGATGGAAATAACTTAACTCTGCTATAAAGCCAAAACAATCTCTGTTACCTTAAATTATACGCTTATCTCTGTAAAGCTGCTTTGAAGCAATCTACATTGTTAAAAGCGCTATATAAATGAAGATGACTTGACTTGACGGTAACACTTTAGAATACTGTATCTTACTTACTGCATAACTAATAAGTAATTATTGAAGAACTAATAGGTAATTATTCATTAACTACTTCTTCACTACTGTTAACTACTAAGGAAGATGTGTTAACTAATCAGTATGTAATATATTTTTATGATTGTGTTAAGTAACAGTTAGTTAATCAATAAATAATGAATTCTGTCATAACTCTTGAAGAACTACTACTAATTATCTACTAATTAAGGTTCAAGAAAAATAACTAAGAAGTAACTACTAATGAACAGTCATACAAAACTAACCTCAGATTAGTTTTTATATTTTATATACAGTACTGTGTGTGTCTGTTTTCCTCAGCATAGAATGCCATTGAGTAAATTCATGTTTGAGGCAATGACTGAGGGACTCTGAAAATATAGGGAACTTATTAGTAATTCATAAATAATTATCAAATAATTCTGCAGGAATTACTTAGAACCTGGAACAGTATTCTAAAGTGAGAATATAGGGAACTCATTAGTAATTAATAACTAATTATCAAATAATTATCCAGGAATTAGGCTACTTATAACCTGAAACAGTATTCTAAAGTTAACATATAAGGAAATTAATTGGTAATTAACAAATAATTATTATATAATTCTTCAGGAATTACTTGGAACCTGGAACAGTATTCTAAAGTGTGAATATAGGGAACTCATTAGTAATTAATAACTAATTATCAAATAATTATCCAGGAATTAGGCTACTTATAACCTGAAACAGTATTCTAAAGTTAACATATAAGGAAATTAATTGGTAATTAACAAATAATTATTATATAATTCTGCAGGAATTACTTAGAACCTGGAACAGTATTCTAAAGTGAGAATATAGGGAACTCATTAGTAATTAATACAGAATTACCACATACTTCTGACTCAAATCAAACTTACTGTAAAAAACACATTATTAACAGTATTATCTAAACCTTTGTAAAATAGATAAGTTATCATACATTATGATGTTAATTAAATGCTAATTAAACAACAAGTTTGCTTATTTGCAGATCAATATATAGCCTAGTAAATGTCTGCACTTATCTTTCTTATTAGTGCTGAAGAATGACTAAAACTGGCTAGAAAAAAAAAAAAAAAAAAACATTGATCAGTGCTTTTTACTTTTCAAGTAATTACCTTTGTACTTTTACTAAGGTAATTTTGAAAATGAATAGGCCAATAGTTTATCATTTTACTGGAGTAATATTTTATTGGGTTATCTGTACTTTTACTCAAGTACTTGATTTGTGTACTTCATCCACCACTCCACTGCTAAAATAAAACGGTTTATTGTAGTAACCACTGTGTGTGACTGTTCATTAGTAGTTACTTCTTAGTTATTTTTCTTGCACATTAATTAATAGATAATTAATAATACTGTAGTTCTTCAAGAGTTATGACATAATTCATTAGTTATTGATTAACTAACTGAAACTTAACACAATCATACAATTCTATTACATACTAATTAGTTAACACATCTTCCTTAGTAGTTAACAGTAGTGACTTAAGTGTTAATAAATAATTATCTATTAGTTCCTCAATAATTCCTTATTAGTTATGCAGTAAGTAAGATACAGTATTCTAAAGTGTTACCGACTTGACTTGAATGGATGATTTGCATATCTATGAACGGTGAAACACCAGTTGATAGAGCCTTCTCATGCAGGGCTGAAGGAGAACAAAGACTGAAAACTGACCAACTGCTATTGCAACAAGCCTGGACGAAAGACTGAAGATGCAACTAAACGCAACAGAAAGCATGTCTTTATGGATTGTGTCACCTTTGGACTCCATGTGTGTGGCCAACGGTGCCAAGGGCGGAATTGTAGGATTGAAAATAATCCAAGATATTTTAAATGAACAAAGATATTTGCTTTACTGTTTCCACCCCTTCTTTCCACAACCGTTTGGAGTTCCAAAAAGCACAGGGGTTTCTGATAGTGATCTAGGCCTGTAGGCCAACATGTTTGTACTTTGGGGGTCGATGAATTGTCACACCTTTAGTACGGTGGGGGAAGTGTAATTATCTGATTGGTCAGTTTGAATGTCTCACATCTGGGTTTTAGTCACATGGTCAGGAAAGGATACAAGAAGATTGAAACTGTTGCTCTGTCTCTTTCTCTCTCTCTCTCTCTCTCTCTCTCTCTCTCTCTCTCTCTCTCTCTCTCTCTCTCTCTCTCTCTCTCTCTCTCTCTCTCTCTCTCTCTCTGTCTCTCTCTCTCTCTCATGGTGGGTACAATTAATAATATAAGTCTCATACATCTATTTTGTAACTATTTTAAGTGTAACCATAACCATATTATGTCATCAAACCTTTTCAATTACAGCTAATGTGCTAACTAGTTTTGATTTTGTATTGAATTTGAAGTGCTACATATTGCAATACAATATTGTCTCTCTCTATAGCAACACTCTCCCACACATATTAAGCTATTGTAACTGCTTATTTCCGTATTTGGTATAAGTGGCAATGGGTGGAACAGACAATAAATGTGCAGTTTTCTACCATCTTACTAATAATGTTTCTAGTCATTCGGCAGTCTTGCAGCTTGAACCACAGCAATCCACCCTTACACCTCTGTTTTAATTTTTAATGAATTAAAACAACTTTTCACAAATTGTTTGCCAAATCACTTATATAAATAACTGTAGAGTGTCTTCATGTTTGCTGGAGAAAAACAATAGTGTGATGAGTGAGTGATTCGTGAATGCAGCAGCAAGTGCTGTGTGGTAGAGCGTGCACCCCAATAGCCAGATAAATGTAAAACACACGGAACAACCTCATGCTTAAGTTTGTTGGTGCGGCGAATGACTAAATTGCCCGAATCAAAGGTATTTTCCTCAATGTAATCTTCCTCCAAAAAATGTTCAATGCATACTCTGACATCAGCGCCCATTGAAGGGTTCTTCCTTTTCAGTGCCGCTAGCCAGTGAAGCAGTGATGTTATGTTCTCCGTTTTAGTTCTCTTTTTCCCTTTGCTTTAACGCTGTAAAAATAATTTCTACAACTAGGAGCAATAGTAAGTCCTTTTGACTTATGATGTGGCTTTCCAGTTTCCATCTTTAAATGTCCCATGACATCACACGTTGTGGTATTGCAAGATGCTGGCATCCTTGCTCCAAAAGCTATAACAAAACATCACTTTTTCTTTAAAATGGTTACATTAATCACCACACAACGTTATAGCAACCTTTTGGCCATATTGTTAAAACATTGTTAGAGATTGGGTGTGTTGTGCCAACGTTCTGTGTTTGCTGGGAGGTTACCATTACCTTTTATTATAAATTGCATTATTATTATTCATGTTAATTTTATAACCGGATTTGGTAACACTTTAGTAATAACAATCCAAAACCTTACAAAAACCTCAAAACTTACAATGACATCAGTCAATATTAGGTAGTTATCAAGCTTTTCACTTTAGAATACTGATCCAAATTATTAGTAGTTACTTTAGAAGGATGTACAGTAGTAACACTTGATTCATTACTAATGGGTTACCATTGCATACACCTTATGCATTATTAAAATGAATTATGAACCTGTATATAGTAGTCTTCAGTGAGGTATGAAAATTAGTTACTAGTAGAAAATTAGTTAGCTAATAGTGAATACCATATTCAACTGATCACTTTTACTTACTAATTCGTTAATCAGAGTTTATTTTTAGCTAATAGTGGTTACTAGAATGTTAATAGTGCATTACTTATTTGTTCCTGAGTAGTTATTCATTAATGAAGGAACAGTATTCTAAAGTGTTACCGTGTTTCTTATCATCTTATTTGAGTATCTTCTGTTAACAATGCAAAGTTATAATGAAATGGCATGTGATCTTTGTTATCAAACCAAATTATGAACGATGTCCAACTGTCAGGTGTTCAGGCTGACGAAACATGCTAATCAAACAAAACCTCAAAGGATGAAACTATAATACTGATGTATTATTGTGTGGAGTGTGTTTTTATCTGTAAGGGAATGGCCAGTTTAGTGCTTCTTGCTTCTCTACAATTGAGACATCCACTTTATTTAGCCTAATTTTAATAAAATTCCATCAAATATTCTTTAATGTTAATGTATAGAGAGATTTTTGTCAGGGATTTTTTGTTAGATAGGTAAGATTTTACAATAAGGTTTCATTTGTTAACAGTAGTTAATGATAAACTAACAATGATCAATACATTTGTTATGGTATTTATTAATCTTTTTTAATGTTAGTACAAACATCGCCATTCATCAATTTGTTCATGTTAGCTGACAGTGCATGAACTAATGTTAATAAATACAACTTTTGATTTTGATAATTTATTAGTAAATGTTCAAATTAACTAAGATTAATAAATGTTGTATTGTTGATTCTTGGTTCATGTTAACTAAAGAAACCTTATTGAAAAGTGTGTGTTATAATTAGATTAAACAGAACTAAAGCAAGCAGAATAAACTGCGTTCTTTTATACAATTTCTAACTGTACAATGTTTTATGTTGTGAGGGGAAGTCATAATATTAGAAAATACAAAAAAAAAAAAAAAAAAAAAAGATCTCCAAGACTACCAAACTCAAACAATACTCGAGATATAATGTGACTTTCCAATAGAGAATAGTGCATTAAAAAATGTTTCTGACAAGCCCAATAATTTTTAGAAAACAGCGGCCTGCATTAAAAAGCAGGATTTAGTGATTAAATGGCTTAGATTGAGCCAACATTGGATATTCTGTTCTATAAAGTTATTCATAATATGTGACCCTGGATCACAAAACTTAATACCGATACCGCCGACCTCAGGGGGTTAACCCATTTGAGAGGTGGCCAAAATCAGAATTTAAAATGGACTGAATAAGCTCTCTACAAACCTGACGAGTGATGCCGCTCTGACAGACCATAGACTATAAAAAACATGTATGCACATAAATCACTGTCACATACACTCTAAAGAGTAATATTAAGTTACTGCATAATACATTTTCAACTAGCAGAATATTACAGAATCACGATACACAGTCTCACTTGTAGCCATGTCTTTTAATAATATTTCGAAGGGCAAAAACAGGAACTTTTAATTGGCGTTACATCATCAACTGTCACTTAGCGCGAGGCCCTGTGCAGTCGCAGACTTGGTACTTTCAGTAGCATTTAGCATTACCTCCCAAGCCTGAGCTAACTCAATCACGTCGAGCCGCGAGCCTGTTTTCAGATAGCCAGGCTCCTCCAGCTTCACCCACGCCCCGCCTCTTTGCCCATTTTCTGTTATCCGAGAGTGACGCAAAGTGATGCGAGGCCAAGATGGCGACGGCCGACTCCGCCCACTTTAGGCTTCAAAAATGCTCTTCAGAAACCTACGGGTGACGTCACGGACACTACGTCCATATTTTTTTACAGTCTATGGGTGTAACCCCGGCATCCTGGCCAAATTTGCCTCAGTCCATCATGGCCTCCAAATCATCCCCATATATACTGATTGGCTTCATCACTGTCTCCTCTCCACCAGTAAGCTGGTGTGTGGTGGGCGTTCTGGCGCAATATGGCTGCCATCGCATCATCCAAGTGGATGCTGCACATTGGTGGTGGTTGAGGAGATTCCCCCCTTTCTATGTAAAGCGATTTGAGTGCAGAGAAAAGCGCTATATAAATGTAATGAATTATTATTATATTAAATTAATTATTAAACTGAGCAGAGCTCCTATCAAACTTTTCAATCTGTAAATATAATAAATTTAGTGGGACATCCTTATTTCGGTCTCTGAAACTTTTCCAGTGGCAAAAACGTACTGTTTTAATTCAAACTTCAAAGCTTAATTGTATGATTTAAAGGGGTGATGAACTGAGAAATCAAATTTTCCTTGAGCTTTTGACATATAAGAGATCATCATACTATAATAATATCCTGTAAGTTTCAGATCTGAAAACTACCTTGTTAGTCCAATAAAAGCTTTTATAGACATCAGGCTCAGCAAACGACTCGTTTTTCAAAGTGGGGAACAATGACGTCAAAGAGGATAAAACACCGCCTCCACAAAAGTAGATCAACTCCTACTTCACGGCCTGTTTAGCCCACCGATTCGCCCAAACATGCTAAATAACATAGGACATGATAATTGCTAAACCGGATCGAGCTACTTCTTCCAAGCAATAAACATGCGGTTTACTAAATATTGTGCAGTGCCTGGTTGTGCAAGAAGACAGTCTGCATAAGCTTCCTTCGGATTCCAGCATGGTTAAACTTTATTAAATCAGTCAATCAGCACAATTTCCCGACACGGATCTGCCAGCAACTGTAAGTAACCATGTGTATTCTAATGCCTGATCTGCGATCAGTGATTTCCGATGTGTAATTATTCAAGTTCAGATATCTTTCTCTTAAAATCGTTAAATACTGTTTATGCATCAGTGACTAAACGATCAACTTCACATAATTTCTCGTAGTATTATGAAAAAAATAATAACTATTATTAAATTATATACAGAAAGCGATCAAAGAACGACCCCTTTCCAATCGCCCAAGCTGTCAATCAAACAGCACAGCGCGAGCCGCGAGAGCTTATCTGGACACTTATCAAACTCGTCAAGTCAAGTCAAGTCATCTTCATTTATATAGCGCTTTTAACAACGTAGATTGTCTCAAAGCAGCTTTACAGAGATAAATGTATAATTTAACGTAAGATTGTTTTGGCTTTATAGCGGTTCTTTAATAAAGTTATTTTCCAGCTAAAGTTAGTTTTGATTGATTCGCTTTCGTCGCAACGATCATTTGTTATTAAATAAGGGGCCGCCATTTTCTCTACACAAACTTTAAACGCGATCCTGTGAGAAACGCTGATGGCGTTCAGATGCGCATTAAGAACGGGTTCTATAGTTATGTGCGTTTGAATATGTGCGCAGGTTTGGAATTCCCTACAAACCAAGCCTAAACAAATTACTGGTGTTTCCTTATAGTTTTGATTCAGAATTTTGTTTTATTTTATTTTATCAATTCGGGGTAGATACGCAAATTGAGTTTTCCCGACGACGCTTTATCTGTAGAGTGGGAAAGGGATCCTCCATAGGGAGAGACTAGTTGGCACTTCAGCACTGCGTTGACATCGGGTCCAGGCGAAGGTCCTTCATCAGATCTGGATACGGCCTGGATCCGGCAGGCTGCGGGAAAACCTCGGGATAAACAAAGACACTAAAATTAGCGTAGATGCCATTCTTCTCATGATGTAACGAGTACATCAGGATTTATGGGAAGTGTTCCCGGTTCCAGCTGACCTAATCTATGCAGCCTAACATTGAATTATAGAAGTCTATAATGTATTATGTGAATGCTATGTCAAAGAGATGCGTCTTTAATCTAGATTTGAACTGACAGAGTGTGTCTGCTTCCCGGACAATGTTAGGAAGATTGTTCCAAAGTTTTGGTGCTAAAAAGGAAAAGGATCTACCGCCAGCAGTCGATTTCGATATTCTAGGTATTATCAACTGGCCGGAATTTTGAGATCGCAATAGACGTGATGGACTATAATGCGTTAAGAGCTCGCTCAAGTACTGCGGAGCTAAGCCATTTAGTGCTTTGTAAATAATCAGCAATATTTTAAAATTGATGCGATGTTTAATAGGGAGCCAGTGAAGTTTTGACAGAACCGGGCTAATATGGTCATACTTCCTGGTTCTGGTAAGAACTCGAGCTGCTGCGTTTTGAACTAGCTGTAGTTTGTTTATTAAGCATGCAGGGCAACCACCCAGTAGAGCATTACAATAATCTAGCCTTGATGTCAAGAACGCATTAAGTAATTGTTCCGTATTTGTCAATGAGAGCATATGACGTAATTTAGATATATTTTTAAGATGGAAAAATGCGGTTTTACAGATACTAGACACGTGACTTTCAAATGAAAGATTGGTATCAAAGAGCACACCCAGGTTCCTAACCGACGACGAAGACTTAACAGAGCAGCCATCAAGTGTTAGACAGTATTCTAAGTTATTACGTGAGGAAGTTTTTTGTCCAATAATTAGAATCTCTGTTTTTTCAGAATTTAGAAGTAGGAAATTACGAGTCATCCAATTTTTTATATCAGCTATGCATTCTGTTAATTTAGTGAATTGGTAAGTTTCGTTAGGTTTTGAAGAAATATAGAGTTGAGTATCGTCGGCATAACAGTGAAAACTAATTCCATGTTTCCTAATGATATCTCCTAATGGTAGCATGTACAGAGTGAACAGCAGCGGTCCTAGTACTGAGCCTTGTGGTACACCATACTGAACTTGTGATTGATAAGACATCTCTTCATTTACTGCTACAAACTGATAACGGTCAGATAAGTATGATTTAAACCATGCTAGTGCAATTCCACTAATGCCAACATAGTTTTCTAGTCTATTTAAAAGAATGTTGTGGTCAATGGTGTCAAATGCAGCACTAAGATCGAGTAATACTAATAGAGAGACACAACCACGATCGGATGATAAGAGCAAATCATTTGTGACTCTAACGAGAGCTGTCTCAGTACTATGGTACGGTCTAAATCCTGACTGAAAATCCTCGCAGATATCATTTCTTTCTAGAAAGGAACACAGTTGTGAAGATACTGCCTTTTCTAGTATCTTTGACAGAAAAGGTAGATTTGAGATCGGCCTGTAATTGGCTAATTCTGAAGGATCAAGTTGCGTTTTTTTAACAAGTGGTTTAATCATAGCCAGCTTAAAGTTTTTTGGTACGTATCCTAGAGACAAAGACGAATTAATGATATTAAGAAGAGGATCTATGACCTCTGGAAGCATCTCTTTCAGTAGCTTAGTCGGTATAGGGTCTAACATACATGTTGTCGATTTAGATGATTTAACGAGTTTAGTAAATTCTTCCTCTCCTATAGCAATGAATGAATCAAATTTTTCCTCAGGGAGACTACAATGCCTGATGCGATACTGTAGTAGACGGTTGCATAGTTATAATTTTGTCCCTGATATTATCAATCTTATAAGTGAAGAAGTTCATAAAGTCATTACTGCTGATGTGCTGCTTGGAACCTTCTGTGTTTGAAGCTTTCTTTTTCGTTAGTTTAGCCACTGTTTCAAATAAATACCTAGGATTATGTTTATTTTCTTCTAATAGGGTTGAAAAATAAGTAGATCTAGCAGCTTTTAAAGCCTCTCTGTATGCAATCGAGCTCTCTTTCCATGACTCGTGATGAAATAATGATGAAAAACTCGTGATGAAATAATGACACTGTTAACACTACACAACGATGCTTTTACTGTGTATTCACATCGTGTTTGCATTGTGATTTGGTGTAAGCATTTGTGAGAGTGCAAAAATTGCGTTGCAATGATAAGATATTTATTCATGCGATCAACAGACTGTCTGTCATCTGCTCAGTCAAAGCTCATCATGCTGCAAACTTTCATGTGATGGAATAGATTTAAATATAATGCTTTAAACGATACTTTTCATGATGTGTTAATCTCGATAGCTGTAATAGTAAAAACGTAGTAAAAGTTACAAGAGTAAAAAAGTAAAAGAGAGAGTTCATGTAATAATAGCTATTTCATATGCAAGCATGTCAGCCAATCACAGCAGTGGGCGTTTGCATTGCAGTCTCACAGCAGACACGCCCCTTAAAACAGAGCGTTCAGATCTGAAGCTGAAATGAGGCTTGGAAAAATGGCTTTTATTTATAAATTATGACAATCTTTTTATGTAAAAATCATACTAACATTATAAGGGCACCCCAGGCAACATTATAAAATAATAAAACAATCCAGTTCATGACCCCTTTAAGGAGATGGTCTCATATGATTCACCACAACATTAGTGAAACTGCTACAAACATCACATCACATTAACAGATCCGATTTCCCTGATTGACACATTGGTGGGAATCATGTGAATCAGATATTGAAACAGGGTATTTTTCTCTCTTCTTACAGTATCTCTACTTTGGAAATTTGGGATCTATAAGTAAGCTGTCATACAAAGGTAGAGTTTGCTCCATATCATTACTGGTATAAATGCAAAAACTATATGAGGTTTGACATGCTTATTTCTGCTATTACTATCATATTACTACTATTTCTGCATGCCATGGTCAGATTTTTTTTTGCTTAGATCATTTCCATTAAAATGGGATCAAAATTAATGTTTAACTGGTAAGGTAAAGTATCAACAACAAACAAGTATGCTCACTGCTCAGACTAAACTGTTTCTCAAATATTCCCCTTGGCTCCATTCCATTGCAGTCTGACGTAAATATAAAGTGAACCGAGGTAAGCAGGACATCCACACTGAAAATCATCTTTCAGTGTAGTTTTCAGTGTCCACACACTGAGATCAATAAATCATCAATAAATCAACATTTATGAGCAGAATTGTTTTATGACTGAGAGTCATTTCTGTGTATTTAGAGTAAGTGATTCTCAAAATGTGGTAAATCACCCCACCGTGGAAACTATTTGAAATGTGCTTTTTATTTGGCCATTTTCTACATCTCATTTCTGATCTACAATTTTATTATAGCTTTGTGTGTCTAATCATTAGACCCTTAAGGCATTGCCCACACTCTTACATTTACTGTGAACGGCAAGAATAGATGATTCACATGTTAACAACACTTCAATTTGCAACACAGGTGTCATCAGGGAGAAAGAAGAAGAGCTATTTGAAGATTGCCCGGTAAAGCATGATTTTATTTTTGTGTCAAGAATCTTTTTTAAGTGCAAGTGAAAAAGTAAGTAGATTTTCCACTCAGCAATGATCCAAATTATGTGCAGTCACAACTTGAACGCAGTCTGGATATTACAAAGTCATAGGGTTTCCTGGCACTGTAAAGGTGCAGAGGCACACAATGTATGGTTTCGAACAACCTTCATTTTATGCGTATAATTTGTGAACTGCAGCTGTCTTGCGCAATGTACTGCTCATTTTTTTAACTTATGTTGACTCACTGTAAAACATACTGAATTTAACAATGTGAGTTATGTTTAGTCATTTTTAGCAAGCATGTTCGTTCTGCACTGATAATGAATCTCTTTTGTATTTGTTTCTCAATAGAATTGTGTTCTTTCTTTCTTTTAAACTGTATGCAGGAGGACACTCGCAGTGATGCTGCTGAACAACTGGTCGTCCATGGTGCTGATCGAGAGGATCCAGTCAATGTGTCCATCCTTTTGGAAAGCAGGGAGATGTTTCCAGGATGTGGCAGTACTGCTAAAGCTTGCACACTGCTGATGGGGCTTATTTATGCCTGGCATACCCCCCAACACTGCTCTACACCTTTGAGGTGTTCCAGAAACTTTTCCTGGACCTGTATGGTGTTAAGATGTCCCCAAAAGTGCAATCTTTACAGTTGAAGTTGCTCTCCTAAATGCTATCGATACCAGCTCGCTTTTTTTTTTAAAACGAACAGTATTTATATCGTTGTTATCTCTTGAAAACAGCACACGTCAAAATGATCTGACGGCGCGGGCGGGTATAGATATATACATAGATGTTGCCTTGGCTACGGTTTCGTTCCAATGAACTGCAGTAGCGAAGGCGACATCTAGTGTATACATCTATACCCGCCAGCGGGCGGGTATAGATATATACACTAGATGTCGCTTGGCTACGGTTTCGTTCCAATGAACTGCAGTAGCCAAGGCGACATCTATGTATATATCTATACCCGCCCGCGCCGTCAGATCATTTTGACGTGTGCTGTTTTCAAGAGATAACAACGATATAAATACTGTTCGTTTTCTCACACAAACCGCTCGTTTCGTGTCTTAGGCCATCAATGTGTACTTATGATGGGGAATTGTTTCATTTGGACGATGGGGAATTGTTTTAATTTGGACTCTGTGCTTGTGTTTTGAGACAGTGACCATAGACCTGCATTATATGACTGACAGACAAGAACGGTTTGACCTAAAAATATCAAAATTGAAACTACTGCGGAAACAAAGACACCTACATCTTGGATGCCCTTGAGGTAAGCTAAAACATATCAAAAATTAATTTCAAAGTAACTTTATCCCTTTAAGGCGGCTCTGCCTTTCAGCAACTCTGTAAACCCAGATTTTGTTTCTAATTAAACTTACGAGTAATCATTACTTATTATTTTATGTTTAGTAAAAACCTGCTATCATTCCTAAACAACATTAGTTGTTTGTACTATTTAGCTGAAAGATTCATTGCACTAATTATGTTAAGCTAAGATAACTCGCTATGTTAAGCTTCTGTAGGGGAGGGGTGTGGCCTATTTAAATAGGTGACATTTACGTCATTTAAATTTTGAACCGAAGAGTCTAACATTACCAGCTTAACTTATTACTAAACAGACTGACTTTATCTGCGTCAGAGTCTACAAAAGATCTTGTTGAGAATCAACAGAGGTTTCGATGTTTATTATTTATTGTTTCATTTGTAGTCACCATGATGGTGAAAGGTGTTGGCTTTAGTTGGGCTCTTCCCTTTGACATTTAAACATTATATTTTCTCTGACTGTTTTAACTTTGAATTTGTAAGTCACAATAGTTATAGCAAAAAGCCAAGAGTAAACTGAGCAATTGACTATACTTGTCTATTGATGCTGTTATTAATAGAGATTATAAATCTCTAAAGTCAGTTGCAGTTGACTATTCCTAATATTTTTCAGCAGAAAATCCAACGGAATTGTATATGAATCTCAACAATGGTGACACTTGCAATGCATGCTGGGTACCCAATAGTAAACCTATTATCCTAAACCATGTTAATACAACATAACATGTTAAGTTTCAGCTTGTGTAAAAGGTTAGGGTTATATGTTAATACAACTCAACATGTTTAGTTTCAGCTTGTGTAAAAGGTTAGGGTTATATGTTAATACAACTAAACATGTTTAGTTTCTGCTTGTGTAAAAACTAAAGTGGTATAAGGCAACGGGTTTCCTCGCGTTTTGCGAGTAAAGTCAACTAATTCGGGTAAGAGTGAACCCTTATCCATCACCCTGCCCTCCTTTAACTGTGATCAAATAAATTAGTCACTCTGCTCAATTCAGCTAGACAGTATATCACTGAAGATGTGGCTCCCTACACCTTTAAAGCTTGTATTTCTGCAGAATTGATTATTATGTTTCGCTTTTCTTTCAGATTCCTTATTTCTTATCCGGATCACGGCCGGTTGTTCCTTCCCTATCTACAATTAGTAAAATCAATGCGTGGTGGGTCTCAGTGTCCCCATGGTGTGTGTGAAGGGTTTTGCTTGGAATGTCCTAAATTATTTCATATCCTATGCTGGAATTATCTAGGGTAAGTAAAGCGCATGGTTTTGTCGTCCCTTTGGATGCAGTCGAGCTGCTGCTCCCGGAACAGGGCTGGAGTTCAACAGCTCGTTTTGCAGCTTTGATTACCTCTCACAGACATTTCAAAACTTCTAGCTTATAGTCAAACCAAGTTAGCCAAAGATGGAGAGACTCAAGAAGCATCAACATGTAGACCCCATTTCCGGATGGTTAGTTGATGTATCGTGTAGCTTATATCTTCTAGTATTGATTAGCTCATTCTCTTTGTTATGCTATAAATCATATTCCGGGAGCTGAATATATAACTTTATGGTTTGTGATGCCACTAATCCAAGGAATGACGCACAGTCTCTCTCAGCATTGTTGTAGTCTTTTAAAAGCGATCTCTTTAATTTAATCTTCAATGCTTGAACTTTGTGCATTATAACTTTGCAGATGTTGTTTATACTTTAACAGTAATATTACAGAAAGTGATATCCATTTAACCCCCTTTATTACCTCCCATCCATATTGGTTTTTCTTTTCCTATTTTCATATTCAGATCGTATCCATGTTTAACTATGTTCATGGCTCTTCAGATTCTCTTCAGATCTAACACTCTGATCTTGCCCTAGGTCCTTTTTCTGATTCACCTTCTCCCCTAATTCTTTACTCTTTCTTAAGCATATCAACCGACTCTCAAGTTCTGGTATCATATCAACAATTTCTAAAATTAGCAATACATTTTGTCCCTTCTCTTCTGATTACATTCCTAAAAATCTGTGCTTGATTCTCAGATCTCTTTCCCTATTTTCCTACCTACGAAGCATCTCTTTTAAGCCTGGTTTAAGACTCATCTAGTTCTGTCCTCAAGCTGAAGTTATCTCCCCTCCAGTATAACGGTCATTCATTTAGGATTGGGGCAGCCACTACAGCAGCTGAACGCGGCATTTCTACTTCAGCTTTCAAGATCCTGGGCAGATGGTCTTCCTCTGCATTCAAGTCTTATATAAGACCCTATTCTAAAACTATTCTTCAAGCCCAGCAAGCTCTACAATAACCCAAAGGTAAATAACTATGCAACTACTGGTGGTGGTGTCATAATCTTATTTCCTTCATTCTGTTATTATTCTAGCTAGCACTCCTCAATGACTATCTAGTCAACTATTATGTGTGGCCTAGCGGCTCTGTTCAATGTGGCCTCGTCTCTATGTGGCTGTAGCAGCCGTCGTGCCTTTGTTACATGTTCGTCAATTGATAATAATAAATAAATAATAAAAAATAATAAAAAAAATAAAAAACGGCTATTTTATGCGATATTCATGTTCTATGTGGTCTACTGTGACCGTGTAGCCTAATGTGGCTGTCCCGTGGTCTTGTGGCCATAAAGTATGGCAGGTTCTGTGTGGCCTAGTGGCTCTGTCTCGTTGGCCTTGTTCAGTGTGGCTTAGCAGCCTTGTGGCCTGGTGGGCCTCGTCTTTGTGTCGGTCTCATGGCTTCGTGGTCCATGTTGCCATGTCCTATGTTCGGCCTCCAAGGCTGTGGCCCTTATGGCCTTGTTCTGTGTGGCTTAGTGGCCGTTGTCTGTACGTCTCGTCTATGTGTGGGCTTATGGTTTAGAACCCTTTATGTTCTGTGTGGTCTACTGTGACCGTGTAGCCTAATGTGGCCTTGTCTCGTGGTCTTGTGGCCTTCATGGCATGGTTAAATGTGGCCTAGTGGCCTTGTACTCAAGTATGTCTGTCTACGTGTGGCATTAGTGGCCTTGTGGCCACGTGGGCCTTGTGTACATGTGGGGCTTGGCGCCTTGTGGCATATGTTTGCCTTTTCCTTTTAAAAAGATGCCTGAATGGCCAGTGGCCCCCTTGGGGCAGAGGTTTAATGTGGCTTAGATGCCGTAGTCTTGTGTGGTTTGTCTTTATGTGGCTCTAGTGGCTCGGTCTTGTCCTTAAAAGATGCAATGGTGGCCAGTTGCCCCCCCCCCGGGGCATAGGTTTCGTGATCTTAAAGCTGTTGTATCCCGTGAAAAAAAAAAAAAAAAAAAAAAAACTTATGTGTTGTCCAGTCTTACCTCGTCTCTTTGTGGCATTAGCGGCCGTTGTGGCTTAGTAGCCTCGTCTCTGTGGTCTATTGTGGCCGTGTGGCTCATTAAAGCCTCGTCTCTGTGGTCTATTGTGGCCGTGTGGCTCATTAAAGCCTCGTCTCTGTGGTCTATAAAGGCCATGTGGTCCATTGAGGCCAGAGTCTGTGTTATGCTCAGCCCCAGGTGGCTGCTATATGTGGTCCAAGGAGGCCTGTTTATTATTTTTGCCAAGGCGGCTGTCTGTGTGGTCCAATGTGGCCTTGTCTATGCAAGCCAAAAGCAGCATTGCTGGTCCAATGAGGCCTTGTCTCTGTGTTTTCCTAGGAGTGAACTGGCAATTAAAAAATAAATATATAAATAAATAAAATAAAATAATTTTAAATTAACAAATAAAAACATAGTTATTTTAGAATTATCTGTCCTTCTTCCCTATTAAACTTTAGGCACGCTGTATTTTCACATCTAATTTGTATCTTCACCATTTGTTTCTTCCTTCTCTATTTTTCAGGAACCCCAGGACTCTAGACTGGTGGGTATACTCAGTTACCATCTTTTGGGGGTTGGCGTGCCCCGTCCCAGTGTAGTCATACTCCACCTATTTTTGGGGGTCGGCTGCGCCCCTGCCTTCATCTTTAGGCAGGAATTGCAGATCCGATACTCTCGGATTATGCACTACGGACGGGGCCTACGCCAAATGACTTTGTAGTTTATCAGCTTGCTGAGCTGTCAATAAATGTATGGTTTATTGAAATAACTCTCCCGAGTCTTTCTGGTAGAACTGTAAATAAACTCAGCCATCTTAGTTGAGTTTACTGGAGTTCAAGGACATGAAGAGGTGGACCGCTTGCACCTGCCTGGAGAAGGATCTGGGAAACTTTGGAGGAGTGTCAACCGAACGTCTGTTGAAACCAACAGGAGTATAAAAGACTGATGAACTGTTTGCCTCGGGGGATACTGATACGCCAGTGCCCCCGTCGCCTAGAAGCCCAGAGTTGAGGACAAGAAACCCCAAGCAGAAGAGAAGAAGCCCAGAGCTTATTACACCTTTGATCCAAGATGTGATTATTGTATTTTATACTTAAACGTTGAAGTTTTATTTGCCTTTATGTTTTTGTTTATTACAAAAGAAAAGTAACCAATTAAAATAAATTTAATTGATTACAAAAATCTGCCTACCGAGACTTTTAATGAGAACATACCACAGGGGAGTCTTCTGACCAAATTGTAAGTACCTTTTGAATGCTTACGGTTTAGGTCAGATTTGACTTTCTTTACCTTACCTGAGAATAATAAATAAATAGGTAAAAGGTGTTAAGAGTAAAGTACACACCGTAAAACAAGAGCATCACAGAGCTATAGTTGCTAATCATTTGTTTACTTCTCCTTTCCCATCTTTATTTGTTTCTCAAGTGCAAAAAGAGAAAAAAGTGAGTCAATCATGAAGCCAAAAATAAAATAGATGAATAAATACAAAATACAAATAGAAAATGTATCCCTCTGTCTTTATCAACTCTGATGAATGAGAATATCTTCACTGTCTCTCATCATATACCTTAAATGAGCATAATGTTAAAATATCTTTACAATATTTCTCTAAGTTGATGTCATATCCTGCACTTCTTCATGCATGTCTCTGTGTGCAATAGTGCTTTTCATGTGCAAGATTCAGCTAGTCTTCTGAATTTTAGCACTCTGTTAACACTTTTTGAGCATTAATTAAAAAACTTTTTTAATGTGAGTAAAAACAGATGAGGGAAGAAAGACACAGATGTTTTTTTTTCCACCTGTCTTTAATCCTCAATAAAACTTCTCTATACCCTTAAACTCGTCTGATGGATTGTCTTGCATCTAAACAACGTCACAATATTGTGCAGCATTGTTGTCGTAGTCGTCACTGCGCAACACTTTTGGGTCCAACTGTTATCTTTAACTTCAACTTCAAATTGACGTCTTTCTAAAGGTTCAGCCATATTATTTGTCAGCCATTTTGGAAACTGTTTCTTCTAAACTTGTGAAGTCTAAACTCGTGTTTGGAGCAAGTTTCATCAGTATTTTTCTGGGGTTTGTGTTTGTGTTTGCCTGACCTGTTGTTGTCTGGGTTGTACATTTAGTGGGACATCTCATTTACCTTCATTTCTGTCCATGAAACTTTTCCAGTGGCAAAAACTTCATATTTTAACTTCAAACTTCAAAGCTTAATTGTGTGATTTAAGGAGATGGTCTCTATGATTCACTCCAACATTAGTGAAACTGGTACATAACATCACATCACATTAACAGATCAGATCTGTTTCTCAAATATTCCCCTTGGCTCCATTCCATTTAGGTCTGACGCAAAGATAAAGTGAACAGAGGTAAGCAGGACATCCACACTGACAATCATCTTCTGTAGTTTTCAGTGTACACACATTGAGATCAATAATTGATAAACCAGCATCTTCAGAATTCTTTTCATATTTCTGTATTTAGAAAAAGTGGTTATCAAAATGTGAAGAACCAGAGTGGTAAATCACCCCACTGTGGCAAAAATACTTTTTATTTGGCCATATTCTACATCTCATTTCTGATCTACAATTTTATCATAGCTTTGTGTGTCTAATCATCAAGTCAAGTCAACTTTATTTGTATAGCGCTTTTCACAATAGCCTACAGATTGTATCAAAGCAGCTTTACAGTATTAAATTAAAATAATACATCAATGTTTGTTTCTAGTGGAAAAACGTCCACGTTTGGTAGATCAATAGTATTGTTGATTGATTAATTAAATGAAATATCCCAAATATTCCCAATATTAGACCCTTAAGGCATTGCCAACACTCTTACATTTACTGTGAATGGCAAGAATAGATGTTAGTGACACTTCAATTTGATCATATGTGTTACTTCATCTGACAACCACACATTTAGAGTAAAACAATCAAATCAACAGCATTACTCACGGCAGAATATTTTAGAATTTGTATTTAGCTCTGGTTTGTTAGAAACTGGACTTTGAAACACAGTTAATGTTTTCCTTGTTGAATATTTGCAAATAACAAAAAAGGGCCATGAAATTCCTGTTAACCGAATAAATTGGCCAAGAACATGTTTGCACTGTCCAGTGTTTAAAGTTCACATTAGTTTGCAATAAAAACTCCAGCGGTTCTGATGGACAACACTGAAGTCTAAACAGAGGAAGCAAGCTTCATCAGGATTTTCTAAGGTTTGTTCATTATCGTGCTGTTCATTTCCGTAAAGCCTTCAGACAAAAGACGACAACAAAATATTCACTTACCCACAACAACAAGGTAAGAGCTTAAGAACTTTACTCAGCAAGTATAAGATATATAATACAGAAAAACAGAGGGACTGGATGTGTGCGAAAAAGTGCATAGATGGGTTAACGTAAAGTAACTAATACATGTGCAAGTAAAAACAAAGGAAGGGTCTCAACAATATTTTCTTAATCCCACCTAAACTGGTTTATGAAGTCAAATGTCAGTAAAGGTGTTTTGATGTGTGTATTGTTCAGCAGGTCATGGAGATTCATCAGTTGTCACATGCCTGTCCTGTCTTGTGCTGCACATGGGTGTTTTGTTATTTTGGGCCATGTGCTCTTGTTGTTGTCTGATCCCTCCCCCTTGTTATCTGATTATTGTTTGAGTTCATCCACCTGTTCCCTCCTGATTAGTTTCCCTTTATTAGTTCCCTCTTGTTTGCAGTCTGTGTCGGTACATTGTCTTTTGTTTCCTGTTCCCCGAGACCTGCCAGAGTGTTCTGAGTTTGTTTATTGTTTTTGTATTTACTTGGTTCTATTTTTCCCCCTCGTGGGTTTTGTTTTGCTTTGCATTTTTGTTATTAAATACTTCTTTTCTCCAGCGTTTGAGTCCTCACATTTTTGTTCTTAGTTTGCCGTGACAGAATGTACCGACCATTATGAGGACTCAGCGGAGAAGAGAGGCGTCACCAGTCTCCTGTCCGCAATGGGAGCGGATTCTCCGTTTTCAGGAGTTGGTCTCCCTCCGTCAGCAGGGGATGGAGGTGAGGGAGTTTGGTCAGAGGTTCCGTCGCGCTGCTGAAGGGCTGAACCTGGGCGAGGAGGCTTGCAGGGATCTGTTTAATTATGCGCTGGATGAACCGATGGACTGGCTGATCTGTAGGGCTTTTGACCATGTCAGCTTTGAGGCGATGGTGGAGGGTTTTATTCGCCATCGGGAGAGGATCGCCAGGGGAGTGGTCTCTGTTCCGGTGATCCAAGTTCTGGTCGACCCAGTTCCGGTGGTCCCAGTTCCAGTGGTTCCGAAACGGAGGAGGAGAAGGAAGAACCCCTCCGTGGCTATTCCGGTGGACCCAGTTCCGGTGGACCCAGTTCCGGTGGTCCCGAGTCCGGTGGTCCCAGTTTCGGTGGTCCCGAGTCCGGTGGTCCCGAGTCCGGTGGTCCCGAGTCCGGTGGTCCCGAGTCCAGTGGTCCCGAGTCCAGTGGTCCCAGTTCCGGTGGTCCCAGTTCCGGTGGTCCCAGTTCCGGTGGTCCGGGGAAGGAGGAGAAAGAGAAAAGCCTCCTCAATGACCTTTCCGGCGGCTCCTAACCCGGAGGCCATCCCGGAGGTGACTGCCATCCCTGACGCGTCGCCCTGGTACCTTGCCTTGCCAGCCCCGCCCAAGCTGCTCGCCCTACCGGCCCCGCCCAAGCTGCTCGCCCTGCCAGCCCCGCCCAAGCTGCTCGCCCTACCGGCCCCACCCGAGCTGCTCGCACTGCCGGTCTCGCCCAAATTGCTCGTCCTGCCGGCACCACCCCAGCGACCGGTCACGTCTGCCGAGCCTGGGTCTTCAGACAAGATGGCTGCCACAGAGACTATTCACGTCACGTCTGCAGAGCCTGTGTCTTTGGACAAGATGGCCGCCACAGAGACTGTTCACATCACTTCTGCTGATCCAGAGACTGTTCACGTCACGTCTGCCGAGCCTGGGTCTTCGGACAAGATGGCCGCCACAGAGACTATTCACGTCACGTCTGCCGAGCCTGTGTCTTCGGACATAATGGCCACCACCAAACCTGTGTCTTCGGACAAGATGGCCACCGCCGAGCCAGTGTCTGTTCCTGAGCCGGAGCCAGTGTCTGTTCCTGAGCCGGAGCCAGTGTCTGTTCCTGAGCCGGAGCCAGTGTCTGTTCCTGAGCCGGAGCCAGTGTCTGTTCCTGAGCCGGAGCCAGTGTCTGTTCCTGAGCCGGAGCCAGTGTCTGTTCCTGAGCCGGAGCCAGTGTCTGTTCCTGAGCCGGAGCCAGTGTCTGTTCCTGAGCCGGAGCCAGTGTCTGTTCCTGAGCCGGAGCCAGTGTCTGTTCCTGAGCCGGAGCCAGTGTCTGTTCCTGAGCCGGAGCCAGTGTCTGTTCCTGAGCCGGAGCCAGTGTCTGTTCCTGAGCCGGAGCCGTTGGTGCCAGTTCCAGTGCCGGAGCCGTTGGTGCCAGTTCCAGTGCCGGAGCCGTTGGTGCCAGTTCCAGTGCCGGAGCCGTTGGTGCCAGTTCCAGTGCCGGAGCCGTTGGTGCCAGTTCCAGTGCCGGAGCCGTTGGTGCCAGTTCCAGTGCCTGAGCCGTTGGTGCCAGTTCCAGTGCCTGAGCCGTTGGTGCCAGTTCCAGTGCCTGAGCCGTTGGTGCCAGTTCCAGTGCCTGAGCCGTTGGTGCCAGTTCCAGTGCCTGAGCCGTTGGTGCCAGTTCCAGTGCCTGAGCCGTTGGTGCCAGTTCCAGTGCCTGAGCCGTTGGTGCCAGTTCCAGTGCCTGAGCCGTTGGTGCCAGTTCCAGTGCCTGAGCCGTTGGTGCCAGTTCCAGTGCCTGAGCCGTTGGTGCCAGTTCCAGTGCCTGAGCCGTTGGTGCCAGTTCCAGTGCCTGAGCCGTTGGTGCCAGTTCCAGTGCCTGAGCCGTTGGTGCCAGTTCCAGTGCCTGAGCCGTTGGTGCCAGTTCCAGTGCCTGAGCCGTTGGTGCCAGTTCCAGTGCCTGAGCCGTTGGTGCCAGTTCCAGTGCCTGAGCCGTTGGTGCCAGTTCCAGTGCCTGAGCCGTTGGTGCCAGCTCCTGAGCCAGTTCCAGTGCCTGAGCCGTTGGTGCCAGCTCCTGAGCCAGTTCCTGAGCCGGTGCTGTCGGTGCCAGTTCCTGAGCCGGTGCTGTCGGTGCCAGTTCCTGAGTCAGTTCCTGTGCCATGGCCGCCCGAGGGGTCGTCTCCGCCATGGCCGCCCGAGGGGTCGTCTCCGCCATGGCCGCCCGAGGGGTCGTCTCCGCCATGGCCGCCCGAGAGGTCGTCTCCGCCATGGCCGCCCGAGGGGTCGTCTCCGCCATGGCCGCCCGAGGGGTCGTCTCCGCCATGGCCTCCTGACAGATCGTCTCAGCCCTGGCTGCCTACACGATCTTCTCCGCCCTGGTCGCCCGAGGGAGAATCTCTGCCGTGGCCGCCTGAAGGGTCGTCTCCGCCCTGGCCACCTGAGGGAAAGTCTCCGCCCTGGCCACCAGATGGACTGACATTGCCGTCCTGGTCTCTCGAACCCTGTGGGCCACTCTGGTGTCACAATCATTTTGTTTCTCCCGTCCCACCCATGTCTGTCCCTCCCGTCCCGCCCTGGTCTGTCCCGTCTGGGTCTTATGGAGCGTCTGGTAGCCGCTCCGTAGGGAGGGGGTAATGTCACATGCCTGTCCTGTCTTGTGCTGCACATGGGTGTTTTGTTATTTTGGGCCATGTGCTCTTGTTGTTGTCTGATCCCTCCCCCTTGTTATCTGATTATTGTTTGAGTTCATCCACCTGTTCCCTCCTGATTAGTTTCCCTTTATTAGTTCCCTCTTGTTTGCAGTCTGTGTCGGTACATTGTCTTTTGTTTCCTGTTCCCCGAGACCTGCCAGAGTGTTCTGAGTTTGTTTATTGTTTTTGTATTTACTTGGTTCTATTTTTCCCCCTCGTGGGTTTTGTTTTGCTTTGCATTTTTGTTATTAAATACTTCTTTTCTCCAGCGTTTGAGTCCTCACATTTTTGTTCTTAGTTTGCCGTGACATCAGTCTGCTGTGATTCTGCTGCTGGTCTTGTGTGTGTCGTTCTCCACTCATGCTCAACCACCCGATTATTACAAATTCCTCAATCAGCATGTGGGTCCTGATGTGAATGAGCAAATGTGTACCAGGGAAATCAGAACCAGACGCATTACTGGACCTGGTGGTGTCTGCAAACATACTAACACCTTCATACAAGCAAATGCAGGTGTTATTAACCCAGTTTGTGGAGGAAATCCACAGGGGGGTAACCAGTTTAAGAGCAACCAGCGTTTTCCTTTGGTCATGTGTACATTAGATTCTGGATATATGCCCCCAAATTGTATCTATACAGGGAGGCTGATCCCTCTCCGTTATATAGTGTTGGAGTGTGACCGGCGTTATGGCTGGCCTGTACATTATGTAAGGCATACAAATGTAGCTGAATAGAGCATCACAGAGCTTTATTTTCTCATTATTTGTTCACTTCTCCTTTTCCGTCTTTCTTTGTTTTTCAAGTGCAAAAAGAGAAAAAAGTGAGTCAACCATGAAGCCAAAAATAATGAATAAGTACAAAATACAAATAGAAAATGTACCCCTCTGTCTTTATGAACTCTGATTAACAAGATTATCTTCTCTCATCATTTACCTTAAATGAGCATAATGTTAAAATAACTTTATGTTATTTAAGTTGATGACATATTCTTCACTTCTTCATGCATGCACTGTGTAAATGTGGTCATGTGCAAGATTCAACTAATCTTCTGAATGTTTAATCACTCTGTTAACACTTTTTGAGCATTAAAAAAACTTTTTAACGGGAGTTGTGAATGAGCAAAAACAGACGAGGGAAGAAAGATGCAGATGTTTGTCCACCTGTCTGTAATCCTCAATAAAACTTCTCTACTACCCTTAAACTCGTCTGCTGGATTGTCTTGCTTCCGAACAACACTAACTGAAGGAAAAATATGCAATTACTTCATTTTTTGTCTTTGCTTTTATTCAAAGTGTAAATGACAAGTTACCAACTACTTCATATTTTGCTTATTTGTATATCCACACATTAAAATCAATGAATTACAATTAATCTTTTATGAATTCATGTTTAGTATTTGGAGCCAATGGTTCTCGAGGACAAGTCTCCCCAATAATTAAAAATGGCCAAATTGTTGAGATGGCCAATCAAATCAAACTTTTACTTTTTTTTGCAGAAGCAGAATGTGTATTGCAGTGCAAAGATTTAGTTTAACATTAAAAGAGAGTGGGGTATGATTTAACTAAATATTTATAACATGTTAACTGTAACATCTGGTGAGTGGTGATGCAAACAACTTGACTTATTTTCTCAAATATGGCCATTTTGAATTGAAAATATGCATTTACCTGATTCATGTAATCCTAACTGAGTGTGATAAGACAATAAATGTTTTACATTTTCGACTTATTAGGCATACAAATAAAAGTAGGCCTGTGCATATTTTAATGCAAATTAATGCAAATAGTTCACAATGATAGTTGTTCTAATTCTAGTTCACAGCTAGAATTAGACCTAGAATCCTCCACACATTCTTATATTGACGTGCACACTCAATATTTGATTATATGTGCTACTTGATCTGACAACCACTGATTTAGACTGAGTAAAACAAACAAATCAACTGTGTGCATCACGACAGGATATTTTAGATCATTTAAAAATCTAGATGAAGGAGCTCAGGTGTACACTGTGAGTGATTTGTTGTCTGATTCTTTTGTGTCTTGTTTTAATGTAACTTAATGTTTGTATGTATTTTAGAGTTATTGTTTAGCCTACTTATGGACAGCACTTTGGTCCATTCTAATGGTTTTGAAAGTGCTTTATAAATAAAAGTTGAGTTGAGTTGAGTTGTACAGAAACTGAACTTTGAAACATCATTCCATTTTGAATTTTTGAAAATCTACTTATATACAGTACCAGTCAAAAGTTTGGAAACATTACTATTTTTAATGTTTTTGAAAGAAGTCTCTTATGCTCATCAAGCCTGCAGTTAAAAAACAACAACAACAAAAAAATATATATATTTTTTAATTTTTTTAATATATTTTAAAATGTAATTTATTTTTGTGATGCAAAGCTGAATTTTCATCAGCAAGTACTCCAGTCTTTGGTGTCTTATGATCCTTCAGAAATCATTCATTAAAAATAGTAAAGTAAAACATTAAAAATAGTAATGTTTCCAAACTTTTGACTGGTACTGTAACAATATATAACAACAAATAAGGGTGATGAAATTCCCATCATCCAGTTACATTGGCCAAGGTCATGTTTGTGCTGTCCAGTGTTTAAGTCGCATGAGGTTTGCAATAAAAACTCCATAATACTGAGGGACAAGAGTGATTAAAGCAATAAAGCAACCTGTGTGTACAGGATATTTAGTATATGTTAATGTTGATAATTGTGGTTATTTTTTAACCTAGTTTATTTCCCATCAATGTGTCTATTGTGTTCATGCTAACATGCACTCTTCACTTCTGTTGCAGAGATTTTACGGAAATGAAAGCGTAAGCGAAAGTTCTACTAGAAAGACTCTACTTTCACGTCATTAATTCACAATTACACGCTACCAATCACAGCCTGACATCAAATATATAAGACTGTTCTTACCGCCCCATTTTGTTGCCTGCAGGTGTCGTAGTAAAGTTTCCCCCCATCCTCCCCACCACCAGCAGAATGGCTCCCGTCCACTCGTCAGGGGGTAGGCTCCGCCCCTGCCTCTATCATCAGGCAGGACCTACAAGCTAACTTTCAGACCCGGACGGAGGACGGGGCCTACGCCAAAGAACTGAGACGGAGCTTGTCGTGCATCTATTTTATTTTGTCTGTAAAACCTTTCATAAAATAAATTCTATCTCATTCGAGAATCCTCCTGAGTCTTTTTGGTAGAAATTACAAGTGGTGCAAAATGGCATTTGCAAGGAGGACTAGGACAAGTGGCTCTCTTATAAGCATTACTTTGAACAGATTAAGCTGTGTACCATCTGTAATTAGACATATATATTAGAAAATAAACAAAAATGCAACAAGGTTGTCAAGCTTGAACAAATATAAAACACCAATCTATGAACGCAATGTGTTTTTCAAGCTTTTCAAAGATCGTTTACTTCATTACAATGAAGCCAAATCGTTGAGGGAAAAGGGAAAATATAAATATTCTTTTTTTTTTATTTCAATGAAACTAAATTCACATTTATTTGTATAGCACTTTATTGTTTCAAAGCAGCTTAAAGGGGGCGGGGTTGGGGGTGAAATGCTATTTCATGCATACTGGGTTTTTTACACTGTTGAAGAGTTGGATTCCCATGCTAAACATGGACAAAGTTTCAAAAATTAAGTTGTATGTTTGATGGAGTATTTATGCCAAAAATACTCCTTCCGGTTTGTCACAAGTTTCGGAAAGTTTTTTTCAAGTTATAAACAAGGCCCAGTTCGACGCCAGATTTGCAGACCGTCTAATCATTAAGGATGGAGCAGTCCCAACAATAAAGGTTCACGGTCGTGCGTTGGAACCGCAGGCGGTGAGTAAAACTGGTTCAAATGTCTGTGTGTTGTTAGCTATCGGCGCGAAAGCACAGCACGTAAACAGTGAACAGCGCTCGTGATTCTTTAGCTCCGCCTCCAACCGCTCGTTTTTTTCCAGAAAGACTCGGAACAACTTATCTTTCTTTTATAAATATAATAAAACTAAAGACTTTTTGGAGATATGAAGGATGCAATACTACTCTATAGGTACTCAAGATTAACATGAGATTGACTGAAACTGAGAGTTTCACCCCCCCTTTATCAGAAAATGCATGTGTCTACATTATCAGTTATCAGAGATAACTGTGTGTCCAAGTTATCAGAGATAACTGTGTGTCCAAGTTATGTATTTCATAAATGTGCATATACAAATCACGCTGTTAACTGTCAATGGATTAATTTAAACAATGTATTCATTTAAGGCTGAAACAAACTAGCTCATTGAACACTGTACCTCTCCAAGTCAAAATTTTCTAGTGACTGGTCACATCTAAATTTTTTAATTGGCCCAAGTGCAATTCTTGTTGCAATAGTCTGTTAACATTGGCTCAATGAAAAATAATATGTCAGACTAATTGAAAAATGTATGTGATCAGTCACTAGAAATTTTTGACTTGGGGATGTATTTTATTTTATTTTTACAGTGAAGTAATAGATACATGTCTATTAACAAATTATTATGACACTTAGAAAAATGTAGCATTGGTGCTTGTTGATTCAGAGTTTACTTAATCTGAAGTCTTCACAAGAGTTGGCACTGTCTCTTCACATATGTTAGGCATCTGACTAAACGTGCAGACTCATTTGAAGAACTGCATTGATTTGGACTTCAACATGTTGGTTCCGGTTGAAGTCCATTTTGTGGAGAAATATCCTGAAATGTTTTTCTCAAAAAAACGTAATTTATTTTACGCTGAAGAAAGAAATACATGAACATCTTGGATGGCATTGGGGTGAGTAAATTATCAGGAAATTTTCATTTTGAGGTGAACTAATCCTTTAAGTCCGACAAGCCAGGTCCATGGTGCTGTAAAGTTCCACTTCTAATCCATCACCAAGAAGTAGTCAGTAGCCTTGATGTAATGGAGGCCAGCTAGTGAGAGCTGATCAGGTAAACCTCACTCTACTGATATCAAGAGGCGCACTGACTGACGCTAGAGGCCGTGGTCTTTTGCGTTCTTGTTAGTGTCTATGTCTCCCATGCCAGAGAAGCTGGTTTGAATCCCGCTCAGAGCAGGGCAAGTAGGACCGGAGTGGTTACATATATTGGCATGGTTTTTGACAGCATCCTCGGGCATGCAACAGTCATCATCAGGGAGCTTGAATCTTGGCTCCTCACAGTCAAAAAGTCTGGCCTACAAGGCTGATCTACAGCCTGGATTTACTAACATTGGTATCTTACCTCGAGTCCTCTGGCCAATCTTGGTGTATGAGGTATCCTTGTCAACAGTGGAGACCATGGAGAAGAAGGTAAGTAGATACCTCCGCAGGTGGCTGGGACTGTCATGCAGCTTGAGCAGTGAATCACCCTACACTGTTAGACTTTTCTGTAATTTCTACAGTTATTTACTTTAAATCCCCCAGTATTATACTGCTATTTCTCTTTACAGTAAATAACTGTGATTCCCATTGCATCATGGGAATTTTCTGTGACGTCTAACACCACATACAGAGACTTACTGTATTTTTTAAATTTGCTGTATACTACTGTATTTGACGTAACTGCCTCTCTGGCTGGCAACATTCCACCGTGCTTTTTATTTCCTAATTTTTGCCTTACACCTCGTGTCTACAACGCTATAATAGCCAGAGGCTGTCTATATTGGACACATTGAAGCGACTGGACCTTTAAATGCAAACCTGTTTGTCCCTTGTCAGAAATAGCGCGAGCGCTTGGACTCGTATCGGACTACGTCAGAAATATAACGGCCGCGGCGCATCTGTCTGGGATTTGTCGTGTCGCGTCAGAGCATCCAGAGTAGGTAATGGGGTCTGTGTTTTGTTGGATCGCGACGTTCGTGTCTGGCCCGGGGAAGAGACGGAATTCACTTCACCAAGAGAGAGATCAGCAAGCAAGGTAAAAAAAAAAAAAAAAAACCTTCTGTGTGTGTTGACAGGATTGTGCCCAGCAGGGCCGGTGCTAGCCATTTGGGTGCCCTAGGCACAAATGCTTGGTGGTTCATTCTGTTGAAATCACAAAACATAATGCAAACGTTTGCTTGTCCCTGCTACAACCACTGATGAACATAATCGTTTTGATGAGAGAAAAAAAACTATACGAGAAAAAAAAAAAACCATACAAGATCGGACTCGAACCCACACCCTCTGACAAGGCTGGCGAAAGCTCTACCACTGGACCATTGAGATACACGTTAACGTAGTTGGCGGATCTATATATTGGGACTGACAACATGTATTAGGCTACATCTCATTAAACGTCAAATTAAACCCCATGTAACCTACTATTTAAATCGATTGCTGGACATCGTAATGTTATTTGCGTCCATCGTCATTGAATTTTGAAATCAGATAGAGCCGGCCAGAGCGCTGCATAATAAGTAGCCATGCCGGCTTATTCAGTGGAAATCTACAGTCTATGGTGGAAATACACACCGACAATGACAAGCCCCTACTGCGTGCTAGAATCTCCGAAAAACAAGCCGATTTCAAAATCAAAATGTACGCTTTTAAATATACCAATACTGCTATCTCAAACATGCAGAGGCTTCTTCGTGATCTCAACTAACAGATTCTGCAAAAAAACGAAAATCACCAAAAAAAAAAAAAAAAAAAAAAAAAACGCTTCTTTTTTTTTCACGACCCAGATTTTTTGGTGCCCCCCCAAGCACTTGGTGCCCTACGCGCAGCGCGTGATGTGCGTGTGCGGAGCGCCGGCCCTGGTGCCCAGTTTAACCTATGATATAACGTTAACGTTAGCCTAACGTTACTCGTCGTCAACATGGCGGTAACGAACTTTACCATGGTAAACTGAGCTAACGTTCAATTTTACACACTTTGTTAGATTGAATTGTGAATATGCCAACGAGCAACGCGTTTACATAAACAATAAATGTGAATAAATGAATGTGAAATTCTGTTTATAGCCTAATGTTGGCCTACTGATGAGAACCTTTATAGTTTTAGCATTATTTTTCAAACTATACCATATTATAGTTTTTTTTTAATGGAATTTAATATTTAGCCTACTTCCATTTTTGTGTTTAAAGGCAACTGCAACAAAGTGCCAATTCGCGCCAGACTTCTAGCAAGATTCCAGAGGTAAGTTAGGCCAGCCCAAATTTGTGATATATTTTGAGATAAGTTTGCTGAAATGATTAGCATACGCTATGTGAAAATTGCTTTGAGCCACTGGTGCAGACTAGGTAGAGTATCTTATAAAATCTCTATAAACTTTATATCAAATAAGTGACCTTTGCATTATGTCTAATTTTATTACACAGCAAATGAACCAATCAGAAGATGGACCATTGTCTTTGTTCAGTCTCACCAGATAAATGTATCCAGGTAAACACTGCAGTAAAACTCTCACTAATTCATTCATACCAAATCTAGCATTCTAAACAACTTAAGTTTATATTTTTGCATTATTTTGATATGTTATTAGCCAGAAGACTCTACCATTGCAGTCCCACCTGACTAGGAAGGTCCTAATATCAGCGCACAGGTGGGTTATACTGGAGGAAGGAGAACGATCATTACACTGTAAAAAATGACCGTGAAATTTACAGAAAAACTATGTAAAATCCCTACAGAAAAGCATTGTAAACCCCAAAACGTATTTGTTTTGTTTAAATCACAGTGAAATTTTGTAAACTATTTAACATAATATTTTGTTATATTTACAATAACAATATGTGATTATGATCAAAATTATTTGTTAAAATTACAAATATTGGTATCAAAAACAGAGAAATACTGTAATACTCATAACAAAACAATTTTGATAATTTGACATGCTAATATTGTAAAAACTAAAGTTTTAGTCTGTTGTTTTTAAAAATACAAATAAAGTATGTATGTCACTTTACAAGTTTATGCTGCAGGCTATTTTTAGCATGATTAATGAAACTTAGAAAATTGAGGTAATATTTTTTTTTCCACAAAAATAAAATAATTGTGAACCTGAGAGGTTGCCTATCTATATAAAATATGACTACAATTATAATATTGTTTTTATAATTTAGGCTATTTGTAGCATATTGTAGCCTACTGTATGTGTGTGTGTGTGTGTGTGTGTGTGTGTGTGTGTGTGTAATAAATTAAAATTATTGATATGCAATACTTCTGTTCAGTAATCCCTGTATGCTATGTGTAATAATTTGAGCATCGTGTCATTATCACAGGCTAAACAACCGAACAGTGCCTTCACTTACATCGCTGCATATTGTATGCATACTGAACGACAGCATACTGTATTTATAGCCTATGTGTATAAGGAATTAAAATTATTGAGGCCTGTGCAAAGTAACACTTCTTTTCAGCCTAATTTTGAATTTCATAGTGCGCAGCTGAAGCTCGTCTCTGATTGGATAATCGCGTGAGGAGAGCGGGAGGAGTGACGTCAATAACGAGCGAGCCAGAGCTAGAGAAAAAAACAGAGGCAGCAGAAATCTTCGGAACACTTTATTTTTCTTTTAGTCTTTAAATTTTAATATACGTTTTCTTTTTCTTTTTTTAACAACCTAACAGTGCCTCTCATTGTGCTCTGAGTCCACCTAATTTTGAATTTCATAGCGCATATGAAGCTCGTCTCTGATTGGATAATCACGGGAGGAGAGCGGGAGAAGCACGAGACGATAGAGCTGCATTTAACGTTAGCTGCTAGCTAGACAATAAACAAGCGCAGCAGAAAATCTTTGGACAAAATCATTTTAAAAGTTTTTAGGACAAATCTACGATTTCAACACAAGTTTTTTGGAGGATCTGCTGCTGTTCATCCAGAAAATTTAAAGTTTGCACGGTAAGCTTCACATTTTAAGTCTACTTTTTTTGAGACCAAGTGAAAATGTTTTTTTGAGACCAAGTGAAAATGTGTGCTGAAAGCCCATAATGATGTAACGTTAGGCTAAGTTACGTTAACAGTTAAGCTAGCACTAGTTGATATTTAAGATCGCTAGCTAGATCAGTTTGTGATAACTTAGTTCAGCTGAAAACCACAGGCAAACACTTGAAATCCTAAAAATGATCACCTGCGTCTTTTGTAAAAAGAATTTGGATAACGTTACATTAAGAGGTTATGTACTACATTGCAGAGTGCATAGGAATGAATGTATATTCTTCCATGTAGAAGATGGATGTCTGGCAGAAGAGGTCCAACTGGAGCAAGTGCCTCTAACACCCACTGTTATTGTCTGTGGTAAGTTTTCTTTTTTTTTCCACTGTTTATAGAATTGCAGATTGAAGTGCAGAGCTTATTGATAAAACCTGTTAAATAATTTGTTCATAGGACAGTCCTGCTAGCTATTCCACAACAAGGTAGCTGCATGCTGAGTCTGGATCAGATCCTAATCAACACAAACATCTCCTCATTCATTTCTGCATTGTGCCTCATGTTCGGGAGCTACTACTGTTTTAACATCCATTATCCATCTGAGCTGGCTTCAACTCTGGAGTTTCTTCAAAGGTGAGTAAATCATGGCTTTCTTATTACTACTTTCCCTGGTCTAGTCTGACACACAGAGAGAGAGAGAGAGAGAGAGAGAGAGAGAGAGAGACAGACACGCATGCATTGCACATGCATACATAGACACACACATACGTGCACACACACGCACACGCATACAGACAGAGACATACACGCATGCATACAGACACATGTATGCATGCAGACCGATAGATAAACACATTTACACACATATATACATACAGACAGACACGCATATACACACACACACACACACACACATACACGCATGCATACAGACACATGTACTGTATGCATGCAGACCGATAGATAAACACATTCACACACATATATACATACAGACAGACACGCATACACACACACACACACACGCATACAGACAGACAGACACACATGCACATACATGCATACACACATACATAGACATACATATGTGTATACACACACACACATACATACACACGCATGCCGACAGACACACACATTTACACATTGACACACACATATATATATATATACAGATTACTGACAGACACACATATATACAGACAGACAGACACACATACATACACACACGCGCGCACGCGCGCACACACACACAGAGACAGACAGACATACATGCATACATAGACATACACATACATACGTGCATACAGACACATGTATGCATGCAGACAGACACATACATTCACACATTAACACACACATTTATACAAACAGACAGACACAGACATGCATAGATAGACATACGCATACATGCGTGCATACACAGACACGTGCATACAGACTAGGGCTGAACGATATGGACAAAATTTCATATCTCGATTTTCATGCCAGATATCTCGATATCGATACAATACGATATGACTACGTAAGTACTAAAAAAACAATACATTTAGAGTTTGTAAAATACACACTGATGTCTATGGAAGAGGTAATAATAATCCTTTCCATTATAATTCGACACGTTTTATTCATATCAGATACACATTGTGTACACTGTAAAAAGGTTTTCAAGCAGTATTTCATCCAATTAATAATTTGTCTTTCAATTCAGTTTACCATTATTTGTTTTACTTTTCAAATAATATTTTTTTCGTTCAAAACATAGTTAAATATAAATATTTTTCATTAAGAGCTCAAATAAGAAATATTTGTTTCGACGAATGTACAATTTCAAGGTTACACACAGGATTGCGCATGGGCATTAAACACAAATCTTCTCGACGACCACGACCAGTCAGCAGACCGATGTAACCGCTCTTCTACGTTCCGTGGATCACTTTGCTGCTCCAGAGAGAATCAGATTTCATCGCGGATAAACTGAAGTAAGTGAAACAAACAACCATTTAAATGTGCTGCTGTATATTTAGTAGCCTGTACAAGACATGTTGCTCTGCCGAATTTATCTGGTAGATATCGTTATGTAACTTACATTAGTTTAAAAATGTGTTAGCTAGCTTAGTTTACACTAGGCAAGTTAACGTTAATGTGTCGACGTTAATCAATTCCTGACCGATTGCAAAAGGGAACATATACGTTTACCCCTGGCTTATTTTGATTTTACAATGGTAATTAACGTGAACGTTTAATCATTGAACATAACGTTATCTCGATGCAGCGTCATAAGAATGACGTTCTCTGGTTAAAACCGTAGAAACCTGATCAACAACTAAGGAGCTAACGTTAACTTACATGTAAAAGGACTGGCGTTCACTTGTGATTAATGGTAACGTTATCTAAAACTTATGACTGTCGACACTCACAATGGTCATTTATTTATGGATTGTATGCTTTTTATTTATGGAAGTATTGCTGCATTGGCGCCAATCGGTTGATGTCAGTTGGTTTTCAAAAAAGTGTAGTACTAGCCAGAGGACACTGGGGGGCAGACATTTTTTCGTGGCGTTAGTAATAGGATTGACACACTATTGAATCATATATTGTAATGATTATTATATCAACTGATAACATATATTGTGCTAAAGTTTGTTGACCATAATGTACCCTCATGCCAAATTTGTACTATCTTGATGCAGGATACTGACACCGCTACAAAGAGCACTTAAATATCTCATCCTTTACCTGGGAGAAACAGTAGAGGACCCTCATCAAAGATTTCCTGGTAAGGCCAGATTACTTTAGAGATGTGAAAACGCTAGATATGGCTGTCCACTTCAAAATTAGCCATCAGACTATGTTCAGATATATGTCTGAAACCAGTCTGAAGGCTAATTTCAAATATAGAAACAATTACTTTCAGCTAAAATCAGAGTCCCATGTGCTGGAAAGTTTGTGCAACTTATATTTATGTCAACAACAAATTGGAGTAAATTTTATATTTAGTTATAAGTATTAGTATTATGTAAACTAATTTGGGGGGAAACCCAAGCTGTATTGATTCCTTATTCTTTTTTTCTTTTTCTTTTCTCCTTCCTAAATTCTTTTCCAGGTGTTGGAGAAGGAAGAGGCTGAAAAAACTCTTCAGCAGAAACCATGGAAATCTTTGTCATCAGAGATGCACAAGCTGTATACCCACAAACATTGGAATCATACTTGAGGGTCAAGAGGTTCTGAGGGACTTGCCGTCTGTCGCAAATGTTGAAAATCTGACACGAAATTGTGGATGTGTGGAAGTAATGTACTGTATATAATAATTCAATAAATATCGATTCAATGAAAATTATGTGTCTTTTTTATTTGATTTTGGACAAGATTAATTAATGTTCCTTAATGGGAAATATGTTTTATTGGATCCATATCTTTTTGTTTGTTTAAAATAAATAATTTCTATTAACTTGTATTTTTAAAAATGAGAAATAATTGTATTATTAAATCAATATCTATTTAATTGGAGAAAACAAATAATTTCTAATACATATTTATTAAATGAGTTTATTTATTAAATTTGATTAAATCTATATATTTTTGTTTAGATCAAAAATAGAATTTAAATTAATTGATTTTTTTCAACAAGAAAAATATGCTTTGTGCCAAGTGTTATAAAATAGTTTTCATTGACATAGAAAATATTGGTAAGGGCAAGTTATTTATTTTTCATTGGCTCAAGTTATAAAATATAGATGTGAACCATTACCCTAAAATTTTTTAATTGGATGAATGAAAATATTTTTTCAGTGTAAGTAACTTCAATGTTTACTCTATTCTATTCCCAGTTCACCAGCCACTTACTTTTAAGTATTTCGGGAGAAGTGGATGAATTCACGTGTTGTAAACATAGAGGTTGTAAATCCAACAGATCCGATTCTCTGAACTGCGTCTGCGGCACAAACTAACACGGCGGCGCCCATCGTGCATACAGCTCAACTAACGCGATCGTTATATAGGTGTTTAAACAACAAAACACTTCCACTTGCATGTATTTGACAATCGGAATATCAGATATTTCATGCCATAGCTAACACATTTGTGAATATTCTGAATAAAAAAGGAAAAATGACATAAAAGCAGATCATCATTCATTCAGCGCTGTTGCTGCTGCGGTGTGTCACGTGACAAGCAATGACGCGTCACCATGGAAACGCCGTCCCCCCTCTCACAATATAGTTCCCACGTCCCTGGTAGTGTGCGCGCGCTGGCTTTAGCGGTGCATTCAAGGGCACTCGTAAAACTGATGTTTGTTGTGACTGCCAGAGTTGTATGCAGGGCGAGCGCGGAGAGGGGAAATATATCGTCTATATCGTTGCTTTTTTCGATAGTAATATCTTGAAAGTTCATATCTCGATATAGATACGATAACGATATATCGTTCAGCCCTAATACAGACGCACAGACAGAGACACACACTCAAACAGAAAGGCATGCACGCATGCACACAGACACACATGTATGCAGACAGACACACACATACACAGATTTTTGCACATTTTTAGAATAAAATATCAAAAGGATTAAAAAAGCAGATTTATTTTTTACAGACATATTTGATCATATTTACAAAGGGGGCAAGCACATTTTCACACCACTGTATATATACACACACATACATACTGTAGTTTTTTTATTGATCAACTAAAATGCTTAATATGCTTTTATTCTACAGGTGTTTTTTCTCAATAAACCCAGAAAAGGGAACCAAAGTACAGAATAAAAACTCCAAGCGCCCTCTCAACTTGAACCCTCGAGTCCTCACCCTGATACAGCAACTCTCCGATCACAAGTGGTGTTAAGCCTAAATGTGGACTCTTTCTGTTGACTCTGACTGTTTGTTTGAGAAGAGGTACTGTTTTCACTTTAAATCCACAATGTGTATTATGGTTAAGTAAGGCACTATGTAATTTTGTTTTAAACTCTTGAAGGTGCACTGTAACTTTGTCTGTTAGAGGGTACGTAGGTATCTTGCATTTATTCAATTAGAACTGTTTTTAATGTCCAAAAAATACCTTAAACGTGCATTCTTACTGTAAGGGGGCTCGCCTCTCCACAGATCTGACCTGTAACTTGATCTATTGGCATCACCTGATTGTCTCTATGTAGATAGATTAGTTGTATGCCATACTGTTGAACATTCCAGACAGGGAGAGTGTGGGTTGTTGTGAACTGAGTTGTTGTTGTGCGCCTGGCACTTAAACTTTGTTTAAAAAAAAAAAATACAAAACTTTTCAAACTTAGTTTGAAAAAAAAAAAAAATGCATCCAATTGTTTACAACTATTTTGATGGCTGTTAAATAAATTTTGCAAAAGTGATATTTTCCTCTCTTGTCTTATTTCAAGGTGTATTTTTGAAATTTACCACAACATAACTGCATTATTAAAACATAAAAATACTGCATATTATGGATATTTTATGTATAATATACAGGACATCTCCATTTAGAATGCAAAGTTTTACTGTTGTTTTACCAGTTTAAATTAGTTTTTTGTTTGATATTTCCCTGTTAATTTCATCATTTATTGATGCACAATAAGCAATTATTACATGTAAAAAATACAGAAAATTGTCTATTTATATACAACACAGTTATGTGAAATTAACAAACAAAAATTGTAGACTTAACAGTTTTTTAATGTGATTCAGCCGTCATTTCATTCACTGTAAATCAATTTACATATTTCGTCCGTAAAGTTATCTACGGTGCTGCTGTATTTTTTACAGGAATTCTCTGGTAACCACAGCTGCCAGAGTTTTCCCGTAAAAACAACAGTTTTTTTTTTACAGTGTACACAGTGATTTCTTGCATGTGTCTTACTGTGTATTTGTCTCAAACAGGGACCCCTTCACTGCAGACAAGCTAAAATGGGCTAAAATCATCGATTTCAGTCGTTTTTTCTATGGATCTCAGCATTTTTGGACAGAATTTAGGATTTGTAAGTATTAAAATTTAATCTGGCATTATTTAATTTAGTTCTTTTGTATGCTATTTATTGACAGAAGCTGTTTACAAATATATATTCTTAAGTTTTTGTGAAAATAATAAATAAAAATTAAAAAAGGAGGTTAAAAATAATGTGACACTAATATTCTCTCTCTCTCTCTCTCTCTCTCTCTCTCTCTCTCTCTCTCTCTCTCTCTCTCTCATATAGTTTTGGAACTGGGATCTCCTCTGAAGGACTGAGTACATTTGTGTTTGTGGGCACGCATGCTGACCAGGGAACATTCTGATGTTGTCAATCAAGTTCTGAACAGGAACCAATCTTTGGAGAAGTTCATTTATTCACAAAGGTGGACAAAAACATTGTGTTGGCTTTTTAAAGATTATTTTGATGATGATTTTTACTCCTATGCTGTAGAAAAGATGGAGTAGACAGTCAGACATTGATAATAATAAGAAATGTTTCTTGAGCATCAAAGAGACTTCTTTCAAAAACATTAAGACACTTAAATACTTCCTTTGGCCACCAGTGTACATGAATCCAACACATTTTTGGAAATAAGTGAAATTATTTTTAAGGTGGGGTTATGTGTCTTGTATTGTGAAAAGAACTGTGTTTTGTCCTGTTTTGGACATTTCCTTTTTGAATGCTTAAAAATGTATTTATATTCTGCAGTTTTATGAATGTAATGGTTGATATTTCATTATAATACTTGTATAAGCTAAACAACCAATGACTCTACATTCATTTAGTCAAATGCTAATGTTTTGTTTATGGTTTTATGTATGTTTTCAAAAATGTTTGCAGTGAAGGACAGCACATAATGTGTTAATTTAACACGTTTACACATCTTTGTGCTAACCTCTCTGACATATTTACTTTGTTAAAATCATTAACACAATGAATGAGTTAATATTAACACAAAAAAATGTTGTCTCTAAACTCACCCATTAATGTGTAAAAATTTCACACATCATTTCCAGCATTGGCATGTTTATTTTGTGATATATCCGAAATGTTTTAAATAAAAAAATGGTATTTTGTGATTACTTTGTCTAATTGGTTTGTATGAAAGTAGTACTTATGTAGGATAAAAATAAAATTAATCATATATCAAAATTATCAAATCTAATTTATATTTAGTACAAATAAAAATAATTACAGTAGTGTACTGATTAGCTTCGTTTTTACAGTAATGCACTGTACTGATTAGCTTCGTTTTTACAGTAATGCACTGTATTTACACAAAACTGAAATACGGTTTGGTACTGTAACTCTTAATTACAGTAACTTACTGGCAACAGTGTTGCCAGTAAGTTACTGTAAAAAACCCTTGAAAAGTCTAACAGTGTATGGAAAGAGAAACAAGCTCCAGCTTTCTGTTTAGCAGACTCGATGAGGAGTTCAAGGTCTCTCACACCAGAGGCACTACTCTATCGGGACTCCGAGGGCTCAAAGGTGGCATCAGCAGGCATCAAGGTGCAGACAGCTAGAAAGTGGAGACCACAAGAAGGCCTGGAGATTGCTGAGTCTGAGCTGAGACACAGTGTATTGGTGGGCATGGTAACTACGGGCCGGTCAGGGCTAGGAGCCAACCATCATCCCTGCTATTACAAGGCCCATATTAGGGACCGCCGCCAGCCTGGAGGAGGTGCGGGCTGGTGCTGAAGAGGAAAGGACCTGCAGGAGGGTGGACATGCAGCAGCAGGGAGCTTAGATGAGGTGGGAGGGCACGCTGGAGAAGATGTCCTGGACAGGCATGGACAGGAAGATGTCCTGGACAGGCAGATCCCCAGCAGATCAAGTTATTGGTCCAAGCGGTATGGACCAAGTGATCTATTGGGACGCAAGCACTACCGACACAGCCAGGTAATAGCTGATCACTTCTGGAAACAGTTCATCCAGAAGTATTTGCCCAGTCTGCAACTTTGTCATAAATGGCAGAACTCTTCTCCTAATATCACGGGACAAGTGGTTATGGTTGTTGATCCTCAACTACTCAGATCCTTGTGGCCGGTTAGCTTAGAAGTGTATGTTATTGTTGTTGTTGTTATCATTACATTCTTACTAGCTGTATGACTCAATCGTTTCACTAGCGCAGACACATTTAGTGTGATACTGTGTCAACTTATTGAAACTGATATTGATGTCACATTTTAGAATGGCATTTGTGCATTTATTTGTGTGTTTTTAAAGTACCTGATTTTTCGTCAATAAGCAGGGATTATGTTTTTTTTTTTCTTTCTAATCGGCAATTTGACCAGCACAATCTTATTGTAACTGCTTCATTATTTTAACATGCTGTTTCACGAAATGTATATCTATAGGAACTGTCACTTCTCAATGTAAAGATGTATATCTTAATTCAGCAATGTTATATAATGTTGTAACATATTGTACTTCTAGATTTGCAGAAAACCACAGACATCCATACATTTGTTTACTTCTGTCAACCGGATTAAAGTTTTGTTCTTTGGACCTCTGGACTATTGCACCTCTTTCAGTGGGAGAGTTTGGCTGGAAGGTGGAACGTTTAAAGTACACAATATCAGTCACAATACTAACATCAATATAAACAATATAAAACAATAAAAAATGCAGTCCATGACCCCTTTAACATGTTTACATGGTTAACCTATACCCCCTGCTGTTTTTTCATGTTCAATGTATCATTGCAGTCTGACTGTACATTAACTTTGCCCGTTTGATAAAAAAATAAATAGATTTTTTTCCCTTTTCCTTGTTCCTTCACCGTAGTTTTTTGTTTATTTGAACCAGCTGCACCCATACCCTTGCCTCAACTCATTTCCCTGAGCAACCCATAGCAAATATTGACGTATTATTGGTTACCTGTTGTGTCTTTATCTGTAAGGAAATATAGAGTTTAGTGCCTCTCGCATTTCTACTACTGAGACATTTCTACTTTTAAAGTAAACTTTAAAAAGATAAATATTTTCTATATTAATATATAGGGCCCTATTTTAATGATCTGAAACGCAAGTGTCAAAGGCAAAGCGCAAAGCGCAAGTAACTTTGTGGTCGGGTCTTGGCGCTGTTGCTATTTTCCCGGCGGGAAAAATGACTCTTGCGCCAGGCGCAAATCTAAAATGGGTTGGTCTGAAGTAGCTTCATTATTCATAGGTGTGGTTTGGGCGTAACGTGAAATAAACCAATCAGAGCGTCATCTCACATTCCCTTTAAGAGCAGGCCCACTTGTTCTAAAGTGGATTCCTATTATAACGGCGGATTTGCCAGGCGCGCGCCAGGAGCGGTTCACAGCCGAGGAGAGCAACGCTCTCGACAGGGACGTTGGGGATGGAAAAACCCACCCAAATTAACTTCGGTTAAAAAGGCGTATGATAATTTGGGTAAATGTGTAAGCTAGATGTATGCTTTTATAATAAATTGTCTATCTATCTATCTATCTATCTATCTATCTATCTATCTATCTATCTATCGTAATAATGTATGATTTGCAAAAATGAAAACTGCTGCTTCTGTGTAGATGAGAGAATCAAAGTGTATGCGCGTTGTGCACACGCTACATTGATTATGGCCAAGCATGCGCCCTTAAAATAGCATATGAATAACATGCGCAACGCGCCACTGACTATAAACTATTTTTTCCTGGTTAGTGGCGCAACTGTTTTCTAAACCTGCAAAATAGCATGAAGGAACGTTTGCGCCGGGACACGCCTCCTTTTTTGCGCTGAACCGCCCCGGGAGCGCAAGTTCATTCCCTAGTTTAGCGACGTGCTTCTGTGGAGGGAAAAGCGCGCTTTGCGCGGGTGCAAAATAGGAATGATACGTGCGTCGGTGTACAAAGTCAATTGCGCTGGGTGCAAGACAGGGCCCATAGAGTTTTGCACCACCTATTCAATGACATTTTCAGAAGTTTTTTTTTTAAGTTGAAACAGAACTAATGTGAGCAGACAAAATGCCTTACTTATTCTTTTTTTCATCTCTGTACAATATTTAACTACCGTATGTCCTGAAAAAAAATCTGTATTTTAGAAAAAATACAAAGACAGCTGCAAAAGACTTTTAATTCATAAAATAAAGTATACTCCTTTTTCGTAAGGGAAATCAAATTGATATTGGTCATTGGTCATTCGTCCTTGGGAAGAAATGTCTTATTCATCAAAACACAGATGTCTGACCTAAAACAAAAACATTTGATAACCATCACAAAGACGGATGAATGCATTATATGCAATAAATGATATTTTGATAATATTATTTTATATTAGGACCAATTTAAATTAACTTTCACAAAGTGAAATATTTAGTTGTGTTGCTTTTATCTTTGAAAGTCTCTTATCTTATCTCTTGTTCTTCAGTGATTGGCTGTTCACACTTTTATTTGCTCACATATGAGTATTAAAAGCCTGAGGATCCAAACCTGAGAAAAAGGTGATACCTGAAGTTAGCTGAACAGAATTATTAGTTTGTGACAGGACTGAAGGCTCTTTCTGCTGTAAGTATCTCTCATGTGTTTTCTTCTTTTTTCAATAGTTCTGTATGCTGTTCTTTTTAAGCAGCCAATTTGGATAGGAATTTGTGGATCAATAATCATGTTGAGTGTACTGGTGTAGCGGGTCTCAAATAGCAACACACCTACAGAAAAACTCACATTTTAGACGAGTGTCCTCTCTGTAAAGTATTTATACAGGGGTTGATGACTATTCATTAATTTACAGTGCATTATAAATAATTATAAATAGCGTTTTCTTGACTAAAGATTTTGGGCCCGAGATCTGCTTGGTTGCCAACATTCTTCCAAATATCTTCCATTGTGTACGACAGAATAAATACAATTCTTACAGGTTTGGAACAATCTGAGAGTGAGTAAACAATGACAGAATTTTCATTTTTTTGGGTGAACTATCACTTTAAGTCGGCGTTGAAGCCGGTTAGTTTCATTCCAACACATAAATGGTGTGGAGTAAGTTTCGCTAGTATTAGTTGAGGTTGTGATAATTAATTTGCTTTTCATTGTTTTACAGCCTTGGGAGAAGAAAAGAAAGAAAAAAACTCTTGGAATATTTAATATCACTTTAGTCAGAAAACAAGGTATATAACAGCTTTTCATTTAATTTTTCTAAATATTTTCTTAACTAATCACCACCAAACTGCTTTATTAAGTCAAATAAAGGTGTTTTGATGTGTGTATTGTTCAGCAGGTCATGGAGATTCATCAGTCTGCTGTGATTCTGCTGCTGGTCTTGTGTGTGTCGTTCTCCACTCATGCTCAACCAGACAATATAAAGCCCCGGTATCAAAAATTCCTCAATCAGCATAGGGGTCCTGATATGAGTGTGCAGAAGTGTACCAGTGAAATGAGAAAGAGAGACATAACTGGAACTGGAAAGGGCTGCAAACCTGTCAACACCTTCATACAAGCAAATACAAATAATATTAAAGCAGTTTGTGGCAGAGGAGGAACTTCACAGGGACGTAACCTGTTTAAGAGCAACCAGCCTTTTCCTGTGATCACGTGTACATTACGATGTGGGTCAAGACCCCCAAGATGTGAATATAGAGGGAAGAAGTCCATGTCGTTACGTTGTGTTGGGGTGTGAGCAAGGCTGGCCTGTACATTATGATGAAGGCAAACTTAATTTAGCAGCTGTGAACATGAACAAAACTGATTTATACTGTACATAATTATATTTGCGAAAAATCAGGAAAAATAGTTATTTTTTTCTTTTGAAGAACATCACACATGTTCAACTTAAGTTAAAAGAAAATGTACCTCTCTGTCTTTATGAGACTCTGATATGAAAAGAGAATATCTTCACTGTCTCTCGTTAATTACCTTAAATGAGCATAAAAAAAAATTAAAAAGCATTAAAAAAAAAACTTTTTCCACTTCTCTGTACTTCATAAAATCAGTTCATGGACATTCCTATGAACTGGTATCTAATTTATAGATAAATGTAGAGTAGTAAATTAATGTGTAAGGAGTACATCACAATCACACCACAGTGAAAAAAAAAAATGAAATGTGCATTTTATTTTACCATATTCATCTAATTTGTGATCTGCAATTTTATTATAGCTTTGTGTGTCTTATCATTAGAACCTTAAGACATTGCCCACTTTCTTTCATTGAAAGTGAATGGCAAGATGATTCACATGTTAGTGACACTTCACTTTGATCATATGTTACTTCATCTGACAACCACCAATTTAGAGTAAAACAATCAAATAAACAGTGTGACTCACAACAGGATATTTTAAATTATTTAAAAATCTCGCTAAAGGAGCTCTGGTGTGTAGAAACTGGACTTTGAAACATAATTAATGTTTTCCTTTTTTTATATACAGTATATTGGCAAATCTACTATAGGCATTTACCAAACACTGTCACATATTTTTACAAAATCTCCAGTGATACTGACAAACAACAGTGAATGAACAGAAGGAGCCAAATGTAATGATAACTCAACCATTAGATGGTGGTGTGCACTGCAGGGGTGTATACTGTAGTAGGTCACCTGTTCATGTTTAGAAGTGTTAAATATCATACATTGACATTTAAACACAAAAATATGAAGCAGCACATTGATAATAATAATAAATGTTTTTTTGAGCAGCAAATCAGCATAATGGATTGATTTCTGAAGGATCATGTGACACTGAAGACTGGAGTAATGATGCTGAAAATTCAGCTTTGATCCAGGAATAAATTACATTTTACAATATATTTACATAGAAAACAGCTATTAACCCATATGAGTTATTCATTTTTAATGTACACCCAGGATGTTGGGGTCTCCTCCAGACATCCCATGTAAAATGTGAGTTTGTAACATAATAATGATTTTATATATATATATAACAAAGTAATATCTCTACATTTGTGCAGTTTAAATTGATATAAATCAATTTAAACATTTATTTTTTAAAAATAGGATTTTATAAAAATAAAAAAAGAATTATGCAAAATGTGTGTTTACTCTCTGTCAGGGTTGTGTTGTGGCATGGGCCCTTCATTTTTTGTGTGTGTTTTCTGCATCATAACTGAATTTTTTAGACAAATTTTGTAACAAAAAGCAACTTTTATAATCTACCACTGATGTCTATATAAATAAAAAAATGTTACTTATATATATATATACATTTTCAAAATACCTTAAATCCCCTCAACACTGCACAAATGTAGAGTAAATACATTAAAAAAGTGAGATATATCACATTTGTTTTTATATATATATTAATGCTATATATATATACATATATATATTAAAACAAATGTAATATATCTCACTTTTTTAGTGATTATATATATATGTATATGTATATGTCTTGGGAGACCCTGAACATCTTGAATGTGATTTTCTTTTTTCCTTTTTTTTTACGCTAACGTACAACAAGATCATTCCAATCATATTTATTTTATTTTTGTCCTGCTACTGTATATTTTCCTCCTTATTCTGTGATTTTTTTTTTTTTTTTACATTGTATAAAATCAGTGAGGACTTAATCTAAAAGTGTTTGTAGTACATAGGCTAAATACACATAGATGTAGTCAAAAATTATAGGAAAAATATACTATAGATGTTAGTGGTTATTGTTCAGCAGTGCGTTCGATTCCTTACTGAATTAATAGCAGGAGATGGGATAAAAAAAATAAACAATAAACCTGTCAGTTAGACAAAGGTCAGATAAAACTATTACACATGACATTTCTGTCCCCTCACTTACATCACAATACATTTTAGTTTCAACCAAATGGATCCCTGCTTTGCTCTGTGAACCGTAACTATTTGCCTCATCTTAGCCTCCACAGTGATACAGGCCCGATGGTGTTGGTTACAGAGGTAGCAGAACATTACACTGAATGGACGGTTGTGATTTCTAAATTCACTGAGTATAATCTAAGCATTGCTATGTTGCTGCCTTGAAGCTGTCTATACTGGATTTTAGTTATTAAATACTGCTGTCATGAACCTGTCTCCCTGTTTTAGCACTATTATGCAGTCCAAATGGCTCTGATGGTTCTTGAATGCACTTCCCCTGAGCTCAAGAAAATACTTGAAAACTGAAAACTGTCAAAGATTTTGTAATGGGAAAGATCGGTTACCAGTGTGCATGAGGCGATTTCTCAATGATGAGTAAGATCCTCTTTTGGCCAAACAGAGGACAACCTAAGGCAGGAGGTCACTGCTGCCCCTGAAGGGAGGTGTGATGGGTATATAAAAAAATGTGAGATCCTCCATACCCAATCACCAGCAACCACATTCCCTGGATGGCTTGTTTTTCATTGTGAAAAGTGTCCGTGACCTGTGCACATATACTGTACGTTCGTACGCAAGGGTACGACACCCTGAGAAAAAGGAGATTATTTATAAGTAGCGAATGGGAATGGGCTTTTAAGAACCAGCTGAGACCATGAGGTGATTCCCTTAATTCCTGTGGAGACCATAACAAAATGTATTCATTTAATCAGCAACATGACTTTGTGTCTTAATGGCACAAACAGTATAGAGGTTTTACATTCAGTTTTACTCTGAAGCCTTGAGGCTGTGCTGATGTTGAACTAATATACATCATGGTTTTCACTCATGCAGCTCCTTAGACATTGCATAGGAACATTTCAAAACATGGTGATGGCTAAAGATGAAGACCGATATTGCTAATTTAAGAGAAGGTCTGGGTCAATTCAGCATTTAAGCTAAAGATACCTCACAGATATGGATGCGTCTCCCAATGCAGTCCCTTGCAAAGCATGCTGGGAACTACAGATCCACTGCCCAGGGCTGTGTTTCCCAAAAGCATTGTAAGCCTAAGTAGATCGTAGAGCTTTTGCCACCAATGGTCTGTACGATCAACTTTGATCACGATGCTTTTGAGAAATGCAGCCCTGGAGAGTAAATTTGGGGATTAAGTGTTATTCATCTTTGTTTATAATAACCCCAAATCACGATTTGTCATATTAACTAAATTCTCAGATCAGCAAGAGTGCATGTGTCGAATGTGTCCATCCTGAGCTTATATGGAAACTGTATGTTGGGTCAATGTTACTCAACTCAGTTAAAACAGCATTCCCTTGTTTTGTTACATAAACCTTATTGAATTAGGTTACAACAACAAAATTAGAATTTGCAGGTAGAATCAGCTAGAAATACCTCCTTAAAGCAACAACTGCACATGTTCACTTTTTACAGAGTATAGAAAATATGTTATTTTCACATTTAGTGTGTATATACACTAATATCGATAATATACACTATACTAATACAGATAATATCGATAGGTGCAAATAGCCGCTGCCTTATTATATATAGTTTAAATAAATCCTATTTGTTCTCTTTCACCCTGGTTATGGGCTAATTTCTTTAAGCCTTTACTGCAGTAATAGTGTTGCCTGTTTATGATATAATGTGTTTAAATTATCTACTCTTTGGTTATTATCTCTCAATCTTCATCAGAGAAGTGTCACTATGAAACTCTTCATGTGTCACACGACTGAATGCTCACTCAAATCCTGAGTGGACCGGGACATTTTAAAGTCAGTGTCGTGACACCAAGTGTCAATATGTTCTCATTTCTCAGGCTCCAGTTTTGACAATTCTTGTGTAAGGCTGCCCTTGTGTAACTTGTTTTCGTTATGTTATGTGCACATCATGGACTGGGCCTTGAACACACTTATACACTCGCACACAAACGGGAACTCAAGACACACACATACATTTGAACATTTAACCGCTCACTATTATATTTCTTAATATTCTATATATGGTAGGGTTGATCTTTGAGTACTATGATTGGATGGCCTGGACATCATGGATGATTCTGCTTTATCAAGTGTATAAATATGTCCTGTCTCTGCGTCTGCTTGATCATCTCCCGAGATCTCACGACGCTGCTGAAACACATCTGATTTGCAGATAATCTACCTGAAGATTCATCTAACCCCAAGATTAAGCCTGACTGCATTCACTTGGACTTTGTGAAGGTGCATCATAATAAAGGCCAGAGGTTTACTATCTCAGACTATATACTGCAACCTGTGAGTATCAGTTCACACAAGCTCACTCAACATATTTGTAGCATGTATGTATTTTTGGGGGGGAAAAAGGCTATCAATAATCTTCAAAGCATTGAGTAATAAGTATTAAAAAGCAACATACTTTGAGAAAAATGTTTTCTGGGGTGATTTACCTTGACTTTAAATGTTAAGAAGTTTAATCAGCAAGTATACGATATACAAGATATTTGTCTTGACTCAATGGAATGGACTTGATGGAAACAAAGTACAGTCAAAAACACCTTTACACAAATACAGAAAACAAAGGGATTGGAATCAACTATGTAGAAAACGTGCACAACTGGATCAATTTAAATTAAGATATGTGCAAGTAAAAATGAAGGAAGGGTCTCATCAGTATTTAATTTACTAATCACAACCGAACTGCTTTAGTAAGTCAGATGTCAGTAAAGGTGTTTTGATGTGTGTGTTGTTCATCAGGTCATGGAGATTCATCAGTCTGTTGTGATTCTGCTGCTGGTCTTGTGTGTGTCGTTCTCCACTCATGCTCAACCCCCCGGTTATCAACATTTCCGCAATCAGCATGTGGGTCCTTTTGTGAACGTGGAAATGTGTACCAGTGAAATCAGAAACAGAGGCATCACTGGACCTGGCGGTGTCTGCAAACCTGTCAACACCTTCATACAAGCAAATGAAAATGTTATTAACCCAGTATGTGGCAGAGGAGGAACTCCAGTGGGCGGAAACCTGTTTCGGAGCAACAATCCTTTTAACGTGGTCACGTGTAGATTACAATCTGGTTTGAGACCCCCAAACTGTATTTATCGTAGAGGGCAGTTGGCCACTCTTAATATAGTGTTAGGGTGTGTACGCGGCTGGCCTGTACATTATCAAAATGAGTAAGTAAAGTACAGATGGCTGGCTGAATAGAGCATCACAGAGCTATAGTTGCTAATCATTTGTTCACTTCTCCTTTCCCATCTTTCTTTGTTTCTCAAGTGCAAAAAGAGAAAAAAGTGAGTCAATCATGAAGCCAAAAATAAAATAGATGAATAAATACAAAATACAAATAGAAAGTGTACCCCTCTGTCTTTATGAGACTCTGATATGAATGAGAATATCTTCACTGTCTCTCATCATTTACCTGAACCCTTTCACGCATAGTGGTCACTACAGTGGACAGCTATTAAAAATGCATTTTCTTGAATTTGCACGGGTTTTTATGGCAAAGTTGCACATCAATCTCTTCATTGGACCCTTGTGCATCATCCTATAAATTGCAACCAAGTGGCAAGCCGTTGTGTTTCGATTTTTTCCCCCTCCAAACCAAGATGGCCAAGGGTCAGTCAGACATGCCAAGTTGCTCCGGAATATCCACCCATTCCTTCTAATCTAGGAGACTCTTGTAGGTAAAAAAAAGATATTGGAGCATCAAGCAATATCAAATGAGTCATATCACAGTAAAATTTCCCAAGTTTTGATTTTAGATTGAGAGAAAACTCTGATTAATCACATGTCCACTGTAGTGGACGTCATGCATCAACTGCTATATTTCAGCTACAATTCATAATTATAATGTGAATATTGTTTTTGAAATTTAAAACTTAAAAACTTAATCTGCAGTGACTTTTTTTACTGTAAATAAATGTATTTGTATTATTAGAAAGTAATTTTCATTTACATAGAAAAAAGTCATGTGATTACATATGTATGACACTTGTAATGCATAACTTTATTTGTTAGATCAAAAAGTAATCTGATTTCGTAATGCACGTTATTGTAATGCACTTTTTTACTCATAACATCAAAAAGTAATCTGATTATGTAATGCATGTTACTTGTAATGTGTTTCTTTACTCATAACATCAAAAAGTAATCTGATTAGGTAATGCATGTTACTTGTAATGCGTTTCTTTACTCATAACATCAAAAAGTAATCTGATTATGTAATATGCGTTATTGTAATGCGTTTCTTTACTCATAACATCACAAAGTAATCTGATTACGTAATGCATGTTACTTGTAATGCGTTTCTTTACTTGTTACATCAAAAAGTAATCTGATTAGGTAATGCACATTACTTGTAGTTAATTGTTAGATCAAAAAGTAATCTGATTAGGTAATGCATGTTACTTGTAATGCGTTTCTTTACTCATAACATCAAAAAGTAATCTGATTAGGTAATGCCTGTTACTTGTAATGCGTTTCTTTACTCATAACATCAAAAAGTAATCTGATTATGTAATATGCGTTATTGTAATGCGTTTCTTTACTCATAACATCACAAAGTAATCTGATTACGTAATGCATGTTACTTGTAATGCGTTTCTTTACTCGTTACATCAAAAAGTAATCTGATTAGGTAATGCACCTTACTTGTAGTTAAAGCTCCACTATGTAACTTTGGTATGTGACCACAAGAGGGCGCAGTTTCAACAATAACAAAGGCGAAGCTTGATGACGCTATGAAGGAGGTGACGATGGGAGATGTCGTTTTTAATGCGTTTTCACCATAGCAATGTATCTAAATGGAATTAATGAATCATGATCACGGATGAGGTAATTTATTCGTTTTTGTATTACCTGTATGTCTGATCGTATTATTTTATGTCATCATAATTAATGAACTGCAAGGAACGTGAAATGTTATGCTATATTATCCCGTTACAACATACAGCTATTTGTCAAATGATTTGTTTGGTTTATGTTGTGCAGTTTTACGTTTTTATGGTTAATGCCGTGTTGTTTAACGTGTTCAAACCAATATCTAAAAGTTAATTTGAACGAACATTTGCAAGTAATGACTAAATATATATTTTTAACAACTTATCCGATTGTATTTAATTGTACTGCCATAATCTCAGTCACCACACGTGATAAAAAGCCTTACCGAAGTACAAAGAGCAATATAACTTTGTTTATAAGTGCTATTATTGACAGTTGCATGTCTTACCTGTCTACAATACACTCGCGAGAGCAGAGTCTCTGTCAAGTCCAAGATAGTCGCGCAGCTCTCTCCATCTCGAAAACATCTGGCCGATATTTATCCGGGTTTTATTCCTCCGTTTGTCACACAGTCCGTGACTCCGCGTGTATCCGAATATGGACGCTTTCGTTTTGTTGGCACTTCAATACTCGCCAAAGAGTAATCGTGATCCATAACAGCTATAACCATACAGTCTATGGCTATAACGCTTTAACCACCACTTCCGCATTTGACCATGTGATATTCCGGTGTGGTGGGTCATATTTTTTATTTTATTCTTTTTTTATTCTTTGTCAGACGTCTTTATTGTTTATTGTGATAAGAAAAAAAAACTCAATAAAGTTGTTGTAAAAAAAAAAAAAAAAAAAAATCCGGAATATCCTATCACATGGTCCACACCGGAAAAAAAAGGATAGAGCAGACATTGCGTCACTGAGGCGCGACATTTATTTTCCGGGACGGCCAGTTATTTAAAATCGGAATTTCTCTGAAATAAAAAAATCTTTGGAGACTTTTGAGATATTGTAAGTACACAACTGGAGGAAATATATCACACTGTGCAAGTTATTTTCGGAAATTTTATTACAAAATTCCTACATGGAGCTTTAATTGTTAGATCAAAAAGTAATCTGATTAGGTAATGCATGTTACTTGTAACACATTACTTTACTTGTAACATCAAAAAAGTAATCTGAATGTGTTATGCATGTTACTTGTAATGCATTACCCCAAACACTGATCATTTCAGATGAGATTGAAAAAACGTATCGCTAGGTTCTCTTACGAGAGTCCTCTCGTACTGCGTTTTATCAAAACGCTACGGGAAAAGTCTCTTTTCACGAAACACTGAAGCAAAAAATTATCCTTTAATTTTCATATATGTAAAACGCGTTGCGGCAGCAGCAGTCAGCTATGGCGAGACGGCTTGCTCGCTCATTGGCTGCTCTGCGGCAACTGCTTAAGCCTATCGAGCGAGGCCTGAGATTACATCAGGCCAATGCTCGCCACTTCCCGCCGTAACGGGCGTGGCTTACCTCTATAAAAGGAGCTCGAGAAGGCTGATTCACTTGATTTTAATCTCTTCAGCGAAGCGCACGCATCGCTGGATCACGGAAGCAAGCGTCGTTCGAAGCAAGCACTTCAGCGGGACGGGCCCTCGAAGCCGCTGGCCAACGCCGCCTTCTACAGCCGTACGTGCTGCGCTTTCCGACGCCTATATCCTTTATTGCTATATTGCTCTGTTTTCTGTGTGTGTGTGTGTTCGCTGCAACACTCACCCCTAAAAGAGCTGCGTCTTTTTCACAACGCCTTATGCAGCGCTCGCGCTCGCTGACGGCGAAACGCCCTCACTCCGAGCCAATTGCCTACGGTGACTCTGAGGACTCGCCAGGCATCCTTTCCGAGGCTGCCCTTCCTGGAAGCGGACGGCGGGATTAGTTTTTCTTTACGTGTCAATGACGTCTCTGCACGCGTCATTCACCGGCGAAGGAGAAAAGAGTGTTCTCGGTCCCACCGTTGGTCGGTCTCACCTCTTTTCTCTCATATTTCTCAGTTCCCTGTTCGGCGACTGGAAATATTATTGCAGCAAGTGAGTCTGTTATAGCACGCTTGCCTGCCAGCAAACGCCGAAGAATACATGTTGACGCCGCCTTTGCCGCCAATGCTCTGTCAGTCCCCTGAAGGCGACTGCAGAGATGCATTTTGCAGCCAGCAAGCGCGTAGTACCCACTTGCCTGCAAACGAACACCGTTTCTACGGTTCCCGTGCGTCACTGGCGAAAGAAGAATGGAATGTTTTCAGCCCCGCTGAAACTGGGTGATATCCACTCTTCTCACATTCAAAGCCTATATCCCCCTGTGGCTCAGTGGCGGAATTATAGGTCTTCCGCATGAGACCGGAGTTCTAATCCCGGTCTAGCGGCATATATTTTTATGCCGCCAATGCTTCGCTCTGTCAGTCCCCTGAAGGCGACTTCGGAGATGCATTTTGCAGCCAGCGAGCGCGTAGTACCCGCTTGCCTGCAACCGAACGCCGTTTCTACGGTTCCCCCCATGCACAAAAGAAATATATTTGAAATATATTTTCAAAATATTTGAAATTGGCCCAATAAATATATTCCACACTTAACATCATATATTTTTGTTATATTTCAGAATATATTTCAATGTATTTGGAATATATGCCACATATATTTTGATACTTTTGGGGACCCATACAGAAAAAAATACATTGAAATATAACAAAAATATATGATGTTAAGTGTGAAATATATTTATTGGGCCAATTTCAAATATTTGCATATTCCAAAATATATTCTGAAAATATATTTCAAATATATTTCTTTTGTGTACATGGGTTTGACGGCAGCTGGTTATTATTGCTCAAATCTACCGGACGCTAAACGGTTAACAACGTAATTCTTGTCAGGTGCTGTGCGGCTTGTGGAGAAGCGCGTGTTCAAGCCGAGTGTTTACAGTGGTTGGTGAACGCGCGCCGTTTGCCGCATACAAACGCACGTCATACTACTACAATAATCATCGCTGGTGTATTGCTGTTTGGCTTTCTGGTAAGTGTCTTTGTGGCTCTTGTGGTCGTATTTATTTTGAGTAATCTTTAGTCATGGGGTTATCTGTGTATTTCAGCTCGCCTTGGTATTATTTGGTTCTCGCTCTGTTGCTGCCGGATGAATGACGCGATCGCCGCATGTTGGTATGTGTGATCACTGTATTATAATGATGTGCCAGTACGGTGTATATTTTAGTTCACATCCGGGCTTTTGCAGGTGAATGAATCTGCTGTTATAAAAGTACGTGAAGACTGCTGCTCGGATTGGGACTTTCATTGCTGCTGTTTTGTTCCCAATATCTTTTATTTTTGTTTATTGTTTTATTTCAATAATCTGCTGGCCAGTAGTGGCTCTCATGTGAGCACGCCCAGCATTCAATATATTTGAGTTAGTTTGCTTTAGGCCTATTATTGGGATAATTTAACTTCATTTATGTTGTTTGTTTTTGATCTTTTATGTGTTTGCCCTGTTTTCCTTTTGTGAATAATATTTGCATTACTTAAAGTCCATCTTTCAAGTTGAAGATCCCTGTGAATGAACGTGTAGATAAATAGTGTAGGAACTCGATTTGCGTGAAGAAATTAATCATAAATGTGCATGAAAAAAGTTTTTAAAAGGAAAGTGTGAGTAAAATTACTTCCGCTGTCAAAAACGCTCTGATCGGAAGTGACGCAACGGCCGGTAAATCTCATCTCTTCGTAATGGAGTCAGACAGTGAAGAGGTTGCAGTAGGGGTTAATGTAAACTCTTACGATGGGCCATTGCCGTATAATTATGAGCCACCTAGGCAAGAGAGGGGTCAGGCAGAGTTAAGGGGAAGGGTAAATGGACAGAGGAGAGAGATAGAGTTGTGGTGTGAGGAGAATCGGTGGAGAATTGGGCAGGTGTCTTGGTGAGTGACCACAGGCTATAGCTAATTGTGGCTAACGTTGTCTCCATGTTTATCACATTGCATCTTTAATAAATCATATTTTGCAATATTGCTGTCGACTTTGTTGTTTTTCAAGCATCCATGTAGATTGTCACCATATGCAACATGTGTCTTAAAATGTTGAGTTTAGATCCCCGATTCTAATGAATGCTGTAGGCTATAACGTTAGCTTACATCTGTGACGGTCAGCTAGTCTGGGGTGCGTTTCCCGAAAGCATCGTTGGCCAACTATGGTCGCAAGTTCATCGCAATGTCCATTGAACTCTATTGGTAACGACGGAACTTGCGACCATAGTTGGCCAACGATGCTTTCGGGAAACGCACCCCTGGACAGGGATGGAAAAGCTGTGCATTTCTGCACAACATAGTTTATCGTGAAATTTTGTAGAAATTGCTAGCTGATTTTTTTAATCAGTAGCTGCTTTCAGACCTAGGTGTCCGCATGTTCTGCTTCTGCAGATGTCAAGCGTTTGGGCCGTATATCTGAACAACATAACCGGCCAGCTGGAATTCCGAACTTAGCCGGCTGTTATACTATTCCCCTCCTAGTATTTCCGACGGACATTATGTAAATGAGCTCGCATGTACTGCGGAGTACATGTATGAAAGCAGTTAGTGTTCCGGTTAGGACGGGAATATGCTGTTCATGTAAATATAGTCATTGTTACAAGGATATTTTATTGTCACGTGGAGGGATACTGGGTGTAAGGCATGCAGATAAATGCATCTAATTGACAGCCTATACTGTGCATAAATGTGTGTGTGTGTGGGGGGGGGGGTCGTCTTTTTACAGTGCATATTTACATAAGCTTTAGGAAGTAAGTAGGTAGTCTACATGTCGTTTCTTACAAGGTCTTACACCAACCACTAGAGCTACAAGGAGGGAAGGAGAGTGAGTTTATCTTAGCACATTTTGTTTAACAGGTGCTTGTGTGGTAGATGTGAGGCTATGCCATCAGCAGTGGAGAGTGTGTGCTGTAGGGAGGTCGACGCCTATTGGACCCTTGTCCAAACCCTAGATCCCCCAGAAGACATTACCTGCCTCACACTCCATCCAGGGTTTGAAGCATCCTGTCTGAATCCTTTTGTGCTGCAGATAGCATACATGAACTTCAGACAGGAGCATGGCCCTCTCCAAGCCAGCAGACCAGAGTATGTTTTGAGCAAAAATTATTTCACACTGCAATTTAAAGAACCAGCTTTTCTACACCAAAATAGTAAATCCTGTTAAGCAGGTTTTTAAACTCAGTGGTTTCCATATACTTACTATAAAAACAATTTTGGTGGTGTGTAGTACAGTAGAATATCAGCCAACAGGACATGCAATATTTACCATTGGAATTGTTTATTATGAAACCATGGTATGATCAAAATGTAATTATGTCCCAATCTCCACCACAGGCAGTTCCGATACACAGCATACAGGCAGGTTGTCCGCTGGGCGTACGGAATACTTATGGAATTAATTTTGTTCCAATAATAATGAACGTAACTTTTCAAGAAACTAATTAAAATATAAATTGAAACTGAATAAAATATCTTTGAAACTGAAAAAGAATAAATCGCAGGCAAATTTTTTGACTTCGTTTTTAATACACTGCATGTTTTGCTAACTATTTATCATATTGCGTTCGCTGATCTGAACTTACAAATGCGCTTCCAGAGTTTTCATTTACGCTTCTGAAGTTTTCGTTTACGCTCCCAGAGTTTTCGTTTGCTGTTCTGACACATTTCTCTCGTGGGGGCGGGGCTAGTAGCAGTGTGTTCTCATTGGCTACTGAGTTTTTATTGACAGCTTCTTGACCAGGAAGTGAAGACGTCAGTGCTGTGTTTATGTGTGGATTTGAGCGTCTGTAAGCGCAGCTTTCTATTTAATTTAATGATATTAAGTTAGGTTTGTTTTTTAATTTTATCTGTATTTAGGCTACCTGCTGCTACTACTTTGTCGACAGAAGCTTTTAGGAGCATAAGAGATCTATTCAGTCTATTCAGGTGTAATTGTACATTAAAGTACTGTATAATACTTAAAATATTGTATAGTGTCCAATGTTTTCGGAGAATATTTGTTTATTCCTGATGATTCTTTTGCATGTTAGGCTCTGATTAGGTTGAGCTGTTACAATTTAAAGAGAATACTAGCAAATGTGTGTGATATATTCAGCCGTCAAGAAAGTCAAACCTCAACCAGGTAATCAAGGTTGGCAACCATGGCCATCACACTACTCATTGTTAGCATGATATACATTTACACCATCAAAATGAATTATCACTTAAATAAGAGGAATTTAAACAATATGAAAATTACAATCGTGGCCTGCTGTCAGATGATACAAACCTCAAAGGGCATTTCATTACATATGTCACACAAAGAATGTTCTTGTTGCCATTTTTTTTAACTGATAATTGTATTTAGTTATTTCATTTAATTAATACTACCTTCTAAGATTTAAAATTGTAAATATATTTTAACAATCATCAACCATTTCAATTGTGACTTATACAACCAGTTATATTAATGTAATTGAAAATATGAATTAAATTAAATTTACATTCTTTATTGTCACTAAAGCATATACACAAGTATCGAAGTGAAGGTCTTGGATGCAATTATGTTGTGACAGGAAAGACCAGAATTCACAAAACATTAACTGCATAATATACATACAGTATTATCATATACATTACTATACAAAATGAAAAATGACAAATACAGAATACATTTTAAAAATTCATATACATTTTAAATGATGCAATGATTCTTTGAGCAGTTCATGTTGCAGTACAAGTAACAAAGCAGTGACTGGACACAAGCAGTACAAGGATAGTCCACCCAAATGTATATGACTTTCTTCTTCACATAAACATAGACAAAGATTTTTAAGGAAATAATCCATCTCTGTGAGTCCAAAATACAAGTGGATTGTAACCCATGTACGTAAGACAGTTGGTCGGAAGTGATTTTTAATAGTTAAAACAGTTTACATTATTAGTATTTCTTTTATCTAGCCTATTGTTTCACTTCAGAAGGCATTGATTCATCCACTGAGGTCGCATGGATTACCTTCACGGTCACTGTGTGTGGTTTTTAAAGCGTCTTTAGGACTCGCAGAGATGGATTACTTTCCTTATAATCTTAATTCGTGTTTATCTGTAGAAAGAAAGTAAAATGCATCTGGGACAGCATGAGGGTGAGTAAAATAAGTGAGAATTGTATTTTTGGGTGAACTATGCCCTCAACATTCATATGCTGTTGGTATGCTAATCCAAGATCAGCATAGATTAATAAGAATAAAGTGCAACCTCTTGTGAACTGTGTTTCTTTTAATCTAGAGGAAATTAAAATGTTTGCTAGTTTATATTAAAATAAAATAAATCAGGTGTCTGAAGATCAAGATCCCAGTCATTCAAAGGTGATGTGTCTGAACAAAGTAAGATTATTGTCTGATAAATGATGACATCTCTGGTACTATCACTCCATCCTCTGTGTCAGCATCAGAATTTTGTTTATGGAAAAGTTGCTCCACTCCCTGGAAAATGAGAGAGGAAATGTATTATAATCTAACAATACAAACTACTTTGAACCCCCACATACAGTAACAAGTTGCAGATTTACAATATTTTTTCCAAACATATTATATAAATGTTTTAAGGGATTTTACAGCACTATCTTAAATATTTACCTCGGGAGTCATGAAGCATTTATCATCTGTAATACTGTTGTGTAACCAGTAGATGGCTGTATACCCCTATAAACATTTATCCATGGCTGTGTATTCCCCAGTTGCTGGATGTTTTCAGTCATAATTACTTGCATGTATTAAGGTTTTAATTTGGACATATATTTATTATTAAAGACTATTAAAGATTAAACATTTTTCTCAGAAATATTCATTTGAAGTGCAATTTTTGGCATTATTATTAGTCAAATATGGACACAGAAAAAGCATTTACTCATACTAGCTACATATAATAGCTTTATCTATCAGTCATCTTTATCACACAAAAGTAATCAGATAATCAAATAATTAAATAATTTTCAAGATACTTCAAAATAATTGAGTGTTTATTATTATGAACAGAGACGTGTTCTGTGGTCAAGTCGTTTCTCTCCTCTTTCAAAAACTCTGCATCGCAAATTAATCAGCAATTGAGAAATTCAGGTTTAAATAGCTTTATTGGCATGGTAAAAAAAAAAAGGCTTTACATTGCCAAAGTTGAATCAGGCAGTGACTGACAGCGCTCTGGTCCTATGGCATCATTGACTGATACAGTACTTTTTGTACTGTAGGCTACAGTACATATACTGTACATTACTCTAGCACAATGTTGTTTGGGGTGGCTGGGGGGAAATATGATATAATCGAAGACTGTAACCGAATGTAGATAAACAAGTCATGTAATGATTGGGCTAAGTTAAATCAAGACAACACAGCTGTATAATGTTATGGGCTCTCACCTGAAAAAAGCCAGTACTGTATTATAAATAGTATTAGTAGGCTATAGTATTGATTAAAAATAAATAAATCTGACTTACCACGAGTAGGCTATCCAGTATCCTGATGGCGGCGATGGCTAATGATAATGATATCATTCGTCTGTACTATTCCTTCTATAAGAAATCATCTCAACAATATAGTGTAGCAGCAAAGAAATACAGATATAAACTTAATATCATTAAAATGAAATAGAAAGCTGCGCTTACAGACGCTCACATCCACACATAAACACAGCACTGACGTCTTCACTTCCAGGTGAAGAAGCTGTCAATCAAAAACTCAGTAGCCAATAAGAGCACACTGCTACTAGCCCCGCCCCCACGAGAGAAATGTGTCAGAACAGCAAACGAAAACTCTGGGAGCGTAAACGAAAACTTCAGAAGCGTAAATGAAAACTCTGGAAGCGCATTTGTAAGTTCAGATCAGCGAACGCAATATGAGAAATAGTTAGCAAAACATGCAGTGTATTAAAAACGAAGTCAAAAAATTTGCCTGCGATTTATTGTTTTTCAGTTTCAAAGATATTTTATTCAGTTTCAATTTATATTTTAATTAGTTTCTTGAAAAGTTACGTTCATTATTATTGGAACAAAATTAATTCCATAAATACTAGGCAGGGACATTAGGAAAGCCATACCTTCGTGTGTTGTGTCAGCAATAAGGAGGCAGTTTGCAGAGGAGGGACAAACATACAAAGGTTTCCAGTGGCCCCGCTTGGAAGATGATTAATAAATCCATAGTGAAACAAACTCAACTGGTAAAATTGATCTTTTATTAGATGTTAAAGCGTGAGTGTTGTGCGAGATGGAGGCTGACTGCCTCATCCTTGGCAACCTTCTGGAGGGAAGTGGTGAGGGGGGGCGGGGCAGCAGAGGACAAGACAGCACTGCTTTCTTGTAGGGCCTGTGGTGACTTTGAGTATTCCTCTACCAGAGAGACCATAAGATTTGTTGCGTATCCTTGAGGAGAGAAATGTTTAGAACACATTTAGTAACATGGTTGACCCACATAAAAAAGATATTGAAAAACTAAGTGAATCTACTAACCGTAAGATGGTTTCTCCTTGATGGGGTGGACTACCCAGCCACCTTTCCGAAACCGTGGGTAGCGAACGGCGTAGCGTGCCTCACCCTCACTGGTTCGAGCTACATCTCTGTTGCCATTACTATTGTAATGTAGGGCCGCCAAGAGAAGTCTGTAGGAGATAAGTAGATAGAACATTAGGTCTCCAAAGCTAACCCAATGCAGTGAAATGCAACAGAAATACATGACATTAATGTTTTCAGTTCAAATGGGTCTAAGACAATGACTCATCTTTGCAATTTTTTTTTTGTTGCAAATAATATGTAATGCAGTTATCAATCAATAACATTTTGGTCTGCTATACAAGACTGCATTAGTTTTTAGTCATATTCATTCTGTCATCATCCTGCTACAAAAGTATTGCAATATCCTGAAACTGAAAATAAATGCCTAATTTTATTAGTATTGATACTTTTGAGTGATAACACTACCTGCTGTACATCCCAAGAAAAGAAAAGCCAGTGTGTTTGGGCGCAAAGTGCAGAATGAGGGAATGGTAGGCCTCCAGGGAGAATGTCTGATGCTGAGGTGACAATTGTCGAATATCCTTTACCAGTGCTTTCCTGGCAGCTACACTCTCCAGTTTAGTGGCTGCTGGTGATCCTGAATAAAACATATTATGTCATATAGTCTGTCGCATTTCATAACACAAGTAATTATTAGTACACATGGGGTTACGTATTGATAAAACCAAACTAAACTTGACAAACTAAACATTTGACATCTTTTAACATAGGCTACTATGTTGTACCTGGTTCCAGCCACTCCTTGTTTCTTGCCTCTCCTTCCAACGGTGGATGTGCGCAGCTGGTAAATGCAGGAGTGCTGTGTTCATGTATGTCCTGTACATGATTTATCATACTCTGCCATTTTGCCTGCATCTCATCTGGATCTCCTGTAGGAGTGGAAGCTGCGGTCCAGTACAGATGGTTGATAATGGCTGGCCTCCACAGCTTCAGATCCTCACAGTCCCTCTCTTTTGCAGCAGCATCCAGTGCTTTCTGTACGCCTGTTCCAGAGCAGACAAACAGAGCAGAGCAAACTAATTATTAGGAAAGTGAATTTAACTACAAAAAACAAGTCTATTATATAGAACTACCAACATCACAATACATACTTTTCCCAATATGCCAGACATCAAAGAAATGCCTTGTTCCTTCTGAACACATTTTCTCACGTACCCACTTGGCCACCTAAAACAAATAAGACACAAATTGATTTTATAGAATTTAGAACTTATTTTGAGTGATACTGTGCATGTCAATATGCTGTTCAGCTTTAGATCTCTCCTAGCATCATTACCTGCCGATTTCTGTCTGTTATCAGAGCAGACACTTGCATGTCTTGGTCCATCAGGAACTGCATACTCCGCTTTAGACCCTCTAGCTCACACCAAGAGCTGCTTGGGACTTCTGAGCTCTGTAAAACCAACGGATTATTAACAGTAACAGTAATATCAGTAACTAAATCAGACGCAAGATTTTTATGTGACATCAACTTACTTGGACAAGTTGAACATCCAAAACTTTGTTAATTCGATCCTCAATCAAGGAGTAGCTACCATATTTGGCACAGTGTCCAGGAGAATCTGATCTAAGAACGTCAAAAACAGTTACATTTAGAGGTTAATGCAAAAATACACTGACCTGTTCTACATCAGTGACGTGAGCTTGACCATTCTACCTGCAGTCACCAGACAGGATCAATCCACCCCCAGTCTCCTTCAACTCCCTGATGATCCCCTTCTGCTCATTCCTCCAGGCCTGCACGATGGTAGGGATAGTGTAATAGCGCTGATGGCGGAAAAAAGTGCCGGGACTTATGCACTGCAGTCCAAACAGCTTCAGCATCCTGATTGCCTGAGTAGCCATGCAACCTGAGAAGTGGATGGCACCGCTGAGTAAAAGGTTGCAGGCAGGCATGTTTCGATGCACCTTCTCTTGGTTTTGCCAGTAACGCTCATAACCACAAGTTCCGCAGGCCTGAAAGATGAGAGAAGATTCAAGACTCAAGCAGCTTTAAGATGAGGCAGTGAAATACCTGTATAGTTAAGACACAAATAATGAATATACATACTGTACATTCACAGACTATAATTCAGCTCCTCACAGACAGTTGACAAATAAGACATTACCTGCTTGACTTTTATGAAGGTTCCTTCCGGGTGCATTATGTGTCCCTGGGTTTCCCCACAGCATGCAGGACAAACCGTGAACAAAGACAGCAACTGCCTCTGGCAAACAATGAACTTGTCAACAGCACTGAAAACAAGAAAAGGAAAAAACACATTAATTCTGACTATGACATTTTTTGATACACAATCAGACATTTTCCATTAATAAAAAGGTTTTTACTTTGGGTCACTGAGAGATTCCAGCTCTTCTGGTTCCTCCTCAGAGGACTCGCTCAACATCTCCTCCCCGGGACTCCATGACATATCACCAGAATGGTTGATGATATCAGAAAATGACCATTCATCATCACTTTGTTCAGGACTGGCCAGTGGAGTTGATCTGCGATGCTCAAACCTTTCGGTTTGAGTCCCCACATCCACCATCTGAGGCTTTACCTGAACAGCTTAGATGAAAGAGATTCATCTTAATAATTGTTCACCATTGTACATTCATTGGCAACAACACATGCACTAATCTAATGCATCCCAGTACAAAATATATTTTTCTAACATTATGAAGTTCATAATTTTTAATGTTTACTGTCTGAAAAGTGTAAATTACAAAATAGTAACCATGGAGATCATGAAAAATTTTGACATGTAATCCTTATTTGTGATTGTATATGGCATGTATGGTGAATGCTAGATATAAGCTAACTACCTAATGAACGATGTAAACATCTTATGTTGCACTGTGATCCACGATGGACCACTACTGGCTCAGGGTCCGTTGTAGAGATGTCTCCATCTACATCATCTTCAGGATCTGAAGTGGCAGTTGCACCCGCCCCGTCTTTGCTGGCAGCACTCTCTCCCAAAATCTGAAAACAAAATCACAACTTTAAACTTTTAAATAATGCATGAATGGGGTATTTTCATGAAAGGACTACATTTTTTTAAAGACTGCTAATCTTTTCAAAATCTTTTCAAAGTTGTCCCGAGCTGCATTCCCTCGCATGTGCCCTGTTGATACCAGCTTCACAGAGAGAGAGCCCCGGTCGCGCGCGCGCGCGGACAGGGGCTCTCTCTCTCTCTCTGCTCGAAACATGCACACTGTCACAAGCCAAGCGCAGCAGTTCATCTATTACTCACCAGGGTTCTAAATTAACACCCGCCAACCCGCCAAATGCGGGTTAAAATTCATTTTGGCGGGTGTTAATAAAAACTTACTAGCCAGTTTGGCCGGTGATGCATGAGGCATGATGCATAAGGCTCTGTTCCGCTCTGTTTTCGGTAATTTCTCCCCCTGGCAGTACTTCCTACATTTCCCATGAACACTGTGCCGTAATGCTACGTGATGACGTTTCATACGCCCATTGGTTTCGCGCAGTTTGCAGTGAAACCAGCGCGAGAAACCATGGAAACGAACGGACACAGAAAACACAAGAAATAAGACGAACGGAGTTGGCTAGTAAAGTAGGTTAAACGAAATGCGGCCGCGGCGGTGGGACAGACTTATGGGGGCGAGAAGAGGAACGTGGCAGGGGATGAGGAGGGTATCGACAGAGAAACTAAGAAAATTTAATTTAATGCCAAACGGCTGACGGGTCGTGAATGGCTAGTGTTTGATCACAATAATGTTGTCATGTATTGTCATGTACGCAAAAGAAAAAAACAAAACAAACAATTTCGTAGTAGGATCTAATAATTTTAAAGTAGAGGCAGTAAAGGATCATGAGAGTTCCCGAAGTCATCAGGAGAGCCTAAGGATTAAAACTGCCAAGACAGGTCGTATTGACTTTCTGTGTATATTTTGTTGTATTGTACTTTGTGTTTTTCATGCCAGCAAATTCTAATAAAATAATCAAATACATTCAGTGGCACTCATAATTTCTCTTATTTTCACCGGAAAAAAATTTGGCTAGTGGATATTAGAAAGTTACCAGCCACATTGGCTGGTGATCAAAAAAGTTAATTTAGAACCCTGTTACTCACCGATCAAATAAAGCTTTGGCGGGACAAAAATTCACTTTGGCGGTACTAAACCAAGTTCAATGCAGGAAAATGTATGCATGAATTTAACCGAGTAGTAGGCTAACGTTACATGAACCTGCATGCACTCGCACAAATGCGACCACATAAAATTTTGACTCCCACATTCTCAGAAAATGGTCGCAGTCTGGAAGCCTGTCTTATTAGTTCAATAAAATAAGTGTCAGGAGGCTCATGTGCAGCCTCACGGGGTGTAACAGGAGTAAGCTAACGTTAACAGCTAGGCGGGCTTTCGTGCCTTCATGGTGCTAACGTTAACTTCTCAAACTAAGTCATGCCAAGACTAATCCATTATAACATCAAGAAAAATACATTTGCAGAAATTACATGCAGAGCTACATTTCGATGCAACAATTTGTATAAAGTATTATAAGACTTACTGTGCAAAGCTCCCGTTTTCGGCGCGCAGATTCTCTGCTAGTGCTAACGGACTCTTCACTCCCGCCAGATTTTGCTGGTGGACTTGCATGCACCGATGGAACAGCTCCATTTGCCAGCCTAACCCACTCTCTTCGTCGAAATCCCATGCGAAATTCCATAAGATCTCCTTGGTTGTAGTTGTCCGGTGTGAAGTGTTTTTCGCATACCACCGTGTGTCTTGTCACCGAGGAGGCAGCGAAATGGCCTCTCTTTGCCTGGACGAAACGTATCCAAGCACGGAAATCTTTGTGTTTCTTGTTTGGAAATCGGTGGACCCGATGGCCAGACAAGTTGGAGTTGTTGCATCCAAAACAAACACAAGAATTCACCATTGTGACAACTCAAACGTACTATATAATAACGATAACGACAAGCTCTCTTTTCTATTACCACCTCTCAGACTACGTAAACCCACACTGAGAACCAGGGTCCAGGGCAGCGCCCCCGCCTTTGTTTGCCTGTCCTTACGTCATATGACGCGTTCTCTGGAAAAGGGCGGTTTTTTGAAGCCTAGCTTAGAATAGGTACACTTTTTTCTTAATTTCTGCCCGTGGGTCTTATAAAACATATGTATTCTTATGTATGTCTTTTTGAATTGACATTTTCATACAAGATTCTGTATAAATTAAGTTATAAAATTAAATTGAAAGATGGCCTTTAATAATTTTGTGAGTGATCCTCAGCCGGTCAGAGGAAAGAGGGTTGTGGGTGTTAGCCGGCCTGTGAAGCCGGGACAGGCTGGTGACTGTAAACCAATGTACTGAAAACCTTACTGAAGCCCATAACTGCAGGTTTGAGTGCATCATATATTTTGTTTTGTGATATTGGGTATTGTGGTTGTGTCTTGTAAATTAGAATTCATGTAAATTATTTATTTTGTTGTAATTCGTTTTTCTTGTCTTTCAGGCACTGTGAGTCCGGAGCAGGAGAGCTAGTTGCTCTATTTTTGTGGTGGGGCCTGATGCACCGTGTGTGTGTGGTCTATAACCTATAGTGATTGATCTTGGTTGATGGGAGGGTGCAGTGTGGTGCACGTGTTTGTGCTTCTCGACCATTGCTGATGTGGAGAAGTTTGGCGCTAGCTCACCCTGCTTCCGGTAATCACAAGTCCTGATAAGTCTGTATTGTTATCGTGTGTGTGTGGAGTGATGATTGATTCCAATTGCTGCATATTTTAATATTTTACATTTGTCCAATAAAGAATATTTTTGTATTTTCTTATACCCACGTCTCCAATTCTTTGTGTAAGGGAAACACCGAACCTGTGTGTCCTCATTAGGATACTTCTCTGGTTCAGTGACCAGGGTGGCGTTGTCGACTCTTCTTTAAACGTCTCCGTAATAAACCTACTGTATGCCACACTTATAACGGGTTTCAATTGGTTTTAGAGTTGTCACATTTGCTTGGGACCAGCTTGTAAAACTATATGATATGTGGGAAAAAATCATGGCATGCATAAAGAGTTTGGCTGCCTCTGTTGTTAAATATGGCCTGATGTGTCTGAAGTTAGCCAAATTATATCTGATGGTTTTAGCCACCTTTTTAACATGCTATTTAAAAGTTAAATTAGAGTCTAAAATAATCATGAGGAAACAACCATGAGTTTTTCTCCTTCAATTAAAAACATCAGCCTGCTGTACACTCGTGGACCTCTTAGAGAAGAACATACAGACTGTTTTGTTAATGTTAAGATGCAGATGTGACATTTTTAGCCATTCAGAAACATGCACCAGTGCTTCAATTTAGCTGCAGCCTGTTGTTTGTTCTTGGTATTGTCAGGTGAAACATGCAATTGATTTTGTTATTATTAATGCCTCGTATAAACAGGCTTATGTTTTTTATAAGAAACCTTTATGTAAGAGTAAAACACTGTAAAGAGGTTTTTATAAGAAATCTCATAATGTATTTGGTTTATTAAAAATGGCACTGTAAGCTATTTGTAGAAAAATAATTTATTAAGGTAATACAATAATGAAATAACTGAAATGTATCCTGTGTTTTAAGCATTTATTAAATGAAGAAATAGTATAGATAGAAATACTACTATGCATTAATTTGCTTATAATCCAGGGAACAAAAATGCACATGTATTTTTTGCCAATGATGAAGCGTGTGTGCAGCTGCAGCAACCTTATAACCTGCCTGTCAGAAAGCCTGTCCTGGGAACAGTGTTTATTGTTTACCGCACGTTCCGTTATTAGTGACGCACACCGGTAGAAGATGACAGTAAATCAAGTTTATGCTGTTGGGTTTGTTCTGTGTAGATGCGTTCATGCAATACATGTAAGTTTATATGTATATATATATCTTTACCTTATTAGTAGCCTATGTCGATCATGCGATTGGTAATTTCCTATGTTTATATTGCTTGGAGTTATCATCACCAGACAAGATGTTGTGTTTTGCTGATACAGCGAGTGTGTTTGTTTACAGGAGTGTATTATGCTGTGTACTATTTTCGTTAACTTCCTTGTGATTATTGTAATAACTGCCAGTTATTAAACGTTGGAGCTGACTGAACTTAAAAAAAAAACAAAAAAAAAAAAACACATAACTTTACCAACACAAAACCCAACAATCTTGCTTTAACGCATCAACTCCCAACAAACAATTACCCATAATGCACCCAGCTGCTAGCGCTGACTGCCAGGTCATTACAATATTGCCATTTAAGTGGATTATATTTATTGTGTTATGGTTGCTAATTTTCTGAGTGTAATTACTGCAATGAGACATACATAGACAAATACTATTGTGAATTATTCCTCTTTCTTTATGTAGACCACATACAATCACAGAAGCATATCAATATTGTAAATAAGTGCCTCATAAAGAATCTCCTCTACACTCATGATTCTCGAATCTGATCCATATTTGGTGTGCCTCAGCTGAACTTTTGATTGTAGTGGGACTTGGCTACACCGCCCCTGATGATGATGAAGTTTAATGCCAGTCTAACAACCACATCCTCAAACCTTGCCACACAATATACTTATGTTTACATACCAACGCTATCTCACGACCAATTCGTACGAATGATAAAAGTTGGCTATTTCGTACGACCTCTCTCATACGATTTGTCTAAATGGGTAGGTTTAGAGCGGGGTCGGGGTAGGTCATTCGTATGAATTTATACAAATTGTGCAAATTGTAATACATGTACGATTTAAAAAAAAAAAAAAAAAAAAAAAAAAAAATAATATCGTATGAATAAGCCACCTCTTAGAATTTGTAGGGGAGACCGGGGACAGTTGCAACACTTTTTGCATTTCTCTCAATTACTCAGAGACTATTTGGACTAGACCAACCTAATTTTTATATATTAAACTTGCATCTGTCTGCTAATTACCCATACAATTTAAAGATGATTATATATGACATATCGTTCACAGTATTTATTTGAATGGAAGAAGTCAGATGTTGCAACTGACCCCGACCCAGGGGACAGTTGCAACACAACCCAGGGACGGTTGCAACATGATTAAAACCTTAAATTTCATTAATTAACTTAAGCTTTTTGTCTCAATGAGCATATAATTCTGAAAATATTAATTGTTTTAGGCCTACTATAATATTATAGTATTGTTTATTTCAATAATATTATTGTAGCCTATTATTCATTTATTTAGTCATATTTATCAAATAACGGTTATTGAGTTTTGTTTGTTCATGTGTAGAACATAGTCCTACATAGATTCAGTGTGCAGGTGTTACAGATGCTATTCAATCTCTCCATATTTCAGTGTCAGACAGGAAGTATTGAACAATTTGCAATGCAACAAACTTTTATTAAACATGCAATTTATAATTTGTTGCAACCGTCCCCGACCCTATCAGCCATGACAGAACATCATATTCCTGCAAGACACACTGACACATGCTAACCATGTCACTTAGAAGTCAACAAAACAATAATTCAAACTAAGTAAGTTTTGATTATTTCATACAAAATTTCAGGACAGTATGACAAAAATATATCTAATGAAAAAAATTACTTTCATACCTCCAAAACAAGTTTTGTTCAATAAATGCAGCAGCAGATGTTGAATATGTCTACTGTTTTCTTGGTGGGGGGAGGGTCTAACTGTGCATGTTCAGTATGAGTGTCATCACTCTAGCTTGTTTCTGATTGGAGAAAAATGGCATGTTGCAACCATCCCCTGTTGCAACTGTCCCCGGTCTCCCCTACATTTTCCCGTGAGATCAGGCTCTTACATATATGAATTTGAATGTCCACAATGCACAATTTGCTTTTTCAATGCTTTTATTAATTTGAGGGGTGTTTCAGGGAAAATCGGAATGATTTTATTCAATCAAAGTAACTGGAGCAGCGTGAAGGTCTCACAGGTTCTTTAAACAGATATAGGAGAGCGAGCGTGAACAGGGCACATCGTTCCAGCAACGTCTAGCTGTAAGGTGGAATAATGAAATCAGTTATTCTGATAATTATAGAGTTGTTAGAATAAAAAAAAAAAAAAAACAGATTTTATAAATAGTTACTGTGGTGTGAAATTGGATTTTAAATTATAACTGAAAGTATAATGATAAAAAAAAGCATTCTTACCATCAACGTTAAAAATCTCCAAACAGTTCTCGGGTACACCAGCATTGTTAGGTTCTCCAGCGCACCAGTTGGTATACATAAACTCTTTTCCGT
>CM040807.1:26179840-26549840 GCA_022829025.1 Squalius cephalus
ATTACTAGCCACGGCCCGACAGGTGTCGTAATACCAGTTTCGGCCATGGGAGGCGGTATGGGGGCAACATAACCACTAGTCAAACATGAAATACACGAATAACTCGCATGGCTTGTGCCTTGTGGACGTACTTGAACCTGATGTCAATCATGTGGAAAGTAGCCTACTGCCCACTACTACATTCAAATAAAATCTGATAAACATAGGAACAGAACCAGAGTAAACATTGGCACTGCTTTCCATCGCTGGAGACAACTAATGGACATGAAAGACATGAAGTTCGACTCCGAACTTGCAACATTTCTTTTGGATTGGTAAGTAAGATGCTGTTAGTATTTCGTTAGAAGTTTGTTTTATATGTTTGTGTAGTTTTTTCGGGAAGTTATAACATAGAAATGTATCGAAGGCTGTTCGATAAATGCATATAACGTACATAAATATAGTATTGTAATAGTACACATAGCACAATCTCTATAGCTCTTTTTTTCTTGCCAACTACGTTACCTATTATGTTTATTAAATGGCTTTCCTGAGGTAAATCTGACATAATTGTTCTCCAGCTGTGTTATTGACCTCTTCACGCTGATAAAAAAACACTGATTGGTAGATATTATGTAGGCTATAAGGAATACATTTTGGTAAGTTGTACTGTATCTTTCAACAGTGTTCGTGTTTTTTTTACTATTAGTAGAGATGATCGGTTCACGTGCGCTAGGGATCTGTCGTGTAACATTTACAAGCGCCAAAACGGTATTTATTTGAATTGCGTAGGCTAATAAAATTGACAGAATCTGAGAGCTAAGATTTTTTTTATATCATAACTGACCTGCTCTGTCTAGTCTGTCGGTATCCGTGTCCTCTTTGCTTCGCGATTTTTCTGTGCGTGAAGAAAATTGATGTGTGGGCCGGGGTGAGAGCGTGTGAAAAGTGTCACGGTGAATGCGTGAGAGTTGGAAGCTCTGAGTTACGTTGGCGCTAGCTTGGTCAACATCAGCGAATGCTGTCTGTCAAATTAATGTAATTCAAACTAACAATAAAAATGTAATATGAAACGAATATGAGCATATTCACTGGTAAAGGTGAAGGGGAGTAGCTTGAAGATGTCATATATTACACCAACTCACTTTCTGGAGGTATACTGCCCCCATCTGGTATGGAATGTGGAGTATGAATTTATTTTTTTTGACACATGGCACCTTTAACCAACGCTGTCTGGACAACCACTGGACTACATAATGTAGCCTACTCGTCACTGCCCTGAAGCGGGAAAATCAGCCTTTTAAATCCCAACCACCTGTTGTTGGGCTCATTGTGTTCTCATTAATCATCGAGCAAGGATACGTGAGTAGGCCTATTGCGTTTAATTTAGCCTACCTCAGCTATCAAACACAACCTACAACTTTAATTTCTAATGTGATTAATGTAGCATCGCTCGCACTGTTTAGTTTTTCGTTTGATTTTTCTTTTTTTTTTCCCGCTATTTAGTCTCATTCGTTTCTTTGCTCCTCTGGATTTGTGGATGTTTCCCCGGTGACACCGGCTTTCGCAGTAGGCTGTCTGCCAGAGATGGGGGACTCGAGTCACATGACTTGACTCGAGTCAGACTCGAGTCGCAAATTTAAGGACTTGAGACTTGCTTGACTAAATTAAGAAAATGACTCGACTTGACTTTGACTTGAGATCCAATGACTCGAGACTTGACTTGACTTGAACTGTATGACTCGAGAATGACTTGATATACATTTTTATATAAATCATCGCAACATCAATTGATGAACAAAATGAAAGCAACGGAACCATTGACGCCAGTCATCAGATTCTGCGCGATTGCGTGACGCTGCACAAGCCCAGAAAAAACACATCGCGGTGAGCGCGCTAAATATAAAAACACGAGGCATCGTTGTCCCATGGCATCTCCCAGCATCGTTTCTTTTCGGATATAAAGACTAAAATTGACCATATTCATACAAGAAGATTTGCTGTATGTATAATAACTGGCAAGGGATATCGGACGACCATCACAACCTCGAACAGTCGAACTTCATTCACCACGTCTAAAAGTAAGCTATGGGGTCAGGGGATCTCTGGATAATCCGTAATTCGTTTGTAATTATAAAACGAAAATACCGTTTTTCTGTTTTTTGTTTCAAAACGAAAAACCAAATAACCGTTTTTGGTGTCAGAATCAAAAAACGAAAAACCAATTAAAAACGGCCCGTTTTTCGTTTTTTGGCGATCATTTTATCGCTATTCCTTTTAGAACAAAAAATGAAGAAGTCTTTGAACTTCAGTCAATTCGTTTTCCGTTTATAAACCAAAAACGGAATTTCGGCTTGATTTTTCGTTTTTTAGTTCACAGGCAAAAAACATAGACTGTAAAAAATATGGACAAAGCGTCTGTGACGTCACCCATAGACTTTCTGAAGAACGGGTTTGAAGCCGTTTATGGGGGGTATGGGCGGCGCCATCTTGGAAAATCTTGGGAAATCCTAACCCCGCCCACCTTCTAACACAGCGCGCGTCACTCAGTACGCTGTGCTGCTCCTGTTATCTCTGTGTATATTTTAGGCAACGAAATATGTTATAAAACACCATACTAACTCTTTTCGTTTTCATTTAAAGAAATCTTAAACATTATAGCCACACAAATGTGGTTCAGGCAACGCGTATTGATTATATTCACTGCATATAACGTTTGCCTATTTATAACAAAACGAAATATAAAACACAAACCTGCCTCTTTTCGTTTTAAATATAATATAAAAATATTAAACATTTTAATATGGTCCAGGCAATATGTGCATTTGTACTAAACAACAGATGTTGCAGTAAACAACATTACAGATCATATTCGTTGTATTAAAATTTAAAATGACAAAACTCAACCCAGTCTCTTTTTGTTAAATTTCAGTTTGATCAATATTAGCTATTATAAAAGTATAAGTAAAAGGTAAAGTTACAAGAAGCTATACAAATAAAGCAAACAATTCAGTCATGCGCTCGATCTAGTCTAACCATATAACGGTAACTTTACAAGTTAAATATAGCTTATAAAGTTATGAAACTTCCCCTCAGTCAAAACGATATTGCCCAGGGAACAAATTATAGATTCACGAGACCAGAGATCGCCCGTTAGATATAGACAAGACGAATTATATCTCATGTTTAACCACTACAGAGACGCCAGAGTCAGCGGCAAACCTCAGACCGTCAAGCCGATGAAAGACTGTTCCAGGCGGGGTACATCGCGCTGAGCTCCCGGTCATCGCTGGATCTCACAACTGGATACAATTTTCATAAATCTTTATAAATAAACCACAGATTTGAGCTTTAAACAACTACATTCTCGCCTGAAAAACTCATAAAACTACATTTCATGATACAGAAACAGTAGTATTATATGTCAACTGTATTAAAAAATGGCGCTTCTTATGTTGTCATTCTCCGTGGCGCTGCCTTTCAGCTGTCAATCAAGCTGTCAATCAAAGTTAACCACGCCCTTATTGTCATACATTTTATATCTAAATACTATCTAAACTAACGAGTTAGAAAAAAATTCACTACCCTCGCCGTTGTCAGCCCATACAAAAATGTAATATATGGCCATATATGTACTTATATTTTAAATAGCATGACATATATCTATACATATATTTGACTTGTATGAGAACACAATATATGCCTGCAACATATATCTATACATATATTCGACTTATCTGAGAACACAATATATGCCTGCAACATATATCTATACATATATTCGACTTATCTGAGAACACAATATATGCCTGCAACATATATCTATACATATATTTGACTTATCTGAGAACACAATATATGCCTGCAACATATATCTATACATATATTCGACTTATCTGAGAACACAATATATGACTGCAACATATATCTATACATATATTCGACATATCTGAGAACACAATATATGCCTGCAACATATATCTATACATATATTCGACTTATCTGAGAACACAATATATGCCTGCAACATATATCTATACATATATTTGACTTATCTGAGAACACAATATATGCCTGCAACATATATCTATACATATATTCGACTTATCTGAGAACACAATATATGACTGCAACATATATCTATACATATATTCGACTTATCTGAGAACACAATATATGTTCAACATATATCTCTACATATATTTGACTTATCTGAGAACACAATATATGACTGCAACATATATCTATACATATATTCGACTTATCTGAGAACACAATATATGACTGCAACATATATCTATACATATATTTGACTTATCTGAGAACACAATATATGCCTGCAACATATATCTATACATATATTTGACTTATCTGAGAACACAATATATGACTGCAACATATATCTATACATATATTTGACTTATCTGAGAACACAATATATGACTGCAACATATATCTATACATATATTTGACTTATCTGAGAACACAATATATGCCTGCAGCATATATGAACATGTATGTGTCCAAACATGTGAAGAAAATATTTGAGTTCATCCATATATGATACCATATATCTGCATATATTACAGTATAGTATTGGTTTCTCGCATATATGGACAACATTAATTATAAATATGTGACATACATATTTGTTTTCAACATATTTAATAAATGTATGTAAACATACACTGTAACCCTTTACTGTAAATTTACAACGAATTTCTTACAGAATTGTAGGCTACTGTATTTCCATAATACAGTATTAAGCTGTATCTTTTACAGAACAGCTGTAAATATACAGCACATTTATGTTTTCGTCCTGATAAATTCGTTACCATCATACTGACTGAAAAGGCATTGCATTGTGGGATTGATTTCTTTCGCGCTCAATTCAGTTCAAATGTGACGCGTCATGCGAGCAGACAGTTAGGCAGCTACAACAGGCAAACTCGTTTTGTCAGCGGGATTCAACTGAACAAATAATCATTCCTGTTATCAAGATAAACAATGTCTGCGAATCTGTGAGCAATTTTAAAGCTTTTTTGAGGTTCGGTTCGGTTCGGTTCGTGTTTCAAACATTAGTTGCCTGTGACGCAGCAGAAAATGGACGACGTTAATGGTAGCAGCTAACTGAAGACGGATGGAAGAATTTGTCATTGAATAATCTAACCTGCGCGTGACGATAAGTGGGATTTAGAGTTTGAGAAGATGGAGAATTGTTCAACTGAGTGATACGGTAAGCCAATATATAAGATTTTTTTTTTTTTTTTTTTTGCGTTCGCATTTCTACATTGTTTTCACGTATTTGGTTTGATTTTGCGAACGCGGTTACTACCGTGGCCGCGCAAGCAATTCACTGACTCTGTTCAACCTGTTTACCAAGTAACGTTAACTTCGACATTTCATATAATAGACAACCTTTACCATGCTATTTGCATGATGTGCATTTGATATTTTTTTCGTTTTAGGCTTTGTAATCTGATGGCCATTGTTAATGTAAGTGCTTTTAAGTAGTGTTACAGTTATAGTCTATGTTGTAAAAAAAAAAAAAAATGCTGTCAAATTCTGTCAGTTCTGTGATCGTGCTTTTGAATCGTTGTCAGAATTTTGCTAGCACATGAAAATCCATGTTCCTAATGCTGTTTTCAAATGTAGTAGGCCTGTTCCTGATTGCCATCCCATGGTCCTACAACTACTCCCTAATTCAAAGAAGTTAGACGGTGTTATCCTTCAAGCAGATAAGTAGAGATTATTCAGCAAATCTCATTAATTTGTAATATGTTTTATGTTTTGGGTTCTGTTGATCAAGGTTGTGCTGTCCTTTTTAAAAATTGTTTCAGAAATTTGCATCGCTGATGTCCAGTAATCTACATTTGCCAGAAAGTCCACGACTTATTTCCTGGTATGTAAACATTAAAGGGGTAGATTAAACCTAAAATGAAAAGCCATCATTTACTCACCCTACTGCAAAATATGTTTTTCTTAATTAGTGTTTTTATTTTGTTTCCAGTCCAGATATCTACAATTCTTACATGAAGAAGCATTTATTAGACACGTAAAATTTGTCTTGTTTTCTGAAAGAATAAGTCAAAATTAAGTGAGTTTATGCTTAAAACAAACAAAATTATATGCCAGTGCATTTTAGCATTCTAACCAATTTTAATTTTTAGTTGAAAAATTTAATTCATAGAACTATGAATAGACAACTACATCGAACCACAGTGGAACCCACAGTAGTTATTTTAATTATTAATATTATTTATTTATTCTTTTTTTTTTATTTTCTTTTTTATTCCATTACAGGTCAATCTCTAAGCAACCAGTGCTGGATATTAAGTTTGGAAGGTCAAGGTGTGTGTGAAGGATCACAGCCTCTTCATCACTGGCCTGGCAGCGCTGTTTGCCTCCTCCTATAACTTCAGCTTGCAGTACCAGGAAGAGGCAGCACCTTGAGTTTGGTCAGAGGTTAGTCATTGGCATATTTGCCATTCATATATATGTATATATATATATATATATATTAGACTGAATTGTGTCACTAACCTTGACTTGACAGTATTTATTATGTTGACTACTGGTATGAACAATATGGCCCTGGTTTCCATACAGGGCTTAGCTTAAGCCAGGTCTAGGCCTTAATAAAATTAGGGTATTTAAGCAGCTTTTATAATAATGTATCATTAAAAAAAAAAAAAAAAACATTACTGGTGTGCATCTTGAGATAAAACAGTGGCAGTCATATATTTTAAGATATATCGGTGCAAGTTGTTTTCAGTTGAAAGATTAGTGAAAATTCTGTCATTAATTACTCGCCCTCATGTCGTTCCAAACCTGTAAGACCTTCGTTCATCTTCAGAACACAAATTAAGATATTTTTGATGAAATCTGAGAGGTTTCTGAACCACCCATAGACAGCAACGTCTTTGCAACTTTTAAGGCCCAGAAAGCTAGTAAAAACATTGTTTAAATAATCCATGTAACTAGTGCAACCTTAAAGGAGAACTCCGGTCAATTTTAACATTGAGCTAATTTTTTTGTAAATTTGGAGTGCTGTCAATACAGAGAACAATGACAAAAATCGGTGTTGCCTACACCGTGTTATCCTCTTTTTAAAATTTGCACTCTGTTGACTTCAATTTTTAAACCTGCTTTTAGCCTCTTAACATCCTTGATGTGTCATACAAGTGCCCAGCCATGTGAGTGATTCCTTCAGAGTGAACACGGGTGAATCTGACTGCAGTAGATGTGAAAGATATCTTGTTGAAACATCTACAAATGTCCGTATATAGGTGAAAATGCCCCTTGAAATCAATTTAAGGTGGCAAATATATTACCCCTTAATAAAAAATGTTAATTTCTGTCACTGCTGTAAACTGACCACTGCATAGAATATGAATATCTTTGTCAGTCAGCTGTCAACAGGCCTAAACAAGCCATGGCACCAAGCACAGAAACACAATCCGTAAAATGTTATCTAATTATTATCAAGAAAACTTTGAAAATATCGATCGAGACATATTTTGTCAATATTGCTCACCCCTAATGCATGGTATTAATTTTGATTTCTTCGGGTCTTAAAAAGGTCTTAAAAAGCCTTAAATTTGACTTTAAAAAATGTGCAGAAACCCTGCTTCATAATATTTAGGTTGAACCACTGTAGCTATATATTTACCAATGTTTTTACCACTTTTCTGGGCTTTGACAGTTGCAATGATATTGATATCAATGGAAGGACAAAACTATCAGATTTCATCAAAAATATCTTCATTTGTGTCCCGAAGATGAACAAAAGTCTTGAGGGTGAGTAATAATGACAGAATTAAAATTTTTGGGTGCAAACATGCATTTAGTCTGGTAAATCATGTTGTCATATATGCAATAAACTTGCAAGGCTTGCAATTAAGTTAAATTATTTCTGTCACAAAGGTTTGGGCTGGATTCTGGCAGTGTGTGCTCTATATAAACGGAGAGTCTAAAGACTGCCTTTCCACTGATACTCTGATGGCACCGGATGAGGGCATGATATTGTTAATGAGCTGGGTGATGAGTAGACAAAAGTTGTAGAATAAAACTTTAAATCTGGCAACCCCACTTCCAAAAATTTAGTTAGTTGACAGTGTGCATGTAAACAGACACATTGAGTTGATGTATTTTACCAGGGCAGAAAAAATATCAGTTATTGATCACAACATCCAACATTGCATTTTTTTTTTCACAACATCCAACATTGCATTTATTTTATTTTTTTCATGTTGTTCAGTTTTAGACCGCTTTTGTGCTGTCTCTCTTTGTCAAAATATATACACTCAGTTAATAATATTTAATTGTTGTTTTTTTCTGCCTTTTAGACGCTTTCTTGACATCAATCCTGAACGTGGATCAAAAACAAAGAAAGGACAAGTAACTTCAAAGAAAACTGGCCAAGTTGTGCAAAACAAGAACACCACTGTAAGCCTACAGGTGTCCTCACTTCTGCGAAACCTTGCAGACTTTGAATGGGATTTCGTTTGCACTTTTATGGACTATGGTCGTTATAAAGCTTGGAAGAGCCAGGACATTTTTTAATAGAACTCTGATTGTATTCGTCTGAAAGAATAATGTCATATACACCTAGGATGACTTGAGGGTGAGTAAATCATGTGCTAATTTAAATTTTTGGGTGAACTATTCCTTTAATTAAGTGCTAACTGTTACCTGTTTAAGTGTTAAAATTGCATTTTATGTTTAAAAAGTAATTCAGCCAACATGTTCACAGATGGCATTTTAACTAAATAAATGTTTTAAAACCCAGAAAATGTTTTCTTTTTCCTAGTGTGACTACTCTTATGAAACCTTAAAGTATAATATTTTAATTATGTAATAATAAAAGCAGTTTTCCCTGTAAAAATACAATTTATTGCTGTCGACAAGTTTAATGTAAAATGTGGTATATACTGTATTTGGTAATTACAGTGGAGTACTGTAAATGCTGTTTACTGTAGTAGTGTTGTAAAAATACAGTATGTGGATAGCAACCCAGCTGCCAGTATTTAACTGTAAATTTACAGTGAAAAGTTTTACAGTGTACATGCATGTGATACTGATGCATTTTTAAAGCTGTGGCATATGGTTATGGTACTTTGTGGATGTATTTGTCAAAAATGACAAAGAAAACACTGCATTATTGTATTAAAATACTATATTTGGTATTCACACAATAGACAATCTCCAACTATAGGCATTTAATTTCAAGGCATTCAGATATAAGGTTTGTATCCCTAATACATGTGAAAGTATGTACTATAGAAATAAGTACATATATGAATGTGTAAATATATGCGTCATATATGCATGTATAAATATATGCGTCATATTTGCGTGTATACATATATGCGTCATATATGCGTGTATACATATATGCGCCATATATGCGTGTATACATATATGCGCCATATATGCGTGTATACATATATGCGTCATATATGCGTGTATACATATATGCGCCATATATGCGTGTATACATATATGCGCCATATATGCGTGTATACATATATGCGTCTTACATATATTTCACATTTATGTGCATATACGGGAAAATATATGGCACTTACATGAAAACGGCCATTTTTGATATATTTTGAAATATATGTTTCATATATGTATATGTGTTTTACATATATGAATTTTGCATATATTCTCATATATGCAGCAGACATACATGGGCACTAACATTATATATGTAATTTACATATATTGACATATATTACATTTCTGTATGGGGTTAGTTTAAAATATTATGTCTGGATACGGTACTTTATTCGGATGGTTTACATATTAGCTAACGCTAACCTACTGTTGCCTTTTCATGAGAAATCTGTAACGTCTGTAATTTATCTTATTACAATTACATCAAGCTCTGCGATCTTGAAATGCGGATATCGCGCGCGCCATATAACCAACAGGAAACGGTTATCCAAATAACAAAGAAGTGTACAACACTCACGTTACAGTGTGTGTATTCACACACATAAACTGCATTGCTAATGTAACAGCCACATTCTACGCGTAACAATCTAGGTAACCATAAACAGTAAAGCAACTCCCCAGCAAACACATTTACGTTGTGGCAACGTCTGTGGCACGTTGCATTTTTTTTATGGCAACGTCGCAGTCTACGTGCTCGCAACATTGTAACAACGTAGAATTGTAAGACGCGACAGGGCTGTAGCAACGTTGTTGCGTGACATTCAGCAACTGGGAGACGACGTTCTGACAATATTTTTAATGGTCTATTTTGTTAGATAATTATATACTTTTTATCGTTTATTGTTTATCTATAGGCCTATTATTATTATTTAACCCTTAAACAGGCAAGAGTAGAAAATGATAAGCAAAAAATTATTTCATGTAATTTTTTATATCATCTGGACTTAAGTAAAACATATCCAAAAGAATTTTTGAAATATTTTATATATTTTGGATTTTATGAGTTGTAACTCCCAGGTCACGTTGCCTGTTTAGGGTATAAAAAAAGGACCAAATCTATAACTGTAACTGCCATTGCATGTTTAAAACAATTATACCCTATACTTCTCCTGATCTAATGTTGACAAATTATATATCATTCGAAAGCTTACAAACTCAAGATTCAGCCTGTGAAAACTGTTTTGAAATCGGACCCTGCGTTACCATAAAAATGGTACTTTAACCCCTTAACTGTCACCCCCTTTTTGAGAATGGACATTAAAATGCACTATTCAAACTTAAATGGTTGTAATTCAAGAATGCTTTTGGGTATAGACCTAAGTTTGGTCTTGTTTTAAAGAAAACACTCTGCAGATTATTGCTGAAGTGAAAGCACTTAAAAAAAAATGAAAGTATGAAAAAGTTATGGAAGTTTAAATTTACAGTAAATCAAATATACTTTACTTAATATTCTTTTATATAAAATATCTATTTTACAAAATATGTTTTACTCTAAAATTAATATAAAATCAAAGCCATATATCTAACCATGTTTTGTTCCAAATTTGAATATCTGTTGATATTCACAAAATTTGAAGTTCCCATGAGATTCTGTTTAGGCGTAATACCAGAAATAGCCACCAGGTGACATACATTCCATTGAATTTAATTGTATGCATTCTGCTGCAACAAATTAATACATTTCTGTCCAAATATTACTTCTGTCACAAAATATCAAACCTTAAGACTCAGACCTTTCTGACAATATTTTGTCAAGATTAGAAAAGGTTTTGATCATAAATTATGAAACATGATTACGCCCAGAAGGGGAGGAGCCAGAGAAAAGAATTTAGACTACCGTTTCTATGGTAACGCAATGTCCAATTTCAAAGCGGTTTTCACAGGATGAATTCTGAGTTTGTAAGCTTTCAAATGATACCTAATTTATGATAACTACTCAAATATGTGATGTAATAAAAAAGGTGATGAGAAGATAATATTATATTTTAGAGTATAATATATATATATGTTATGCTTTTTAGAGGATAATATTATTTTATCATTTTTATTGACAAATACTAGATTATATGTTTTATTATGAACTTTTAGCATGAAAACCAAAGTTTCAATTATTAAAAGTGTGTGCGTCGACTTTTTGTGACAAACGCCAGAACTCCTGTTACGATGTAGATTTTTTGAGGTGCGCTCTTGTCATAAATTCATCTATTACTGTTCCTACATAATTTGTAACAAAAAACAGAGCTAGAATATCTATTTAGGAGTCTTACTTAGACCTTTCCAACGATATATAGTTTGTCATGATTAGATTAGGATTTAATTGTAATATAGTGAATTAAAAACTCAAAATACACAGTCAAAATTAGAGTTAATCCCTTTTTTATACCCTAAACAGGCAACGTGACTCAGGAGTCACATATATTTCAAAACGTGCTAAATAACAACTTGAACAACATATTAATTATTTTTCTTCTTCAGCACTTTAAGACAATGTTCACAATTAATGTTAGCAGTATTATTATTATTTTTCCAGAAGAAAAGTAAGTTTAATATATATTTACTTTCCTCAAAATCTGAATGTCCTGCACCACCGGCAGCCATGTTGGATTTAGATCAGGCTGACTAATTTATCACAAAAAACTTGAAGCAAATCATTTGACCAGCATACTCAAGACAGACCAGGCTGTGATAAATGATAAAAGGATTTGATGAAAAATTCGTTCTTAGGCCCCAAAAAAGACAATAAAAACTATGTGACTCGTGAGTCACGTTGCCTGTTTTAGGGTTAATGGGGCTATCAACACCTGCAAGTGTAGCCTACACTTTGAAGAGTAAAAATGACAGAAGGTTTCGTTAATTCAACTTTATTAAAACTGCATATAATCAAATTGCACTTCCAAAAGTCATACATTTGTGAGAAAAAAAGGAAATAAAAAGGAATATACAAATTTATTTTAAGTATAATAAATAAAACATAAAAAGCAAAGGCAGATCAGAACATTTAATGAACAAAACCGGTTCTGTTTGGCAGACAGCCTACTGCGAAAGCCGGTGTCACCGGGGAAACATCCACAAATCCAGAGGAGCAAAGAAACGAATGAGACTAAATAGCGGGAAAAAAAAATGAAAAATCAAACGAAAAACTAAACAGTGCGAGCGATGCTACATTAATCACATTAGAAATTAAAGTTGTAAGTTGTGTTTGATAGCTGAGGTAGGCTAAATTAAACGCAATAGGCCTACTCACGTATCCTTGCTCGATGATTAATGAGAACACAATGAGCCCAACAACAGGTGGTTGGAATTTAAAAGGCTGATTTTCCCGCTTCAGGGCAGTGACGAGTACATTATGTAGTCCAGTGGTTGTCCAGACACCCTAGGCACAACCTTAAGCAATGGCCCTGAACGATGGTTTAATGTCAACATTGTGACAACGCTGTAACAACCTTACCCACACAACGTAATTATAGCAACTTTTTGGCCATGTTGTTAAAACGTTGTTAGAAGGTTGGCTACGTTGTGCCAACGTTCTGTGTTTGCTGGGACACTTATCATTAGTTGACTTACTTGTCCGAGGTGTGTAGCTGAGCCAAAGAGAGTGATCCAGACTTTAGTTTCAGACGTTCAGCAAGCCCAGCTCTGTATTGACCCTTCGGTGTTCATTTGTACATCCAATTATTGAGCAATTATTATGCTTCGCTCGCTCAAAAGCCATGATATCTCTCGTGGACAAACTAAAATCGTGCGCGCTTTCTGTCCCTCCATTGACAGTCTATGCACCTTTCAAGCCCCAGAAATATAGTACATACATCATTAAAGTAATCCAGTTACTCCAGTGGTTTAACCTCAGTTTTATGAAGCGAAGTGAGTGCTTTGTTTGCATAAAAAAAACACAATTTACCTCTTTATTTACAAAATATTAATCTCAGATGCGCGTTCACGCAATGTCTGCCTTGTGTCAACACTACCCTAATCATGATGCTCTCGTGAACGTGCGTTGGACATTTGTTTTGTGAAATCACTTTTTCAAGACCGTACCAAATAGAAAATGGCATGCCATTTTTATGATCCCTCTTTGATCAAATTAATAGGGTTGTAACGATGCCCTCATGTCACGATTTGATACATATCACAATACTGAACTCACAATACGATATTATTGCGATACTCCAAGGTTAACAATTTTTTTTACTGTTTATTAAACTGATAAATGTGATATTACATTGTGTGTATAAATGAATATTATTGGTCTTGGTGCTGGAAACCCAAAGCACAGGACAATAGAGACAACAATATTAACAATATTCATGATTCTGAAGCTGAAAATACAGAGTTATTTTAGATGAATATGTTTCTGTCACTGACTAGATACATTTAAAATAATGTAGGCCACTTTTTTAGACAGATATTCGCCTATTGCATTATTATACATTATATTCAACATTATATATAATATTTTAACGTAGTACACTAAAACTCTGAAAACCTTTATTTTTTCTCACATAGTAATTTTTATTCTGGGTGAACTATTCACGATACATATTGTTGCATTTTTGTATTGCGATATATTGTGACACGATATATTGTTACACCCCTAAAAAATTAACATTGTGAATTGTCAACTTATCAGCAGAACTGTATGTGAATCAGGATGTGGTTTGTATGATGTTCATGAAGTTGCATAAGATCGTCCTTGAAACTCGTCTGATGAGTGAATGTGTGAATCAAAGTTCTTCTGCAGTTTGTTTGCATGTTACATTATGAATCCAGACAAATTTCTCTATCTACAATCTTTATGATCTGTACAAAAATATTTTCACAGCAGTTTCCTGTCATGTATTTTGTTCAGCTTAAAATGAACTGTTCATTTCTTCTTCAGGTGCGTCAGGTGCTGATGCAGACAGAGTGTCAGTGATGGAGGGAGATTCAGTCACTCTAAACTCTGGTGTTCAAACAAACCAACAAGACAGAATTAGATGGTATTATAATGGCATTCGTATCGCTGAAATAAATAGAGATCAGAGTAAGATCTGTACAGATGTTCAGTGTAATGAAGGCACTGAGAGATTCAGAGACCGACTGAAGCTGGATCATCAGACTGGATCTCTGAACATCACAAACATCAGAAACACAGACTCTGGAGAATATAAACTACACGTCGGCAGCGACAGTGAAAAGATCTTCAGTGTTTCTGTCACTGGTGAGTCATTATGTTTAAAAGTCTTGTACATTTAAATCACATCATTAAAGGGGTCATATATAATACTTTTTATGTGTGTGTGTGTGGGGGGGGGAGGTGGGGGATAAAATCAAACAAAGCAGAGGGTGGTCTATAAATTTTACCTATAGTTACAATTTTGTTAACATGAAAAGTAACTTTAATAAAAAGGCACTCAAAATTAACAGGATGATTTATATTAAGAATGACGCGTTTAGAAATAAGATTTATAGAAACATATGTGGCCACCCCACCACATCTAGATCTATAGACTATCAGATCTATTCAAAACATAATCATCAATTTTAATTTCATCATCGGTAATTTTACTATGCAGCCATGTTTCTGAAAATAAAATAAAATACTTGGTAATGTGAATGCGTATATAGGGAAGGGGGCAAAATATCAGATGTGTGCTGCATGTGTGTTTGTCTGATGAGTGAGTGTGTTAATCAGCGATATTCTTCTGCTGTTTGTTTGCATGTTACATTTATGAATCCAGATGAATTGCTTTACTCACAATCTTTATGTTCTGTAGAAAGACAATTTCAAAACACTTTCCTGTTGTAAAATGTTGTTCAGCTCATAATGAACTGTTCATTTGTTCTTCAGGTGTGTCTGGTGCTGCTGATACAGATGAAGTGTCAGTGAAGGAGGGAGATTCAGTCACTCTAAACTCTGGTGTTCAAACAAACCAACAAGACAGAATTAGATGGTATTATAATGGCATTCGCATCGCTCAAATCAATAGAGATCAGAGTAAGATCTGTACAGATGTTCAGTGTAATGAAGGCACTGAGAGATTCAGAGACAGACTGAAGCTGGATCATCAGACTGGATCTCTGATCATCACAAACACCACAAACACACACTCTGGAGAATATAAACTACACATCGGCAGCGACAGTGAGAAGATCTTCAGTGTTTCTGTCACTGGTGAGTCATTATGTTTAAAATCAAGTCTTGTACATTTAAATTGCATCATAAACGTGTTTATTGAATTATTTTACATTGACATTCAGAGGTATTTTTTTCTGTTTACTTGTAGAAACTCATTATTTTCTTATAATTTACATTGTTGCAACACCTGTTTTCACCCTCTCTTTGAACACTTCATTGTAGTTTTGGTTTAATTTAAACCTGCCTTCCGTAGTCTGCATAGTCTGCGTAGTCTGCTCTGATTGGTCAGCCGGGCCCAGTGTGTTGTGATTGGTCTACAGCTTAGAGCGCGTGTCAGACGTATCTTACATAACCTCTAAATACTACTGTAACTATGCCATCAGTTTTGTTTATTTGTTCAGCCAAAAGTGAAAATTGTGTCATTTGATTATTCACCCTCATGTCGTTCCAAACCAATACGAATTTTGTTCATCATCAGAAACAAAAATGAAAATATTTTTAATGAAATCTGAGCGATTTTAGTCTCTTCATTGAAACCTGGCTCAAACCTGACACTTTGATGCTTCACAAAGTTAAAGGTTGTCTAAGCGATCCCGGGAGACGTTACTTCTTGTTGACATTCGAATTGTTGTCAAACAAAACGGAGGCTGGCTAGACCCTCCCTCCTCCTCATCCCGTCTCCTCCCTCCCTCCTCCCTTCCGACATAAAGGAAAGTCAAAATAGTCACAAACAAAGTTAAGTTTTACTGATACTTCATTCAATGTGTAATGTCACCAAGTTAGATAAATTATTTTATATATTGCAGAACAGAATGCAGAAAAAGAGAAACATTATCTTAAAATCGTTTAGCCACCTGAGGTTATAACTATAGCTCCCATAATAGCAAGATAACATTAGCTTCGCGTTTCCCAGTGAGCATAAACAACGGCGGCGGCGTAAACAAATTTAGTCAAAGTTGTTAATAGCCTATAAATGAACATTCAAATTCATAACAGACCATGGGTGAAAACAATCATTCACACAAAGTGTCGGCCTACTGTGAATTTGCTTGATCATTTACAATAGAGATTGATCACTAGCTGCTAGAAACATACATGTTGTATTCACCAAAGTTAACGCTGACTGCATAGATCTAGCTAATTACATCCTTGTGTTGGTTTGGCGAACATGAACGTCAGTTTAGAAAGAAAAATGGAATTTCCTGTTCTGCAAAAACAGCAACTATGTCGGATTGGAAGCCCTTCTGCCGGCGGAGTTCTCCCACCTTTAAAAGGTTTTTCCGATGTAAATTCGGTATTCATGCGTTTTTAATCCTTGTCCCTCTTCTTTGCAATTTGTTCATCGGAACATCGTCACTTTGGTCGTGTGTCGCGGCTGTCGCCATAATTCAAACTTCCCTCTTCATCTCTGTTCTCTCTCCTCAACACCCCCTTCACGTGCACGCGCAGTCGTGCACTAACCCCCCAAACCCCACCCTCCAATACTTCTTGTCGGTTATTGAGCCCAGTTTGTTTTTGTTGCCGTTTGTGGAGCCTGTGGTGTCTAGAGAGACCGCTTGTTTTTACAGTGGCTGGGGACAGGCAGCTAGCGGATAGTGAGGAGATGTTTGCTGTATGTGACAAAAAATGTTTTGGCCTAAAAAACGCGTTGCATCACTTACAGCACCTTTAGTATAAAGAGATTTTTGATAGAATGAATCAAGCTGTTTAGTCCAATTTATTCTCAACAAAGTCGATCACTTTGTATGATGAACAGATTTAAAGAAATAGATAACCCAGAAATACATATTCTGTCTGTCATCATTTACTCATTATCAAGTTGTTTCAAACGTGTATGAATTTTTTTCTTCTGCTGAACACAGAAGTAGATATTTTGAGGAACGTTGGTAACCAGACAATTGATGGATCCAATTGACCTCCATAGTAGGACAAAATAAATACCATGGAAGTCAATGGGGTCTGATTACGCACATTCTTTAAAATATCTGTTTAAATCCATAAGACTTTTTTTGTTGTTGTTCACTAGCAATCCAAAATACAGAGGATTTGATGTAAAAGGTTTATTGTAGAAATTGTTGTAGAAATAAAGGTGGCTTGACTTAAAATGTATTCATAATAATCACAGAACGTGAATAAATGTTGCTTTTCAAACTGAAAGTCAAAGTATGTTTTATTGCACAGTTCTTTCATGTTGTGTCTTTCCCCCCTAAAAAAAAATTAAATTCTCAGCATCGTTTTTTTTATTTCTTTTTTTATGTTTCAGGTGTTTCTGCTGCTGAACTAGAAGAAATGAAGAGAAAGTCAGTGATGGAAGGCGAACCTGTTACTTTGGTTCCTGGTTTAAGAAGAAAACCAAATGGTGTGATGACGTGGTATTTTAAAGACACTCTCATCGCTGAAATCACTGGAGATCAGAGTAAGATCTGTACAGATGATCAGTGTGAAGATGGTGATGGGAGATTCAGTGACAGACTGAAGCTGGATCATCAGACTGGATCTCTGACCATCATGAACACCACAACTGAAGACTCTGGAGAATACAAACTACAGATCAACAACAACAGATTCAGTATCTTAAAGACATTTAGTGTTTTTGTCACTGGTAAGAATATTTTTGTCATTCGGTGCCTTTTGACTTCGTCACTTGGACTAGTTTTAGAATACAGTTTGAAATAATCCCCCAGTAAATGTTTTCAATGTGGGTCATCTCTATTACCTTATGCACATCAAAGCTACAAACAATTGTCACATTGAGTTTTGTCACATTGTGAATTTTACAATTGTGAATTCTGTTATTAATGATAAAGAAAATTGCACAATATTAGTCAGTTTTCATGTGAACCCCGCTGTTTAGCTGCTATTGCTCAGAAACCCACCAGATGCTGCCATTTATCAAATAAATTAATATCATAAATATTTCTCCTGAAAATAGAAAGGTGTAAATGTATTGGTTGATTATAAAGAGTTGATTATCAGGTGATCTCTAGTAATGTGTGTTTGTCTTTAGCTGCTCCAGATTCAGGTCCGTCTTCAGCTGCTATAGCAGGAATATGTGCTGCTGCTGTTGGTGTTCTGCTGCTCATGACTGTGGGTGTGATTTACTATCGACGCAGATCTAGAAAAAGGAGATCTAGCAAAAGGAAAGCAATACAAAATGGCAAGTATAACATAGTGATTTATAAAATGTAAATAAGATATTTAATGTACAAAAAGATTCTTTAAATAATGTAAAAAGGAGTATTTTTATTCTAATTGACCAAAGTAAGAGTTTGTTGTTGTTTAAACAGGAAATGGGATACAGCGAGATTATTATCATCAGGTGAGATACTGTGAGCTCTGAATCTCTGTCTGCAAAACACTGTGAATACTACAGATTGACTTCTAGTCAAGTAGTGTGTATCAGGGTCTGGTTGCATGAAAAACCTTAATTGAGTGTATCCCTAAGGGGAAAATTTCCCTGAGCCAAGTCATTTTTTTACTTAAGTGTTTTATACTAAGCATTACACAATATTTTCTGGCAAAACACAGCAACAGGGAAGCGGTTGCTGTAGATTTGACATATCCCATAAACAGAACATAACGACCGCTTACTTTTAAACATGTTTAACTTAACACAGTTGTGTAGCTGTACTACAATATTTTACCTATGGAGATTACTAAGTGTAACCCAGGTCACTAAAGAGATTCTGTTGATGTAAGGAGAGAAAAAAAAAAGAAAAAGACTAACACTTGTGAATATATAAAATAGTTATTTTATTCATATCTGTGGGGAAAGAAAAAAAATAGAAAGTTTAAGATTCTAAGAGAAACTAAGAAAATGCATAAAATAAAATAATAAAACTCGTTTAGAAAATTTATCCAATTTAGCAAGGCAAAGATTGGTCCAATTCAACGAGTGGGAGTTAGCCCCGCCTTAATAGGTGGACTCAGGGCAAGGATGATGCAACACTTTTTACGAGACAGTGAAGCGGCTAGTTCAAGTTAGAGAAACTGCTGGTGCGATCCTAAAGAAAGAACCAAGAGAGAGAATTAGAACGAACAAACCAAGAGTGAAATCAGAGAAACACTAGAGAGACTTTTAGATTAAAGTGCGGATTGAGTTTCATCGGTCAAACGTTACGAGTGAACGTGTTATTGACTGCTACGAAGAGAGTACATATCCAAAGTCGGGAGTTTTGCCCTTCATAGTCGAGAATTGAGTTCTCTTGGTGAGTGTTGTAATTAAATAATTCTTTTTGAGTGTAAAATGCTTGATAAATGGTATTGAATCACTAAATTCTGATGTTATATGCAGTTGTATGTAAAAGAGTTGACCCTTTTTGTTTATAATGGGAAGAGTATTGCATGTATGTTGAATAATTAATGTTTTAGAGTTAAAAGTCACCTCGAGTGGTTAATAGAGGTTATTTTAACGAATTTCGTCGTGTATTTGAGCTATGAGTTAAGGCGCGATCATGACGCACATGTAATACGGGCAGATGAGGCCTAAGTGCGTCATCGGAAAAATAGCTCTTTGCACATACAAACTATATGTGCTAAAGTAAGACGGAATTTCAGTAAAAGGAAAAAAATGTTGAAGGTTGTTTACGCTGACTAACTGCTTTAATGATGTATATTTTTGAAAGGAATGTCTAATTGTATTTTTGGCCTTGTCTTTGCAAGGTTGGGTCTTTTTCTTTCTTTCCTTTTTCCCTTTTTTTCTTGTTTTTTTCTTCTTCTTTTCTACTTTTTGTCATTTCTGAGTCGGATGCTGCACATTTCCTGGACACCGGACGATTTTGAAGAAGAATTGTATGTGAATTGTCCCTGCTTGCTTCACATCGGGGGAAAAAAACCGTTGCGAGCGGGAACTGGCTCGCCAACTTTCTGTAACCTGCGTCGCGGCGACAATACAACCCTCACTTACAAATAGCGAAATATGCAAATGAGCGTGAAGTGCACCGCTTCAAAATTTGGACCAGTGACCAGAAGACCAGAATCGCTCAAGAGACTGCGTTAACAGCAAGGGGAGAAAGAATTTATGACAAGCACTCGTTGCGTTAGAAAATTTGGAATGATGTATTAAGGAATTAAATGATAAAGCAGTGAAATTTAAAACATCACATCACACAGGAGGGAAAGAAAAAAAAAAATATATATATAATGACCAGGAGAACAGCAAAGATTTGCCGTGGAACAAATAAATGTAACCTTAATATAACCCTAATTTATATTTCCTATTTAGTTTATAATTATTATTGTTTCTCTCCTTTTTTATTACCTATTTAGTTTCAAGCTAATAAATTTAATTGACCCTTATTCTATTAATATATGTATATAATTTATTTGTTTACCTATTTATTCAATTTGTTTCTAATTGGCTTATTTAAGGTTAAGTAAACGTTTCAAATTCTATTGTATTTCATTTTGATTTTATATTTTATTTTTATTTATTTTTCTTGGAGAACGAGAGTAAAAAGGGTATTCTTATAAGGTTATCATTTGGAAGGATTGCATTTGAATTTAAAACGTTTACTTAACCTTAAATAAGCCAATTAGAAACAAATTGAATAAATAGGTAAACAAATAAATTATATACATATATTAATAGAATAAGGGTCAATTAAATTTATTAGCTTGAAACTAAATAGGTAATAAAAAAGGAGAGAAACAATAATAATTATAAACTAAATAGGAAATATAAATTAGGGTTATATTAAGGTTACATTTATTTGTTCCACGGCAAATCTTTGCTGTTCTCCTGGTCATTATATATATTTTTTTTTTTTTCTTTCCCTCCTGTGTGATGTGATGTTTTAAATTTCACTGCTTTATCATTTAATTCCTTAATACATCATTCCAAATTTTCTAACGCAACGAGTGCTTGTCATAAATTCTTTCTCCCCTTGCTGTTAACGCAGTCTCTTGAGCGATTCTGGTCTTCTGGTCACTGGTCCAAATTTTGAAGCGGTGCACTTCACGCTCATTTGCATATTTCGCTATTTGTAAGTGAGGGTTGTATTGTCGCCGCGACGCAGGTTACATAAGGACAAGATTAAAGAATCACAAAGTGTCCTAAAAGACACAAATGACCTCAAATCCTAACACATTGTTTTCTGAGTGTATGCACTAAGGGTGTGCAGCGGAGCCAACAACTGTATCTGTATCACCCTCAAAATTATTCGTATCTATCTGTATTAGGATACAACCGGAAGTGGGCATAGCTTTACCCGGATGTTCATACAATTACTTGAAAACACCATTGTGTCAATGGTTTTACAGCCTATCTTCTTTCTTTATCACTGAACAAAAATGCCTTGTATTACTGACAAAATAATACAGGGTTTCCGCGGGGCATTAAAAGTCATTAAATGGATTTTGCGATAATTGAAGCCTTAAATGGCATTAAAAAGCATTAAATTGTAATCCTACAGGCATTCATTTTTTTATGGTTTTGAAGAAAATGTTATATTATCAATTTATTTGAATAGTCTTCATGATTAATAAATTTTATTTGCTGTCGTCGCAAAATATGTACGTTAGTGTGATTAAAAACACGCGGAAACAGTTTGGTGATTGCCTCCGGCCGGAGCAAAGTTGCGGAGGGGGCGCGAGTAATTTTGGACAGCAGGAACAACAGGAATAAAACTAGACCAGAAAACTGTGAAAGTGCATCCAAGACAAACAGTTTAGAACATGGTTGGTGGTCAAAATAAAGAAGGATTTTGCAGCGTTTGTAAAAAGGTATTTAAATTGGGTAGCTACAATGGGAATCAATGGCGTAAAATCTCATGCAGTCTGACAGCGACAGGTCGACGGTAAAAGGCAGACAGCAATTAACTATGTGTAGTAACGTTCCTTCATCAGCTCGACACCCGCTGTTGAAGCTCACTTTGCATTTTTTAACGCGTTTAACGCATGAGTTTATTTTTGTCCAGTTTAACGCGTTTAAATAGTTAACGCAAACGCAGCATTCGTTAATTTTTGTCATCCCTTGGGTAGCGTTACATTATATGATCCCGCTCTTATTCATGTAAATGCTTTTAAACGCGCTGCCTGCGAATGTCCTGTCTATGTAACACACACACACACACACACACACACACACAGAGAGAGAGAGAAAGACGCGCGCTAGATTTATAACAAAACGAAATATAAAACACAAACCTGCCTCTTTTCGTTTTAAATATAATATAAAAATATTAAACATTTTAATATGGTCCAGGCAATATGTGCATTTGTACTAAACAACAGATTTTGCAGTAAACAACATTACAGATAATATTCGTTGTATTAAAATTTAAAATGACAAAACTCATGCAGTCTCTTTTTGTTAAATTTCAGTTTTATCAATATTAGCCATTATAAAAGTATAAGTAAAAGGTAAAGTTACAAGAAGCTATACAAATAAAGCAAACAATTCAGTCAAACATACAAAGTCAGCGCTCGATCTAGTCTAACCATACAACAGTAAAGTTAAATAGCTTATAAAGTTATGAAACTTCCCCTCAGCCAAAACGATTGCCCAGGAAACAAATGATAGATTTACGAGACCAAAAATCGCCCGTTAGATATACACAAGACGAATTATATCTCATGTTTAACCACTACAGAGACGCCAGAATCAGCAAAGAACGACTAACGTTAGCCGAGGAAAGGCTGTTCCAGGCGGGGAATGAGCGCCGAGCGCCCGGTCATCACTGGATCTCACAACTGGATACAATTTTCATAAATCTTTATAAATAAACCACAGTTTTGAGCTTTAAACAACTACATTCTCGCCTGAAAAACTCTTAAAACTACATTTCATGATACAGAAACATTAGTAGGCTATTATATTTCAAATGTGTAAAAAAATGGCGCTTCTTATGTTGTCATTCTCCGTGGCGCTGCCTTGTCAGCTGTCAATTCAAGCTGTCAATCAAAGTTAACCACACCCTTATTGTCATACATTTTATATCTAAATACGATCTAAACTAACGAGTTAGAAAAAAATTCACCCCCCTCACAGTTGTCAGGCACTCGGAACCTATCGAAAAATACAAAAGTCCATGGGACCAACCTGTAAAAACATGAATTTATGCTGTGAAAACGGACATTTTAACATGGGGGGCTATGGACATTTGCTCCCTTTTGGGACCTTCCCCTAGCGGATTTTCGATGTATTGCAGTTTTTCGCACTTCAGGGTAGGCTTCATTTTTCAGATCAGAATGTTGCCGCTTGGTCGTGTATGGCATTAAAAATAAAAAAAAATGGCATTAAAAAGGCATTAAATTTAAATTGAAGATCCCTGCAGAAACCCTGTAATAGATTATTAAATTATTTCCGCACATCCATTAGTCCGAGCTGCAGCTACCCCCGTTTCATATAGACGGTGCTTTGAGATGTAGTTCGGATGTGCCTAAGACCATTTCCCCTATTCAGTTTTATAAAATATTAATATATATATATATATAAAATAATGTGCATGCAAGCAAGTGATTTTGTGGCAAAAGTTTAGTGTTCACTTATTGACTGTCAAACATGGCTGTATGAATTCAACGCACACATTTTCATTAGGCAAAACCGCTTCTTTACCTCAAGTGAGTCTCTTTTGAACCTTACTGAACAAATGTGTGTGTGCAGGATACTTTGTGTACATAAACTTTTTTCAGTAATAAGTTTATTTTGATGTTTGACAGCTTAAAGTATGCCAAATATAAGGAAACTGCCATGGCTGTTGCACCTTTTTCCATACACCAATTGTTTTTCCTTGCAACTCATGTTTCACTTTGGGTTCAATTAACCTTATAACTAAGGGTTTTATTAACCTATGGGCTTTGTTGCAACCAGCTCCTGTTTCGTTTTTCTTTGCGTGTTTCATTCAGAAATTATTACATAGAAACATTAATAATTGACATATTTAAGAGAGTGATTCTCTGCTGTTTTACTTCAGTAAACAACTGAATCCTAGTAACTTTAGTGAATTTGTTTTCATTCAGAAGGAAAATGGCCATGAACTAACGCCCCTTCATCAGCATGAGAATCCACAGACAGACGCTGCTAAAAGGACCCTTAATCAAACTACGACTCCTCAGACGGGTCCTGCTGACACTGAGGTAGTGTGTATTTGTTTGTGTTTTCTGTGTGAATGTATGTGTGGTTTCATTCAGCAATTATCATATCACATAGAAACACCAATTATAATTTATGTATTTAAGAGAGCGCTGCTCGAATGAAGAACAGGGGTCTTTACATTCACTAAACATCAGAGAGAAAAACACTTTTATTTGTGTGTATGACTGAATCATCAATTAATGATCTTTTTATGAGAGAATTTGTTTTACCTTCTGTGAATCTTCTACCATCTTTCAGGAGGATGATGTCACCGAGGAAACGGCCCTTATTCACAGTGACAGTCCACAGGAGGATGATGTCACAGAAGAAACGGCCCTCATTCACAGTGACAGTCCACAGGAGGATGATGTCACCGAGGAAACGGCCCTTATTCACAGTGACAGTCCACAGGAGGATGATGTCACAGAAGAAACGGCCCTTATTCACAGTGACAGTCCACAGGAGGATGATGTCACAGAAGAAACGGCCCTTATTCACAGTGACAGTCCACAGGAGGATGATGTCACAGAAGAAACGGCCCTTATTCACAGTGACAGTCCACAGGAGGATGTTACTAATGATAAGTCCCATATAGAGACTGAGGCTCCACCGAGTTGATTATTAGTTTCCAGAGTAACATTATTATTTTAACAGTGTCACTAAAAATGAACATGAAGAGAAATGAGAAAATTATGGGAAATGGAAGATCAGCTGAAATTCTTATTACTCACAGTTATAGTGTCAGGTTACCATATCATTTTCTTCTGTTGGAAAGTCATGGAAACGCAATCGTGGATATTTTCTTTTGCTATTGGAGCAAATAGGAATGCAAAAGAAAAAAAGTTTAGTTTCCGTTCACCACTATAGATGTTTACTTCCGCTTCTGAGAACCGTAGAAATGTGCAAAGGGTCCTTGATGTGTTTTCAGAACTAAACTTAAGCACGTGTATTCAGAACAAGAGAGAGTCGCGATGATAATCACCGGAGCTGCCTCAAGTATATTTGCCTTGATAAACCATAAAAAAGAAAGCTAACAAAAACGTCAGAAGAGCTTAAGAAGGGCAAATATTTACTAAATATTCATATTTATCCATCACCAGTTCATAAGATGCAAGACATGTATAAACATGCATATTTTTGAATCCAACTGAGAAGAATCCAAACTTTAAAGGTTTCATCCATTATGAACTTTTCAGTCTGATGGAATTGGATTATTGAGGTGTTTACATGAAGGTTTGTCAATCCATCTGAGCCATCAGTCCGATTACTAACAGATCATCTGGGTGCATGTAAACGTGATCTTGACATATCATCTGTTTTGTTTACATTAATTTATAACTGGCTGGGAACATAAATATGTTTTCAAGACTGAAATGTTGGCCTAAAATGGCATATTGCAAGATGTGAGTGCTCTTCACAGACTATATTAAGACAATTCAGTCTTTACTATTGACACTGCCTGATTATGTTACATTTGTACAGTTTTAGCATTGTCATCTAGGCTACACTATCAGGGAATTGTAATCTCAGAACTCTGCAAATGTTCTGGAAAGGTAACCTCAGGGTTATTCCCGTTACAGGAATGGAATGATTGTTCTCCAACAAACATTTTGGTTTTCTGAAATGATTTAGTTGAATGTTTGTCTAACATTTTTTTTAAAATGTTGTTACTTGTTTCAAAATGTCCAGAGAAAATCCAAAGGTAACATTCTTATAATGTTTGAATGATAAAATGGAACAGAACAGTCTTCAACATTCATACACTCAAGAAAAAATGTTTTTAAATTTTTTTTTTAAAAAACGCTGGACATTTTTAAACATTTTTAATATTCTGAGAAATGTTTTCATAACTTAATGGAAGTCTTAGCAAAACATTCTTAGAACATATTTTGTTTGCTGGGACAGAGAAACCTCTATGCTGAAAACACCAGTATTGAATTTTTATGCTAGCTCATTTAACCAACAAACCTCCCTTGTTCAACCAGCTTTGTTAACTCTAAACTGGTGTTTTTACCAGAAATACTTGAAAAATTAAACATTTAACACTCCACACTGGTGCTTGAATGTGTGGTTAACAAAGTTTTGTGGTTAAAAAAGGCAGTTCAAATCCAGCAAGAGTTGATCTGTGAAATATTACCATTATGGCCTTGATCAAACTCTAAATTAACTGAACCTGTATAAAACTGCACTGAAAGATACTGTGTATTGTGAATGGAAGCAGCTACAGCTGTCTTTGTAATATATTGTATTGTATATTATATTTTACAACTGTTAATGGCTGCTGCTCAAGCTTCTGAATGATTTTCATGGAAAAACAATATTGTTATTATAGATTTCAGATGTTTTCACTGCTGAAAATTGTAAAGTGAATTCTTCTTTGTTACAAAAACATCTGTAAAGTGTATCATTCTGCCTTTTGTAAGTTTTGCTGATTAGTTTTTTACAGTGAAGGTCTTGTATTTGATGCGAGGAAGATGGAGACCTGTTCAAGGTAAAGAATACTGTGACATTATCCCTCTATTTAACTCCATTTTGTCTGTTTCAGTTCTTTACTTTTTTCAGTGTGATTTAATCATGTAATTATGTTTCCTTGATGTGTTTGTAGAATACATCACTGTGTGATGGAAATGATCACCTGCACTTGACTGGTCAGTTTGGTCTCTACCGCCACATTTCCTGAAGAGCTGCAGAGAGTTTACTAGAACTATTTAAAGTATGTTTGACTTGTTTAAAACATTATCTGTTTGTTTGAAAAACGTTAAAGATTTCTAATTGTGCAAATCTCTCTCTTTCACAGGTTTATCCTGTTTAATGTGGTTTAAGTACTGCAATATTGCCAAACTCCTACTCAAAACTCCTCAAACTCATCTGAATCACAAACACGGCATCAGTGAGAGACAACAATTGTGTGCCTTGCCGTTTTGAAGAGATGTTTTTTTCTTTCTTTTCTTAAATGTTGCATTAGCCAACAAGAAAAAGTGCCTTAAATTTGAGCGTGTAAACACATTTTCTAACAATGGAAAGAAATTTGAAAGATCTCTGTTCACGTGATAGATGCCATTAAAACAGGTCTGATCATAATTCATAACTGCTGAAATCTGTGAATTTGTCATGGTTTTACAGATCATTGTGTTTTTGTACATTCAAAACTCAACCTTTAACCTTTACTCAAGCTAACAAGTGGTTCAACTCTATCCTCAGCAATATAAACACAATGTCTAATCAAATGTAATTTTAAAAACTTTTTATATTATATTGGATGAAAGGTTAACTTGGTCAATTAGCTCCTACTGTAAAAGCTTGTAATTTCATCATTGTGTGGGCAAAAAGTATTTGCTACATTTAGGCTACACCATTCATTTATAGTATTATATTAGATGTTTCACAGTCACAGATGTTTTGAAGGATCTTAAATCATTTGAGACGCACCACTGTCTCCTGAAATACACACTCACAACTGACATCAACCACAAACTTACATTAATGCCATATGTTCATGCAGAAACTGTTTGTCCACCCAACCGATGAAACCACATTTGTGAACAGAAATGTATGAGATGTATTAGATGAGATATAAAGATGAGATTACAGCACTAGATAAATACATAAAATTGTTAAAATTATTACAAAGCAACTACTTTTGAATATTTGCAGGGACCATTTCATTTCATCAGCCCATCTCTGAATATCACAATTGAACGTCCCCATAATGACCCAGCTGTATGTCCACTATCATTAAAACTAGAACATTGAAACCTGCTGAAAATAACATTAAGTTTTATATCATGCTTGTCTCCATGTCAGACTGTGAGGATGTTGTAGGAGGTTTCTACAGTGAAATCAACAGCCAATGGTCTGTGTTACGACCTTAAGGGACATATGTTTGTTTTGGGGTGTGTTTTTGTTCTCTTCCTCTCAGGTAGTAGCTCGTGTCACAGTTGCATGAGTGAGTAGCCGCAGGTGTGCCTGATCAATTGAGTGAGTGGCAGCAGGTGTGCTTAATCAACACTCAGCGTCTGGAGGATAAGAAGGCTTGATTCTCACACTGCACGAGTCAGAACATCCGTGAGCAGACCACTGCCAACCAGTCAGAACAGCAGAACCGAGCCAGTCCAGTCAACCAGTGGGTTGAATATCTACTTGGATCTTTCGTGAGTCCAGAACCGTGTCTGGCGTTTAACCTCCTCAGTGGAGAGAGGGAACAGAGACAGTCCAGTCAACCAGTGGGTTGAAAACCGACTGTCTATTTGGATCTTTTGTGAGTCCAGAACAGTGTCTGGCTTTGAACTTTCTCAGTGGAGAGAGGCCTGTTCATTGTTGCTCTTTTAGTGTTGATCTTTGCTCCTTCAATTATTTAGCCTGTGTCGATTGTGGTTTTACATTGTTTGCTCGCTGTCTTCTGAGAGTAGTTTTGTACTAGTTTTCTTTTGTCAATATTGTAATAAACACTCTTCTTATTTTGCACGTTAATCTAACTTCCTGTCCTCTTTTGCCCTGGTTTATTTTTAAATATTGTTGCTCCTCCCTCCCCTGGATTTACCCTCTGGAGGAACGTAACAGTCTGGCTATTCCATATAGTCCACATAATCTTCCTCTTTAACTCTCTGTAAAAGAAAAACAAAACATTAACCAAGATATATAATAAACAGAACAAAATAAATGGGAAACATTTTCCACAATATTTCTGTGAAAAGTGATTTAGTAGTAACTATTGGCTGAAAAACCTGTGGGAAAAGGGATTTAAATAAACACAACAGAACTGTAATATGACAACCATCTCAGTTCACATGCTTAGTATATTATTAATAACCATTACAGCTGTAACAAGCAGTCAGTACTGTTATTAAACTCCTAATAACCTACATGCAAAGTGGTTTTCATTCAATGATAACATTTATTTGCTGCCATTTAAATGCAATATAGTAAAAGTTATGCTCTCTCACATGGCCTATATTTTTCTTAACCGCTTATTTCTGTCATTGGTAAAAATAGCAGGGCATGGTGATAGAAATATTTTTTACATTAGCTTATACAAAAATATCACATCAAAAACATACCATTATTCATTTTAATTATACTGTCTAAATAAAAATTCTACAAACGTATTAAAGGCGTTTAAAGACTCCATTTGCCCATTATTTATTTCTAAAGAAACACGACAATGTATAAAAGGCTCCATTACCTTGTATCTTACGTTATGGCCCCGTAGAAGCCGTCAGGAGAAGCTCGCAGTCAATCGGGGGGACGTGGAGTCATAAATAGGGGTGGGAATCTCTAGGCACCTCACGATTCGATTCGATTACGATTCAGAGGGTAACGATTATCGATTATTAACGATTTTTTTTTTTTTACTTGGTACTTTTAAAGCAAAGTATTTATGATGACCCATAACGAACTTACTTCCATCTTCCTATATTAATTTTATTAATAAAACAAATGGAAGTGATTTGAACATTGCAAAGAACCAACAGGAAAATAAATGTGTGCCTGTACTAGCAGTGTACTTGTAGTAAATTAATACAAACTTCAGCATATTCTGAATCTCTAGCATTTAATAATAGACTTCTAACCAACATCCTCTTGTTATTTCCAATGAGCAATATAATCCTTCAGACAAAAAAACATTTTGCTGTAGCAAATTCACAAACAGTTTTTGTTCAAAAATATAGAATTATGTACCAGCAGCTCTCACATAATACTTGTGGACTTACGCATATTCTGAATAATTAGTAACATACAAAGCCGCTCTTATACACAACTAAATAATAAAGAGTTATGTTTGCTGTATACCACAATCAAAAACAGCAATACAAAAAAAGTGAATGAACATCTGCAGAGAGCGCAGTCAAAATGTAACTTTTTGTGACTGGCATTGCACATATTGCAGGGCAGTATAACGTACGTATAACAGATCGGTTTACAGTATATTGATGTGAAAACTAAATAGGCTACTGAAAGCAGCTTTCATACAAAAAATACTAAATAGGTAACAATGAAATTGCCAATTTTCCATACGCTAGCTTTTAACGAAGAGAGTGCCGTTCGAATTTGGCGCTCCGCAATCATGCATCTGTTAAGTGCGCGAGTCTGTTATGTGCGCGCCACAGACTGCACGCCCACTGCACGTCCGCTTAGAGTTCCGCCTTTTGTGTTCCGTCAATATTACGTTATTAGGAAAAAAAAATTTTTTTTAGAGAATCGATTTTTTGACATTTGTGAATCGATTCAGAATCGTCCATGTCCGCATCGCGATGCATCTAAGAATCGATTTTTTCTCCCACCCCTAGTCATAAAGTACGATAAAGTCAAGGGAGAAGCCCATAGAGAGTCATAAAGTTGCTCCTGCTCCTAGCTCATGGACAGCTCCTACTCACGCTCTATGTATCTGCAAGATTCGGAAGGGAATGATTCAGATTTATCTTGGCACAGCTACTAGAAGACTTACAACTAAAAATTCATCTGTCAGGTAGAGAGCTGGAAAGAGTAGAGGTTTTTACTTGGGTGTATGGTTTGATAAGAAGTTGACATGGGCCTTCCATATCCAGAAGATGGTGGATAAGTGTAAGAAAATTCTAAACGTAATGAGGTGCTTGTGTGGGGTTGAGTGGGGTGTGTCTGGGTTAGCATTGAGAACAATTTACACTGGTCTAATGAGATTAGTGCTTGATTATGGGTGTATAGCATATGGGTCAGCCTCTAAGTCATTATTATATAAACTTGATGTAATGCAAAACCAAGCCCTGAGAATTTGTAGTGGAGCTGTCAAAACCTCTCCAGTGGCTGCCATCCAAGTGGGGGTGGGGGAGATGTCCTTGTATTTGAGAAGAGATCAGGTTGCCCTAATGTATTGGGCTAATCTTATGGGACATAAGGAATTAAGGATTGAGGAATTAAAAGTGGATCTAGGGCTGCTTGAAGAAAAGCAGGAAAGTGAAGTGGACAAATGGAGAGTTAGTGGATATATAGCAGAACACTACAGACATGACACAATCATATTTACAGATGCTTCTAAAATAACTGATAAAAGGGTGGGAGCATGTGGTGCCTGAACTGGGGATGGCTGTAGTTAAGAGGCTAAATGATGAGTTGGCTGTATATACAGAGCTTGTAACTATATGGTTTGTCCTGTTATGGGTAGAAAGCAATGGTGGTAATAAACAAGCAGTCATAGCATCTGACTCTAGTTCTGCTCTTCTAAGTATCCAGAATTCCCGCTCAGGGTCCAGAAAAGTCTTCTTGATGTTTTACAATTAGCGAGTGGATTGCAAAAGGCAGGATTAACATTTTCCTTCTTATGGGGTCCACCCCACATATGGGTGGAGGGGAATGAGTTGGCTGATAAATATGCCAAGAAAGCAGCAGCTAAAGACAACATTGATGTTGACATAAATACAGCAAAGGAGTGGGTTTGATTATTTAGATTTTTTTATTTTAAATAACACTTTCAAAATTAACTGGTTGAAATATTTTCTAAAAAACACTGATTCTGTGTGGAATATGATTTCTAAATCGGTTTTTTTGACAAACTTGGTGGTCTTCCATTTTTGCTTATGTGTGATACAGAATCAAGAAATTTCCAGTTAAACTTTTAGCTTTTCACAGGCAAGCACTTTTGGCTTGGAAGTTAATTTACAAGCATAATTTTTCTCCACATCATTATTACATCTGGAATAATGGTTATATTTTGTACAAACAAAAGAGTATATTTTTGAAAACTTGGTTTGATGAGGGCATTCTTGTGGTTGGACAGTTGTTGAATTATCAAGGGTATTTAATGACTTATGATGAGTTTCTTTCATATTTCAACTTCCCTGTTTCCCCTAAAGAATTTGCCTCTGTAACTGGTGCTATCTCTTTGGGTGTTGTCTTTTTATGTAGAGGTATTTCATACTCTAAACGTATGTCTTTATTGCATCTAGCTGATACGATTTGTGGTAAAGTTTGTTTTTCGACAAGCAAAAATAATAAGGCTATACGTTCCCTTTTTCAAAAAGAACTAGTCAGTAAACCACATGTCATTTCCTATTGGTCAAGGTTTATTGGAACTATTAATTGGAATAAGGTCTGGTTGTTACCTAATATATATTATTACAAATAAGGTCAAGGAAATTTCATTTAAGATACTGCATACATTTTACCCTGCTAAACATTTTCTATATCCAAATTTAACAAAGACATAGATGTAAATTGTTAAATTGCAACCAGAAACTGTACCTCATATTTTTTGGCACTGTCAATACACCAAAAGGTTGTGGTGGGAAGTTTCTAAATTTATAAATAACAAATTGGGATGTAATTTTCTTTTGCTATACGAACATGTAATAAGTTTGTTTTTTTCCATATAAAAAGAGACTGGAAAAGGAAGCGTATATTATTAATCTTTTGATTATTTTAGTTAAGTTTCATATTCATCGGTGTAAAATTACTAATCAGAAACCTTTTTTTTTCTGTGCTATTGAAAGAATTAGAAAATTATATGGTTTCCATTAAGGACAGTACAAACAAAAAAGCTGTTAAAACCATGTATTTGTTGAATACTTTTCAGATTTTGTGAAATGTCAAAGCCTTTTATTGTCTGTTTGGTCTATTTAGTTTTGTTTTCATTCAATTTTTGTATTGTGTATTTGTGTATCTTTAACCCTGGCATTTTTATTTATGTATTTTTATTTTTTTATTTTTTTATTTATTTTGTTTTTGTTCATGTTCTGTAATTGTTGTTCATGCAATAAAAAAAAATATCCTAAAAAAATATATATTAAAAAATACAGCAAAGGTTAAGAGCATTATTAAAACAAGAACTTATGAAAAATGGCAGTTATGATGGGATAATGAATCCTTTGGGAGACATCTTTTTAGTATACAGTCTAAAGTAAATAAGATAGCAGGTTCAGTCAGAGCTAGACATGAGGAAGTGGTGTTGTCCAGGCTGAGGATTGGGCACACCAAACTTAATAGTACCTTATTTCTAATGAAAAAAACCATATTGATGGTAACTGTGAGCATTGTCTCAGGCGTAGCCCAGAAACAGTAGAACATGTATTGATTCATTGTCAGAAATATCATAGGCAGAGGCTTATTGCTCAAGTTGAGGCCAATGGAATTATCTTTGATTATATAAATATTTTTACAAAGAAGTGCTGGGAAGATTTTATTTATTTTTTTATTTTTTTATTTTTTTAAGAATACAGGGCTTTTAAAAATAATTAAATTTTATAGAGAAAATGTAACTCCTGTTATACACTCCAGTCCAGCGGTGGCGGTAATGCAACAAGAATTGGTGTAGGCGGATCTTGTGAAATCATTCCCAATGGATCCAGTCTGGCTCTGGTCTTCTTTTTGAGATTGATGCGGGCAGACGGGGAAGCCCTTCAGAGATCGCGCTGAGGTGTTTGGCGGAGGAGAGTCGCTGGTTAGCAGGTCGGCTATCTGAACTAGCCTCCTAGTACGGACGGAGTCGGAAGTGAAGCTACACTGGAACTTAGCGAGCTCGGGTGAATGGTTCAAACGTTTAAACAAGAACTGACGGATGATCCTGGGAGAAAGGGGCGTCTGGAAGTTGGAGTTTGGAAAGAGGTCAACTGAAAATAATGGAGAAGCTGAAGGCAGCGGGTAGGCACAACTATGTTGAGAATGGGTCAGAGTGGGGGGACATTGATATGGGTGATAGTGAGGGAAGTATGGATATAAGTCAAGAAGGTGAAAGAAAGAGGGACAAAAGAGGAAATACTTTTGCTGGGATCAGTACAAAGAGGGTGAGGAGTAATGAGGATAATGGGAAAGTAATAAAAGATAAAGGTACGGAAGGACTAACGTTGGAGTTTAAAATCATTTTGAGATTTGGTGAGGAGAGGGGAATTTCGTCAATAAGTCCGGTGGAGTTAACAACTGTATTGAGAAACCAGATAGGGGATATTGTAGTAGCCAAGGTGTTGAGAGATGGTAATCTAATGATCGGATGTAAAAATGAAGAACAGAGAGAGCGGGCTGGAAGGATCAAAGAAATTGGGAGGTTTAAAGTAATAAGCACAAGTCAAATTGAAAAAGGAAACATGTGGAATAAGGGAGTGATATGGGGGGTACCAATCGGGGTTACAATGGAGGAAATCAAAGCAAATCTTAAAGGAGGAAATCTAAAAGGTGCTCGAAGGATGCAGATAACTCGGGATGGAGTGAGGAAGGACAGTGAGCTTGTGATTCTGGAGTTTGAGGAGGAAGTGCTCCCAAAGAATGTAACACTAGGATTTTTGAGTTATGGTGTAAGAGAGTATGTTCCAAAGCCAATGAGGTGTTATAACTGTCAAAGGTTTGGACATACAGCAATAACATGTAAAGGCAGAAGAAGGTATGCAAGATGTGGAGAAGATCATGAGTATGGACGTTGTAATCACGAGCAACCAAAATGTTGTAATTGTGGGGGTAGTCATAGTGTGGCTTACGGTGGATGTGAGGTGATGAGAAGGGAAATGGAAGTACAACGAGCTAAAATTCAAAATAAGATCTCATATGCAGAAGCTGTGAAAATGGTTAGTAATAGTGATGAAAGAAATAGAGTTGAAAGACAAAATACAAAAGTACCAGACCAGGCAAAGGAGGGGATAGTAATGGTTGATCTAAAGAAGTTAGTCACTTTCATAGCAGGGGTGATAAATGCAACTATGGAGGTGAAATCTAAAACGGAGAGAATACAAATAATTGTAAAAGCAGCAGTTCATCACCTAGATATCAGGGAGATGACGTGGGAGGAGGTGAGGAATGAATTAAGCAGTCAAGCAAGCCAGGAGCAAGTAGGGACTGGATAGTATTAATAATGGTCCTCTTGCTACAATGGAATGCTAGAAGCTTGATGGCCAATGGACAGGAGTTCAAAAAGTACATTGATGATCTTCCCAATAAACCAGACATTATTTGTGTACAGGAAACTTGGTTGAGATCAAATTTAGAATTTAGGTTAGATGGATATGCCTCTGTAAGGTGTGATAGGGGGGATGGAGTAGGGGGAGGATGTGCTACATTTATTGGAAATGATATTTCATTCAGAGAAGTGAGTGTAGGGGGGAAAGAACAAGAATTTGTTAGTGTAGCGATATGGACAAATGAGGGAGAGTGTGTAATTATAAATTATTATAATCCTTGTAGGAAATTAGATTTGGGGAAGATAACACAAATAGTAGGGATGGATGGTAGCAAGGTGGTGGTATGTGGTGATTTTAACGCACATAGTACGTTATGGGGAGGAGTAAGAACAGATGCTAATGGTGAGGTTATAGAAGATTTGCTAGAAGAGAGAAATATGGTTTGTTTAAATGATGGGAGAGGGACTAGAATGGATGTGCATACAGGGAACACCTCAGCATTAGATTTAACTTTAGTTTCTAGGAATTTAGCGGGAATATGTGAGTGGGATCTATCTGAAGAATCATCGGTAGGCAGTGATCATTTTCCAGTATGGTGTAGTGTTTTATTGGAAATAAATAAAAATCAAAGGGAATTAGTGGGGAAGTGGATATTTAGTAGTGCAAAATGGGAAAGATTTAAATATATGTGTGAGATAAAAATGGATAAAATAGATCTAAATGAGGAAATAGAGGTGATTGATAAAAATATTAGAACAACAATACTACAACTTGCCAAAGAATCGATCTCTAAAAGCAAAGGGAAAATGAAAAGAAAGGCAGTTCCCTGGTGGACAGAGGAGTGTGGGAAAATAGTGAAAGAAAGGAATAAGGCACTCAGATTATTAAGAAGAACCCATAATTTTCATAATTTGATTAAATATAAAGAAACACAAGCAAAGGTTAGGAAAATTATACGAAAAGCAAAAAAGCAAAGCTGGCTGACTTTCTGTAACAAAATTGGTAGAGCAACACCTGTTGGAGATGTGTGGAACATGATTAAGAGTATGAGAGGAATTAGAAGGGAGTGGTAGTATCCAATATTGAAGATGGGGGAGGAAGCAGCAGTGTCTGATCAGGAGAAGGCAGAGATGATAGCGAAGGCACTTTCTCTTATTCATAGTTCCGATAACTTAACGGAGGAGGGTAAGAGAGGAAGGACAATGACAAGATTAGCATATGGAGATTTACTTGAAAGAAGGGAGGATAGTAACAGTACAATGGATGCGCCAATTACAATGGAAGAAATGAGAAGGGCAATAAAAAGATCCGGATTAACATCTCCGGGTAAAGATGATATCTGTTATGTAATGATAGAACATTTAGGTGTTTTAGCATCTACAAAGTTGCTGGGGTTTTATAATAAAGTATGGGAGTTAGGGAAATTGCCAGCTGGGTGGAAAGAAGCAGTAATTATTCCTATCAGGAAACCAGGGAAAGATGTGTCAAGCCCAATGAATTACAGACCAATAGCGCTTACGTCACATGTAGGAAAAATAATGGAAAGGATCATTACAGATAGATTATCCTTTTATATGGAAAGTAGAGGAATTTTATCACCTCATCAGAGTGGATTTAGGAGAGGTAGAGGAACGATGGATCCTGTTATGTGTTTGGAAACAGAGATAAGGAAAGCTCAAGTTAATAAAGAATCTGTAATGGCAGTGTTCTTTGATGTAGAAAAAGCCTACGATATGGTTTGGAAGGAGGGAGTAATGATAAAATTAAAAATGATAGGAATAGCAGGTAAGACATATAATTGGATTAAGGGATTCTTGGATGATAGAAGTATACAAGTAAGAATTGGGACAGCTGTTTCAAGAAGATACATTGTAGAGAATGGTACTCCTCAGGGGAGTGTTATTAGCCCTATACTCTTTTCTATAATGATTAATGATGTTTTTTCACAAGTACAGGGGGATATCGGACAGTCACTGTTTGCTGATGACGGAGCCTTATGGAAAAGGGGAAGGAACATTAATCATATTAAAGGTAAAATACAAGAGGCAATTAATGTGGTGGAAAGATGGTCAATTGCATGGGGATTCAAGTTTGCAATTGGGAAAACCAAGACAGTAATTTTCACTAGAAAGAGAGGGGTTGAGGCGCAGGTAAAGATGTATGGGCAAGATATAGAGCAAGTAAAAGTTTTTAGGTTTTTGGGTATGTGGTTTGATGATAAGTTAACATGGAATGAGCATATCAGAAGGATAAATACCAAGTGTAAAAAGATACTAAATGTGATGAGATGCTTAACAGGGTCAGAATGGGGGGCAAGTAGGGCTGCTAGTAAAAATGTGTATATAGCATTGATAAGATCGGTATTAGATTACGGGTGCATTGCGTATGGATCGGCAGCAAAAACTTCATTAAAGAAGTTGGATGTGGTGCAAGCTCAAGCTCTAAGACTATGCTGTGGGGCTATGAAAACAACTCCTGTGGCTGCTCTTCAGGTTGAGATGGGGGAAATGCCGCTGCACATTAGACGTAAGCAGTTAATGATGCACTACTGGATAAATTTACAAGGACATTCTGGGGATCGGCATCCTACAACTAAGATACTTCTCCCATGTTGGGAGAGTGAAAGAGCTAAACGGGGATGCTTTGCATGGAGACGTGAGGAAATAGCTGGAAATATGACATTAAATCAAGGTGGATATATCCCGACAGTGCCATTATCAGTGACACCACCTTGGTTGTTTCCATCAGTGTCAGTAGATTTATATTTTCTGGGAAAAATACAGGGTCAAAAAGGATTTGGAAATATTGCAGTTCTGGTAGAAGATAGATTACAAACACTATATCAAACATATGTACAAATATATACAGATGGATCCAAGGATCCTAATACAGGGAAAGCAGGTTTTGGTTTTAGTATTCCTACATTGCATGTTTCTGGTAAGAGAAGGACCTCAGATCATCTATCAGTGTATACAGTCGAGATGTTGGCAATTGTAACAGCTTTACAGAAGGTAGAAGAATTACAAATTAAAAAAGTTATTTTATGTACAGACTCATGTTCTGCTTTAATGTCACTGCAGTCATTTACATCTAATAGCAGACAAGATATAGTAAATGAGATCTATGAAGCATTGGACAGAATTACAAATATGAACATGCAGGTAACATTTATGTGGATCCCAGCACACAGAGGGATTAAGGGAAATGAAGAGGTGGATGCATTAGCAAAACAGGCTCTGATGCAGGAGGAGATCTTGTGCATTCCACTCAGTAAGTCTGAAGCTAAAGGAATAATTAAAGGGACACTAGGTAACTTTTTAACCTTAACTGAACAGCTTCGGAGTCAGTGGAATGGTTATATTCCTCATTTCGGGTTGAATGGTGGTGGTTTCGCACCCCCCTGGTGCCCGAGAGCAGAAAAAACTCACTTGCAACTTTGGGGACGCGGGTCGGTGTCAGGAAGTCTCGCGTGATATCAGGTCTCGCGATGTAACGAATTGCTTGACGGCACTGCACACGTACACGCCCCCATTCAAACACCGGCGGGCTAGCTATAAGCAAAGGGCAACGATAGATTGAGTTATGGCTGAGGCTGAGCCTGTAAAAAAGAAGCAGAAAGCTAGGAAATCTTTGTCGGAGGACCAACGAAAGAGGAAACGGGAGACTGACCGAGCAAGAAGTCAGACTCGAGTAAATATATCGGACCGGCTTTTTCAGAATGGTGAGAACTGAGAGAAACAGAAGCCTGCAAAACGGATGCTGATCCTGCTGTTGCACTTGTAAGTTAAGTATCTTTGGATTAAACTGTGTTTAATATTTAAATTTCAAGTAATTGCGACCTCAGGATGTTTGCTATTGTCTGTAAAGGTTTTTTATTATGATCGCTGTCTGTTAGGGGCTTACTAGTACGCTAGATACTATCATTCTGATGTTAGCATTGTCATAGCAAACATGTTTGATTTCTGTAGTTGTGTGGCCGTTCCTCTGTCGGTTTTATTTGTGTAACTTACACTTTTATTTTATGTCACTAAGTCAACGCGTCTGATAGTAACGTTAGGCAATATCAGACGCGCAAAATGTTGCACATATCATGATCGAGCTAGAAAAAACGTTCTGATGTTTTCTTAGACAAGCAAAGGTAAACCATCATTCTACCAGATGAACTTATAGACCTTGCTAATATAACTTTAGACAAATATTAGCCTCCGATATATATATTTTTATGCTCATGCCCATTCTCCCAAAAACAAACAAACAAACACAAAAGCAGTAGTTCGCCTCGTTCATATCGTTCGTTCCCGGTAAAAATACTAGTATGCATGACAACACAATAAATAAAAAAATCGCCATCAGTTGCTTTACTTGCCTCGGTAGGTTGACAGCTGATCAGCTGGGTTGCTCGTGGCGAGGGGGGAGGGACAACAGTTCGTTTTTAGAGACACCCCTCGCTGCAGCCTGTAGCACGATGACGTAATTGGATCATGATCCAATACGTACTGGACGCGCATGCGCGGTGGTGCGTTTTGGTCTGTAGCCTACAAATAATAATAATAAAATAAAAATGAATTTAAGTTAAATATAAATGATCACTTGAGTGTCAACTGCGTGATCTGACTGATGTGATCAGTTTGTATATTAAACTTAAATGCAGGTTTTTTTATTTTATTTTTTATGTAGGCTATAGGCATGGCATGATGTATGTATAAAACTCCGTTGCTATAGAAACAAAGACGCTAAAAACACTCAGACTTGCAAAATGCCCCTTTAAACGAAACATCATTAAGGAGTGGCAGAACAGTTGGGATACAGGAAACACAGGGCGACATCTCTATATATTACAGCAAGATGTGGGCCCAGGAAGGATAGCCAGAAGAAATAATAAAGAGGAGAACATCTTGACAAGGCTAAGAGTAGGTCATACTAGGCTTAATAAAACTTTGTTCTTAATAAATAAGCACCCTTCAGGAATGTGTGATTATTGCCAAATAGAGGAGTCAGTCGAGCATGTAATTCTTCACTGTCAAAAATTCTCTCGAGAGCGGGAAGTGTTAAAGGAGCAAAGTAGAAAGCTTGAACAGGAAGAATTAAGTTTAATAAATGTTTTTGATATTGAGGTAGGGAAGTTATTATGTTATTTGAGAGAAACTGGATTGGTTAATAGAATTTAGGAGAAGGAAATATTATTAGTATTATTACTATTATTATTTTTATTTATTTATTTTTCATCAAGGGAAGGAAATCTCTGGCCCACACTCCAACATAGTAGGTGGCGGTAATGCACCATAATGCTGGTTGCCACCCGCCATTAAACGTTACAAAGAAGAAGAAGAAGAAGGTAATGCAACAAATAGTTGTCAAACGCCATTCAAAAATAGAAGAAGCTCCTCCTTGCTCTTGAGACGCTGACAAGGAAGAAGAACGCCCGATCTTTTTTGTGTATCATAAGCTGCATTGTTTTTGTTAGGTTTTTTTTTTTTCGTGAAAATGGTGAAAATGAATATTCTCGTTTGTTTGCCCTTATTGCTGTGTTGTTTTGACCTACTCGATCATGGTAAGACCATTTCGGCCTAACGTTAAAGTATAAAGCCTAAGTCAGTCTCTTATTGCCGAAACAGTAACGTTAGGTTATCTAAGTTACTCTAATCGCTATAGGCTATTTGACAGAAATGCATTTACATTTGTATTTTGTAGTGTGTTTTTATTTGACCATTATTAGACAGGCTTGGAGTTTACAATCTATCTTTCAGCCAACGATAAAGGCGATAGCTACACATTTATGTTTTGTAATTTGCTCTAATTTTATAGTCGACATTTTCTTGACCATTATAATATTTTTATTGAATTTGTTTTACATTTTACGATTTGTTTCCGCAATCTCGGTTACGTCACATCTCGAATTGTAGCCTATACGGCAGCGAAATCGAAAGTGGAAGTGTTTATTTTTTTATTTTATTTTTTTATCTGATTGCTTTATATTCGACAGGAAAAACATGTAGGCTATCGTTTGTATTTTGCTGTTTTTCTTTACCAGCTTGTGTTTTACTTGTCCATTGTCTTATAATCGTTTGAGTTTACAATCCTTAAGCTAACCATTAACGCAACAGTGACGCATACTGTGTATCAGCTCTAATCTTATATTCGACGGAAATTTATCAGTTGTATTTTTCTTGCATTTATTTGTTGCAAATGCTATCTCGCTCTTTTGGAGAAGTTTAAACAAATATAAATTGTGAACACTTGATACAGTTTTACCATTTTTTTTTCTTGCCATGACAATAGCCACAGAAGCTGGTATGGCGTTAAACAAACAAGAAGTAAACACAATGCATACATAAAACCTACATAATATATTTACATGTTTACTACAAGACAAAATAAGATGATTTACCCTGATCATCCAATAAAAAAGGCTTGTAATACATCACGCTTCTGTCTTGAGCATCCGCAAATGTTTTCGCCTTTTTTAAATATTTGCCAGTGAGTCCTTCATTTTACCTCAGTGTGAAAAAAAAATATGAATCTTAAAATCATACAGTCACTGCTGAAATGCATGGGTTCAAATATGCAATGTTATGTGAAATAGCTTATTCAGGACCAAATATATATATATTTTTTTGTTATGATTTATTTTTGTTAAAATGAATACTGCAAGGGTTATGCAAACTTATGAGCAGAATTGTACATGAATCAGGGTGTTGTTTGTAAGATGGCTATCAAGTTGCATAAGTTCCTACATGAGACTCATGTTTGTCTGATCATGAGTGAACATGCAAATCAATGATGTTCTTCTGCTGTTTGTTTACATGTTACATTATGAATTCAGAAAGATTTCTCTTCTCACAATCTTTATGAACATTGTCACGGCACTTTCCTGTTGTATAATGTTGCTTGGCTCATAATGAACTGTTCATTTTTCTTCAGGTGTGTCTGGTGTTGGATCAGATGAAGTGTCAGTGAAGGAGGGAGATTCAGTCACTCTAAACTCTGCTGTTCAAACAAACCAACAAGACAGAATTAGATGGTATTATAATGTCACTCGCATCGCTCAAATCAATAGAGATCAGAGTAAGATCTGTACAGATGTTCAGTGTAATGAAGATACTGAGAGATTCAGAGACAGACTGAAGCTGGATCATCAGACTGGATCTCTGACCATCATGAACATCACAGACACAGATGCTGGAGTTTATAAACTGAAGATCAGCAGCGGCAGCAGCGACAGAGAAAAGATCTTCAGTGTTTCTGTCACTGGTGAGTCATTATGTTTAAAAGCAAGTCTTGTGCATTTAAATCACATCATTAAAGGGGTTGTATATGATGCTTTTAAATGTTTTCCTTTTCCTTGAGTGTGTAATCCAGGGCTAGAGCGATGTGGTGGGTTCTGGGCTCTAGCCCCCAATTTCTTTTTCAAAAGCCCTGAATCTTTTAGGTTTCTTCTTAATAATGCTGTCAAAAATTAACATTTTTCGATACATATATCAACAGAAATTTTCTTTTTTTTTTTTAAATACCGCTTTTCCACATTATCAGTACACCAATACCAGGTCTCTTCTCTCTTGACAGCTGTCTTGTATAGCCACGTCTCCTGTAACTAATTTTTGTTATATTTTTTGTTTTTGTTTTATATATAACTGTAGCACTTTTTTTGTGTGAAATTTAAACAGCAGGAGTATAAATACGATTTTGTAGAAAAAACTTGACATTGTATCTTAATGTGGTAAAAAATAAAACCATTTTAATAAAGGACAAAGTAAAAAAAATATTATGAGCAGTATTCATCTATTTATTATTAATAATGAGTAATATTCATTGTGATTTTGAGTATGGAAATACTTGGTTGAGTAAATGCACAGAATAAGTGATTGATGCACAGGGCAAATATCAGATGTGAGCTGCATGAGTCTGATGTGTGAATGTGTAAATCAGTGTTTGTTTGTTTGTTTGTATGTGTTACATTTATGAATATAGAAAGATTTCTCTACTCACAATATTTATGAACATTTTCACAGTACTTTCCTGTTGTATAATTTTATTTGGTTCATAATGAACTGTTGATTTCTTCTACAGGAGCTTCTGGTGCTGATACAGACCGTGTGTCAGTGATGGAGGGAGATTCAGTCACTCTACACACTGATGTTTTAACAAACCAACAAGACAGAGTTAGATGGTATTATAATGGCATTCGCATCGCTCAAATCAATAGAGATCTCAGTAAGATCTGTACAGATGTTCAGTGTAATGAAGATACTGAGAGATTCAGAGACAGACTGAAGCTGGATCATCAGACTGGATCTCTGACCATCATGAACATCAGAAACACAGACTCTGGAGTTTATCAACTACACATCACCAGCAGCAGCGACAGTGAAAAGATCTTCAGGGTTTCTGTTCATGGTGAGTCATTATGTTTAAAAGCAAGTCTTGTACATTTAAATCACATCATTAATGCATTTAGTGAAATATTTTGCATTGACATGCTGAGGTGTTTTTTTTTTTTTTTTTTACCTGTTAAAACTCAGTTTTTTTTTAAGTTACATTGTTGCAACAGCTGATTTAGTTTCGGTTTCATTTAAACCCTCCTTCCAAAAAGCGCAGTCTGCTCTGATTTTTCATTAGATTGTGTGTCAGAAATGTAATGGCTCTTACCATAACCGTGCACTGTAAACACTACTGTAGCTACTCGGGTGTCAGTTTTGAGTCCAATAATGACAGTTAAAAGGTTAGTTTCAAAAATGAAAATTCTGTCATTATTTACTCTCCCTCTTTTTTTTTCTTTTTTTTTCTCAGTCTTCAGAACAGGAATTAATGAAATTTGAGCTGTTTCTGTCTCTCCACTGACAGTCTACGCAACTGATGCTTCAAAAAGTTCATAAAGAGATATGAATTGAGCGTTTTAGTCCAGATTTTCTGAAGGGAGTCGATCACTTTATATGATGATCAGATTTAACTTAGGCTTTTATTCGTATAAACTGCTTTCAAAAGCCACCAAAATCGGTGTGTTATAATGTCATAATGTGTTATAATGATGCACCTTACTAGAGTGGCTATAATCTCGTTGTATTTAAATGCAATGACAATAAAGGCATTCATGCATTCATTCAACTAGGCATGGGCTTTTCAAAAATATTTTCAAAAATATTGCATTTAAATGTTTGGGCTCATAAAAAAAGGAATATCCTAATATTTGTTTATTTAAATGAAGTTTAACTTGAAAGGCTTTTTTTTAATCATGTTTTTGTCACAATTTCTGAGCGAGCTTAGCAAATATACACAACATGCTTACATTATATCTTGAGATTTTATTTTGGTTGAAAACATTAAACAATGTGTGTAAACAATATATAGAATAAAAGCATCAAGCCGAACTACCTCCGCAAGTACGACTTTTCATAGTGGTAATTCTTTACTTTATACTTCTCTTACATTTCACATATGATGTTATAACTGTCATTTATAACATCTGACTTGCATGGTTCAAAAAGCATTTATTATAAAAACTTTGAGAACACAACAATAGGTTGTGGTTGTACAGCTGTGGAGTAGTGTTAAAAATTAATTTTGACCACCGTTTCCCAAGTACGTCAGCCTTAGAAAATTTGAAGAAGAGGGTACAATTTGGGGTAGAAATACAGTTTCTCTTGGACATGGCTAAAAAACACTACTAACTAACTCAACCACATCCCTTTATATAGTGTATTCCTTGGACGGTAATTATTTAAATAAGGAATATTGTGACGTGTTCGTTCCCGGAAGAAAACTCAAGACTACAATTTCAGGGAGTTCAGAAACAGTGACACTGATATAGAGAATCATCCCATCCTGCTGGAGGGACTTTGCAGAGCTTTTTCATGCTCAAACAGCAATTCATACACTAAAAAAATATGAACATGGGGGGGGAAAGCATTAGGTGCTGTTTAAACACATTTTGCTCCTCCATTGGTTAGTAGTTAGTTTTATCACTCAGTTTTGTTCTGGACAGTTTCTTTTTTTTTTTTTTTTCTCACCTTCTGTTATCATCTATTTAAATACATCAGTGTATAAAGTGCTATATAAATTAAATAACTTGACTTAATTTAATGTATTTATAATCACATAATGTTGATAAATGTTGCTTTTCAAACTGAAAGTCAAAGCATGTTTTATTGCCCAGTTCTCTCATGTTCTGTATCTTTCCACAAAAAAGATCCTCCAGCATCTGTTGGTTTGTGTTTCAGGTGTTTCTGCTGCTGAACGAGAAGAAATGAAGAGAAAGACCGTGATGGAAGGAGAATCTGTTTTTATATATTATACTTTATATACTAGTGTAGGAGGAAAACAAAATGATTTTATTACATGGTATTTTAATGACATTTTCATCGCTGAAATCACTGGAGATCAGAGTAAGATCTGTACAGATGTTCAGTGTAAAGAGAGATTCAGAGACAGACTGAAGCTGGATCATCAGACTGGATCTCTGACCATCACAAACACCAGAAACACAGACTCTGGAGAATATACACTACAGATCAACAGCAGCAGATTCAGCATCATTAGGAGCTTCGGTGTTTCTGTCACTGGTGAGTCTCATTTAATCATTCAGTGCATTTTCACTCGAGTAGTTTTAGAATACAGCTTGAAATAGTCCTACTTAAATCCTCCCAGTAAATGTTTTCATTTTGGATCATCTTCATGATCTTATGCACATCAAAGTGACTGACAATTGTCACATTGAGTTTTGTCACATTAAGAATTTTACAATTTTGAATTCTGTTGTTAACAATATAGAAAAATGCACAAAATTAGTCAGTTTTCATGTGAACCCTGCCAATTTAGCTGCTGTTACTCAAAACCCCACCAGATTTATCGAATGAATCAACATCATACAACTTTATCCTGAAAGCAGAAAGATGTAAATATCAGTCAACGGTATTGATTATAGAGAGTTGATTTATCAGTTGATCTCTATTAATAATGATTGTGCCTTCAGCTGTTCCAGATTCAGGTTTATCTTCAGATGCTATAGGAGGAATAATTGCTGCTGCTGTTGTTCTGCTGGTGGCTGCTGCTGCTGCTGCTGGGATTTACTGTCTCCACAAAAAACCAAAAGGCAAGTATTACATACAGCTGATTGTACAAAATATAAATAAGATATTTAATGTGCAAAAGGATCTTTAAAAACATGTAAAAGTATGTATTTTTATTCTAAATGACCAAAGTAAGAGTTTGTTGTTGTTCAAACAGGAAACGGGATACAGCGAGATGATGATTATTATCATCATGATTAGGTGAGATACTGTGAGCTCTGAATCTGTCTGCAAAACACTGACCTTACTAGAAATTGGCATTTGTTAGTAGTGTGTATCAGGGCCCGGTTGCATGAAAACCCTTTATTGAGTGTACCCATAAGGTGAAAATTTCCCTGAGGCAAGTAATTTTTTTACCTAAGTGTTTACACTGAGCATTTCACGATAGTTTCTGGCAAAACACCGCAATAGGGAAGCAGTTGCTATAGTTTTGACATCTCCCATGAACAGAACATAACCGACAGCTTACTTGTTTAACTTACCACGACTGTATGATTTCAAGCGCACATTTTCATAAGGCAAAACTGCTTCTCTTTACGATAAGTGAGTCTCTTTTGTATTTCACTGCACAAATGTGAGTGTGCCACTCAAACCAGACTTCACCATAGGCTGCAGGATACATTGTGTACATAAACTTGTTGTCAGTAACATCTTTGTTGATTTTTGTTGTCAATATTTTGATATGTTGTCAATATATGTTTGACAGCTAAAAGTATTCTTAATTTCAGGAAACTGAGCAAGATCCACGGTGCATTTTTCATACACCAAAATTCAAACTCATAGATTCAGTGATTTGGGCTGCTGCCTTGAACTTGAGATAATAATAATAAAAAATATATATTTCTGTCAAACACACACACAGTGGGAGTGATAGAAGAAATTATGAAACCGAAGCTGCTTAAAAATTCAATTTAATTTTTAAAAGCGTTCTTCATTATACACATTGTTTCAAAGCATATCATATCTTTAATATTTATAATACTTTATTTCTATCACTAAATTAAACCTCGGTACTCCCTCCTTAATAAACATGAAATCAGCCATTGCTTGTGAGTTCAGTAGACAATTTGAAGGAGCCGTTTTGGTCCTTTTATTTTTGAGGGTAAAAATGGTCACTAAGGTCTTTGTTACAAGGGTTTGAAATTAACTTTTTCACTCACCGGACAATTTGGCTAATAAATTAAGGTACCAGTCATTCAGAACTTTTACTAGCCAAAAGAAAAAGAAGAAATAAACCAGATTAACTACGTCACAGTTTACATATGAAATTTGGATTTCATACTTTCATTTCTTAATCAAACAAAATCCTGTCATCCAGCCATCTCCTCCCTTCCTCTTTCATCCTCATCCTTTTTTACCAAAAACATGTTTTAGGTGGACAGATCAATACAGTACAAAGAACATCAAAATAATTTATGATGTTGGAAAATAACAAAATATTTTCTGTTAACCAAATGCTTTTTAATCTTTGCTTTTGGCTTCAATGAAAATGAACAAGTGCACTTTTTTTTGCGTAGTGACGTGCATGTTCAAGTAAGTCAGATATGCAGAGATTCTGCGCAATACACTGTATTTAATACATCATGATGAATCACGAGTTGAGTATTTGCGCTAAATCTGCACAGATTTGGCTTACACAAACTTCCCCAGCAAAGTGAGTAAACAATAAGTAACACGCTAAATTGGCTAGTGATTTGACAGCATTACCTGCCTCAATTGATTTTTACCCATATTTGGTGGGTGTTAATTTCAAACCCTGGTTGCAACACATAACAAAACTCAAGGAAACACTTAATCAGTTAAGGTATAATGCTGAATGATGAGCTTACTAAGAATGAGTTTCACTAAGGCTTCCCTTTAAACTTATAACTGGGTTTTCTTAACTTAAGGGCTTTGTTGCAACCAGCCCGTTTATGTTTTCTCTGCATGTTTCATTCAGAATTTATCACATATGAACACTAATAATAACTGACTTATTTAAGAGAGCGCTGATCTTGTGCTGTTTTACTTCAGAATGAAGAACAGGGTCTTTGCATTCAACAAACATCAGAGAGAAAAACACTTTTCTGTGTTTGTGTGACTGAATCATCAATCCTGAACATTTGCTTTACCTTCTGTGAATCTGCTTCTGTCTTTCAGGAGAATGATGATGCAGAAGCAGTGCCCCTTAAACAGAGGACTGAGACTGTACTGATGGAGGATGATAAAGAAACTGAGACTGCACTGATGGAGGATGATAATAGGACGTCCCATAATCTAATATACTTCTGATAATGGGGCATCTCCTAGTGTGACTAAGACTAATGGGATTTTATAGTAACATTATTTATTATTTTAATAGTTTCACTGAAAGGGAATATGAAAAGAAAATAGGAAAATAGGAAAAAAGCAATTGGAAGAAGATCAGAAGGAAATTCTTATTTCTCAGGGAGAAAGTTCAATACCGGCGACTATAATAAGACTTTAAAGGGTTGGTTCAGGATTTTGGACATCGGACCTCATTTCCAAGTTAGCCTGGGTGTCATTCATCAGTGGAGACAGTTTTCAACATTTTTCATCCAGTCCTTCCAGTTGCATAGTTCGCCGGTGCTTGGCTAGCACGAGTCAACGGTAACTGTTAGCCTGCCATTAAAAACAGTTTTACCCACTCCACAGTACACCAAAAGCAAATAAATCATAACGCCAGACTATCGATGTAAATGTCTGTTGAGAGAATAATGTTAGAAATCAAACCACTCTTGCATCTCAATGATCGCATTACATTTACAGGAACTAGTTTATCAGCAGCAGCGGAATTTTACTTTGCTCCGGTTAGTACTGCGCCGAAAAGTAAACACAGAACAGAACAGTCGGGACGTCTAGCTAGCTAGTAGTAGTCTCGGTTGCCTAGGTAACTTAATATCACTCCGCCGCTGCTGTAGACTGTGCTAATAAATACAGGGAACAAAGTATAACTATTGCAATGCGATGAAAGGGTAGTTTGATTTCTAACATTATTCTCTCAACAGACATTTACATCGATAGTCTGGCGTTATAATTTATTTGCTTATCTCAAAATGTTATCACAAAAACGTTATTGGAATACACCAATACACTCTACGCTAATGTTTGGTTAACAACATTTGTGGTTAAAGATGGAAGGTTAAAATCCAGCAAGAGTTAATCCATGAAATATCACCATTGTGTCCTTGATCAAACTCTGAATCTCAGGAACTGAACCTGTAAAAACTGCACTGAAAGACACTGTGTATTGAAGCAGCTACAAAAAGCCAAATATATTTTTGTAACTAAATTGTTATATATTTCATAACTGTTACTGGCTGCTGTGTAGCCTTTTAAGGGTGTGAAGCATCTGAATGATGTTTTAAGCTCATTTCACAAATGCGTGTTTACTGATAAAACAGTATTCATTTTTTTTTATTACAGATGTGTAGTATTTCCACTGAATGACTTCTTTGTTGAAATATGCAAAAGTGAATTTTTCTTTGTTACAAAAATAAAATTGGAAAGTGTAGCATTCTACCTTTTGTAAACATTTGAGATGTTGATTAGGTTTTTTACTGCCGGGTTGGAGCTGGAGTGATGGAGACCTGTGGGGCCTTCAAGGTAAAAATGCACTACTTCACATCATCTATCTTTTCTTTTTTTTTTCTTTTTTGTTCTGTGTTGGTTCTTAAAGCATGTTGAGCTGTGCTGTATTTAACTTCATATTTTATTGTTGTTTTCCTGTTTGTATTGTAGAATTTTATCACTGTGTGATGGAAAATATCACCTGCACTTGAACAGGTAAAGTATGTTTTCCCCCAGTTTAAATCTGTTTGTCTGAACATTGGAAAATTGCACTAACTGTGCAAATCTCTCTCTCAGGGCTGTTTCCAGAGTCAGCCGATCAAAGAGCTCAACTGCCTCTTTACCTTGAGCTTTAAATTTAATAAAGTACTATTTTATTCCATATATTTATATTTATATATTTATTATTATTATTATTATTATTAATATAATTGTATTTATTTTTTTGTATTTTGTGGAGAGTCGTACAAAGCATTTCACTACAGGTCGTACTGTGTATGATTGTTTATGTGACCGAAACAGACTTAGACCTGAACACTGAACGGTTCCTGCTTTCGTAGAATAATAGGATTTTAAAATGTCATCATAGTGCCTATTTTTAAATGAATAATTTCCGTCCCAGAGCTAAACATACTGTAGCACGACCTCAGTAAGAGACAGTAATTGTGTGCCTTGTGCTCTGAGCCAAAGATCCAGCCCGCTCTTCCACACAAAACAGTGCCTGGTGGCTCGAGAACGCAAGCCCTAAGTTCAAGGTGCAAACCTTGAAAATAAAAAAGTGAAATTATCTCTGCACAAACCTCAAAAACACTAACCCGCAAAAACCCAGACGCTGTGCACATGCTCATGTAAGAACTGTTTTTCCTGCTAAGACAAAAGCTGAGATAAAAATTCACCCTACAATAAGTAAGGGATAATGTAGAGCGAGGCGGTTGTTATAGCGTATTCAACCCCGACAGGCTGATCAGGATGGAAGGGGTTGTATTCGCTATAACACCCGCCTCGCTCTACATTATCTCGCTAATTACATGGCTACCTACCAAATAAATCAATAATTTGACACAAAATATTGATTTAAAAAGGAGTTTATTGATTTAAAAACGATTGTATTGCTTCCGCTAAAGAAAATGGTCCGTTCCGTCTCTACGGTTAGAATCCTGCATCCATAGCAACGCTCTGTTTTTCATGGCAAAAAACTTTTCCAAACTTTTTTCCTTTCTTATCTCTGCATCCCCCTCTCCCTCCTCCCTTCCTTTCACCCTGAGTCAAGTCACCAAAAGTTCACTAAGAATGTCTATATTATCACATATGATGTATGTTGTGAATCTGTTGTTTTTCCTTTTCATGTTTGGTATCATTTTAAGTGTCTCAGTGTGATTGGTAAAATGCTCTCAATTTCATTGCAGTCATTGGTTTAATGAGAGAGATTGAGAACTTAGGAGAATCCTGTTCTCCTCTCTGGGTGATGTCTCTTCAAGATATCTGATAATTCTCCTCTCTCCCCCGAAACCAGGTGTTACCCCCTGGGGTACATGAATTGGCCCAAAACAACTCTAAACAATATTGGTACAACACTTTTGTTCTGGTCTGGGTATTTAAGGGTAGGTGACAGAGCAGTCTTTGGGACTCTTTACCAGGATCATCCCCCATACAGTGCTGTTTCTGTGTTTTCCTGTTGGAAAGCCCTGACACACCACTGTGTGTTTCTGTCAGGAATGCATTGCTTACTTTTAGAGTCATCTTTGAGTGAATGATGTCATGTATTTATTATTTCTGAGTTGCCTTTTAATAATTTCCTTGTGTAATTGGCATGATACATTTTTACCTGACAAATAAATGTTAAATCTTGATTTATTCTGAAGTTTTCTGAAATCATTATTTCTAGTAGATCAATGTGGAGCCTGGTGTTTCCTCAAATCTCTATCCAGGATAGATCAAACCGAAGGCACTAATGAATGGAGCATGGGGCACATCATTAAGGAGACCTTCCGATTTCTGACTATCACTTAGCACATCACTTAGCTGTCTTAGCACGTTGCATCTTGTGACTATTACAAAAAAATGACACCTTTTGGGAAGCATGGGCGACTGCTTAAGGGTAAAATATTTTGCACTGCATCCTCTAACTATTTCAGAACTGGCTACGTGTGTGATCGTGAGCGCACATTCGCGACGTGACGTCTCAAAGCGATACTGGGTCCTTAATGAATGTATAATTAAAAATATGGGATACCCAGAATAATGAAAGATGTCAATTAATTCATAATCAATTGTAGTGGCTATTTGTCCATAAACTTAAACAAAACTAATAATACCAAACTTCTCAAATGGCCACTGAGGCTACGTAATGGGTTAGGCTTTACTTAATTTAGGTACCAAAATAAACTAATGCCCATAGCAAAAGATGAGTTCGAGGAGGTTTATTTACACATAAAAGCAAGCTCACAGACATTTCCTGCTGCCTCTCTCACGCTGTGGTAAAAAACCATATGCCCTCGCAGCCCTCCTGGTTCCTCCCACCTTGACCTGTTTATGCAAATTAACATAGCACCACGTGACCAATAAACGACAATGTAAATAAACAAGAAAATAAGCATAAATGCAAAATAAAGCAAGTTAACTTTTAGCAAGAAAAGAAAAGAAATAAATTAGACTATAACTTAAGCCTAAAATAAACAAAGTGCAAAATAGCTCCAACATCAATATTTATGATTATTTTATAATAAGAAACACAATCTAAATTGGATTATCATTTGAAATTGGAGTCAGATTAAGTGTAAAGCTTAAGTAATATTGAAACTAAATTCTAATAAAGTAAGTCAACTTCACTGGAGCGCTGAAAAGACATGCACGCATTATCTCTTCGCCCAGAACGTAGGACTCCGTCTTTGGGCCAATGGGTGGTCCTTACAATCTCAATTGAACATCCCCATAATGACCCTGTTGTGTGTCCACTAACATTAAAACTAACATTGAAATCTGCTGAAAATAACAAAGTTTTATATCATGCTTGTCTCCATGTCAGACTGTGAGGTTGTTGTAGGAGATTCCTACAGTAAAATCAATGACCAATGGTCTGGTTATTCCATATAGTCCACATAATCTTCCTCTTTAACTCTCTGTAAAAGAAAAACAAAACACATCACACAAAATATAATAAACAGAACAAAATAAACGGGAAACATTTTCCACAATATTTCTGTTAAAAGTGATTTAGTAGTAAGTAACTATTGGCTGAAAAACCTGTGGGAAAAGGGATTTAAATAAACACAACAGAACTGTAATATGACAATCATCTTAGTGCTTTGTATATTAATAATAACCATTACAGCTGTAACAAGCAGTCAGTACTGTTATTAAACCCCTTCTATTACACATGCAAAGTGGTTGTCATTTAATGGAAACATTTATTTGCCACCATTTAAAAGCAATATATTAACAGTAATGCTCTCTCACATTGCCAACTGTATTTTGCTAACCGCTTTTTTCTGTCATTGGTAAAAAAAATAGCAGGGCATGGTGATAGAAATATTTTGTACATAATATTAGCCTATACAAAAAATATCATGGCAAAAAAAAAATACTTTTTGGTACTTTTTGTTGTTGTTGTCTATGCTATTGTCACAGTTCTGTTCTGTTTGAGTGTTTTTGTCACTGGTCACATGTCTTCCTTTGTTCTGTTTCCCCGCTGCTCCTTGGTTTCCATGGTTACCCTCATTAGTTCATTTGTATCACCTGGTTCCTCGTTAGTCTTGTCTGCTGTGTCTTGTTCCCTGATCTGTTCTCCCCTGTATTTAAGCCCTGAGTGTTTCAGTCTTCACTTGTCAGTCAATGTTTAATGTTAGGTTTTCCGTGTTTTGAGCACACGCTCCCTTTTGTTCTTTGTATTTGTTATTATTGAGAATTAAAACCTTGGATTCTGCATCTTCGTGTTCGCCTCCTACCTCATCCACCCAAGAAGCCTGACAGCTATAGTCCACACACAGTAGGGGGAAATTTATCATTTAAAGGCAGGGTATAGGCATTTTTTACAGAAACATTTTATTTTTTCATTATTATGCTGCAATTGATGAGAGACAGTATCTTTGTACTGGACTTTTTTTAAAACAGGGTTCACAAACTGTATAAAAATGTTCACATCGGTTAATTTCTGTATATAATAAAGAGTATAACGTATTTATAATCTTAGTAAGAAATAAGTCAACATTTGAACCAGTGTAAAGTTTTTTTTTTTTTTTTTTTACATTTGTATCATTATATATTTGAGTAGGCCTATGTTGAGAGCCAACATTTACGTTTAAAAGTGTAATTCGGCATTAGCCTACTCTAAAACAAATACGCAATGAATTCTGTGGTAGGCTGGATCCGTTTGTAGGCCTATCTTCATTTCACAGGAAATGAAGGACGCATTTGATAGAGCCTTCGACTTTGGATGCAGCAGCAGAGTTAGAAAGACAGTGACCGAGCGACACAAACAACCAGAAGCTGCATTTGACAGTTCCTCCTGGACAGAGCTATGATGCTGTTTTAGCAGCTGTTTCTCTTAAAGACCAACAGATGGCGCCGTCTATAAGTTTACATTATAAATGTGATGACCAAAGTAAAACGGTGTATCAGTCAAATACATGAGTATGCAGCTTACTGTAAGCTACAATGATTTTCAGCTAATCACTACTAGAAATGGTCTGTCTTTATCATAACAGATTCAGGTCTGTCTTCAGGTCATGAGCTGGTGGCGGGAACTGCTGTGGTTTACTATCATGAAGGAATGGCTATCATTAGATGTACTGGCACACAGGGGTGTAGTTTGTGGGGGGGTTGGGGGGGAGATAACCCCCCCCCCCAATATTTAAATCTATGCATTACAACCCCCCCCCCCCAATATTATACCATGATCACATGAAAAATATGCAGACCCAAACTTCAACCCCCCCATTGTTCAAACCAAATCTACGCCCTTGCTGGCACAGCATACAATAAGATGATAATATGACATGTTTATGTAATCTATGTAATCTATTTAAATGGAGTGTCTAGTGTCTCGACTATTAGTGCTGCTATTATTAGAGAGATGTGATTTTCTGCTTTGGACTTTAAGTGATGATGTGCTTGTTACATTTATCAATATATCCAGTAGGCCTATATTGTAAAAAAACAACAAAAAAAACCTATTATTAGACAAACCAAACAGTGAGGGGTAGGATCAATGTTTAATAATGAAAGTTAGATACATTTCCATATGGCAAGATACAGATAGAACATTTTAGTTGAGTTTCTGGATGCTATAGACCACCACTCATTGAAACTAATAATGAAACTAAACGATACAATACAAAGTTGCATGGGAGCATATTTGATCATTTTTTGGGAATATTTTCATACACAGCATCATTCTTTGATTTCTGCAAGGAAAAATACACTCAATCAGGAACATTGCTGATACAATAGAACATTAATAAAAGACCAACTGAGGTTTCACTGTGCAAAGCTTAATGTTTTGTTTTGAAAAACTGTACAGAACAGATGCTAACATGAAGCAGCAAGAGGAAATGACATCAATCATGACTTTTCAAACCGTTAAATCATCAAACTGTTTAAGTTCTGCAGGATTGTCATGACAGCCTGTGCTGAGAATGACTGTCTTTCACACTAAAGCAACAGCACTGACACTAGTTGCATCACGTCTACAAAGCAACCAATGTCTGCTAAAGCTGCATCTAACCTCAGATAATCATAAACCACAGAGACGCTGCAGCTCGATGACACACTTCAGCAGAGGTGACATGAGGAACTACTCCATGTCCTACTTTCTCTACAATTCTAATGTATAAAAGCTGATTTTGTATGGGTTAGGCTATTTAAAAATAACAAACCACACAGCCTACAACATGTGATTTTAAACAAAAGATCATTTAGGCCAGAGATCACATGACGAGTCAAAACAGAAATAGAAATGGTTTGTCCTTAAACTAAAGACGTGTAACGATGCAACTCCATTGACTATAAGTGATCTAGTTCAGTCAAACGATACACCGGTGTAGACACGAGACTGACAGAGACTGGTCATGGTTTCAAGACTGTAACATTTTTAATGGATTAAATGTATTGTTTATAGGGTTAATTCAGGGTTTGAGTTCATCACAAAAAAAAAAAAATTACCACTATATTTACAATATATTAATCTTGGACGCACGTTGTTTTTTTTGTGCTAACAAAACACTTGTATCGCTTCATTAAACTGAGGTTAAACCACTGGAGTCACATGGATTACTTTAATGATGTCTTCACTACCTTTCTGGGGGATGAAAGTTGTGTAGCTGTCTATGGAGGGACAGAAATCTCTCAGATTTCAATAAAAAAATAAACCTTCATTTTTGTTCTGAAGAACGAAGGTCATTCAGGTTTGGAATGACATGAGGGTGAGTAATTAATGACAGAATTTTTTTTTTTTTTAGGTGAACTAATAACCCTTTAACGATCGCTGCTGTATGTTTTAATGTGTGTATTAGGCGGTGATAAACTAACACTTTAATGTAATAATTTATCAATGACTGTTGAAAAACAAATCAATCATTTTTTGATAGGCCTACATTTTAAAAACATTTTCTATGTGATAATACATTTTGATTTTGATCTACTAATGGCTTATTTTTAGGTCTGTAGAATTTAAATAGCCCTGCAAAATGGAAAAACTTACACTGAGCTGCAAACCGTTTAGCCATCATAGGCTTTTGATCTGCTCTCTGCTGAAGGTAATGATGACGGTTGAGTCGATAAACCACAAACGTCTGTTCACTGACCGTCTCATGCTGCAAACTTCAATCACACTAACTGACTGCAACTACTTCTTACCTTTTTTCGTGTTGTTGGTTTACTCAATGCTGTATTAGTTCTGTTTTCCTCCTGGGTCTCAACTGCAGTAACAATAATCACAGATACTGTATGTTTACAATGATAGTTTTTAATATATATTTAGTTTTTGTGTGTTTGTGTTTGTGTGTCTTAAAAATATATATATTTTTAAAAGATGTGCACAGATGAATTGCTTATACTCCTGACCTGTTTTTCTACATTTCTTGCAGATGCAGAAGATCACGACTATAACAACAATCATCAGAGATCCAGCAGAGATCAACACTATCAGAGACACTGAGACTGGAGGAACTGAAGGAGAGGAAAAGAGAGACAGTCATTAGTGTGATTGAATGTGTCTGATCTACAACAGAAGACAGAGATCAGGTCAGTAAATACACACATCTATCATCAGTGCTGTGGTACCTGCACATGTGTGACAGAGTGTGTTGATGTCCAGATGTGTGGTCTGGTTGCTGATGGGATTGTTCAGCACACAGCTGTAGGTGTTTTTATCCTGATATTCCACCTCCAGAGGTAGAGAGAGACTGATGCTGAGATCACACACACTGATGCTGGACAATACACTGATTCCTGCGTACCAGGAGAGAGTCGCATCACACACATTCAACACTGATGAACACACCAATGAACAATTTGATGATGATGAAGAACATTGTGAAGAGTTACTGCTGATGACAGGAACAGGCAGACGAGCTGAAAAACATGAGAGAATAAAGAGAGATGTGGGTAAATCTAAACAATCTTATTTTCGGTGTAGTGTGTTGACAATCAGCGAGTCTTTCTGTGACTCGCTGTAACAATAAAATGATTAAACATTTCAGTATGTACATTTTAAGAAATATTCAAAGTTAACTACAAGTTAAGCTTAATCTAATGTATTTTTGGCATAATGTTGATTACCACAAACAAATTATGTCCACCAGAAAAGCAAAAATCTGTTACAGTGAGGTGCTGAATGGAGCATATTAAAAATTCAGTGTTTCAGTTGTGAAGGACGAGACATACGATCTCGACTCACCATAGACAGACACACTGAATGTTTTTGACGATCGTTTCGCTCCCCTTATTTCTAGTTTATAAACTCCAGTATGTTCAGTTGTGGTGTTTGTGATGGTCAGAGATCCAGTTTGATTTTCCAGCTTCAGTCTGTCTCTGAATCTCCCATCAGGAACATCATCATATGTGGAGAAGACTCGGGTCTCAATGCTGATTTTAGCTATCAGAGAATTTTCAGCTCCATATTTCCACAGTATATCTTCGTCTTCAGGTATTTCAGTAACATTAGTGTGTAGTGTGACAGGATCTCCCTCCATCACTGACACTGACTCACCAAACACTCCTGGAGAACACGAACAGGATCAGATTAATGCTTCTTCTGATGGTTTACAAACAAGAGTTTGGTTGCACCAGCTGGACGTACACTGAGTTGTAAGACTAGACTGGATGTAAAATACACCTAAAGTCCTGTATGGAATTAATACCTGTTGCAATATTTAGGAGTATTGCACATCTGAGACTAAATCTGTATTGTTTATGGTTAATTTGTGCAGGATAATTGAGATGTGTTTGCCAAATACACACTGCCGATAGATGTAACTGACCCAACTTTCTCGACTGTGTGCAATATCACTGGTGCTGCTCTTCAGTGGTTAACTTCATATCTATCGGACAGACAGCAATTTGTCAGGATAGATGAGAATCGATCCCGTACCGTCACCATTTCTCATGGTGTCAAGGTTCTGTACTTGGTCCTCTTTTATTTCTAATTTATGTGCCGCCACTAGGACAGATCATCAGACGGCATGGTCTCAACTTTCATAGTTACGCTGATGATATTTAAATTTATTTCACGGTTAAACCTAACTCCGCTTGTCCACCCGCGTCTGTTATCTCTTGCCTTCAGGAACTTAAAACATGGATGTCTGATAACTTCTAACAACTTAACGCTTGCAAAATTGGCCCTAAATCAGAGAGTTTACCCCAGCATGACATTTTCATTGATATTGATGGTGTCCAGATTAGGCCTTCAAAAACTGCGGAATCTGGGAGTTTTGTTCGACGACTCATTACGTTTTGACTCACACATAGGTCAGATCTTCCACTTGCGGAATATTGTTAGTATACGCCCCTCTCTTAACTTTGCAGATGCTGAAACTGTTATCCACACTTTTATAATCTCCAAATTGGACTACTGTAACTCCTTATATAGTTATAGCGCTTTACCCACCAAAGCTATACATCGCCTTCAAATTGTATAGCCTCCATTTATATCATATCACTCCCATCCTTTACCAAATTCACTGGCTTCCTGTGGTCAATCGCATCCAGTTTAAACTTTTAGTCTTAGTTTATAAAGCCTGCCATGGCCCCGCACATTTATACCTTGCTGAGTTAGTGCAACCATATGTTCCTGCCCGGAGATTTAGATCTAGCAATGAAAATTTGCTTGTCGTACCCACGTATGAACTCTCTACTGTGGGTGGTAGGGCTTTTAGTGTTATAGGCCCTATAAGCTATGGAATAAGCTGCCTCCTCTACTTCTGTCTTCCACTTTTTCAGTATTTATGTTACATGTTTACTTTATCGAAATTGATGTTTTCTCTGATTCTGTAACTTCTCATGTTAATCATCTGTAGTTATCTGTTGTCTCCATCTGCTCTTCTGCTTGTTTGATTGTTATAATAAGCAGATTGCTTTGTCTCTTTGTCAACTGTTTGTATTATTTTGTGAAGCGACCTTGGATTCTTGAAAGGTGTTATAAAAAAAATAACGTATTATTATGATTAACAACATTTCTGTATGTAATAATGTAGCCTACATTATTACATACAGAAATGTTGTTAATCATAATAATACGTTTTTTGTTGTTGTTGTTGTTATATTACATACATTATGTAGGTAATATTAAATATTAATTTATCTGAGATTATAAGCGGAAACTGCATATCATGCATTCTCTTCCTCGGAGCGACCGTATGTTTGGAAATAATATTTCACGTCTTTAAGTCCATTCACAGCAAGCGATATTTAGCCTGTGAATAATTTAAAATAACTGTAAAAAAATATATATTATTTAACACATAACATAATTACATAACCCTTGGGATACAAGGTGAATTAAGTTGTATGCACATAACTTTCAGAAAGAACCCTGAAAAATTCCTGACTTAATAAATAACCATTTACATGTTTAATTTGTAAAAATGTACTGAGTGTTCAGATATAAAAACAATGTTAGGTAACATTTACGCATTGAAATCAGATGTCGTCACTTGTTGTTATGACATGAACAATGAAGTTATTTATTAATAGCAAAGTTTTTAACCATTATGAATTATCTACGCTGGCTGTAGTTGTGCCTGGTTGTAGTTTTGGTTGGTGTAATCTTACACCCAAGTATTTTACTGTACGTCTAAATGGTGTAACGGCCCCTGATGTTTGAAATTATGTTAATTGCTTTTTGACTAATTCATTTATTTAATCATTATTACTTGTATTAAATAATTGAAATATTTATTAGGGATGGCTATTTGTATTTGTATGTTTAGTAACAATAAATATATTTTACAGAAAAAAGTTTTGAAAAGCGCTTTCTGAGCCCCACTGAGTTTATTCAGTATAGAAGTTTCCATTATTTTCCCTGACTTTTAATACATTTTCCTTTTAATAAGATTCAATACCTAACAATTCCTGACTTTAAATTAATAACCACATGTTTTGGACATTTGCGTTGTAAGAATGTACGAGGAGTTCAGATATAAAAACTTCGTTCTATAACATTTGTGCATTGAAATTAGATGGTGCTCTGGCTTCACTTGTTATGATTGCACCTGATGAAGACCTGATGGTTGAAACGTTGTGCTTTTAATAAATTTATCTTGAGTAGCATGCCGTGTGCGGACTTCACTTCTATTTTTTGTTTACTTGTTATGATGCCATGATAATTTCAGTTCTTTATTAATAGCAAAGTGTTTAACCATTGTGAATTATCTACGCTGGATGTAGTTGCACATGGTCGTAGTTTTATTTGGTGCAACAGGTGTAGTTATTTATTAAAAGGCCGGACGAAGCTGAGTCACCTTAGATCTTGGTGTAACGCTCCTGATGTTTGAACTGGTTAATTTATTTGCTTTTTTTGCTGTTGTTCATTACTACTACTAAAATATTTTAAATAATTTTTAGAGATTGCTATTTGTATTTTATATGTTCTATAACAATCCTTGAAATTATATTTAACCCAGAAAAAGTTTTGAAAAGTGCTTTCTGAGCCCCACTGAGTTTGTTCAGTACAGTAATTTCCATTATTTACCCTGACTTTTAACAGTTTAATAGATTTTTAAGGCCTGTAAATCACAATTTAAAAATTCTTGGGCAAACAGAGACAACAGCAAATGTACGGTATACACTGTTCTGAAATATTAAGTCATAAAAATGCTTTTATAACTTACCAGTCAGATGGCACCAGCACAAAAAGAACAAAACAAACAAGTGAAACATTTTCTTCATCCGTTCAGTGTCTGATCTAATAAAACTTTCTGCTGAAAACACTCATCTGTGTGAATCCTCCCACAACGAGTCTGACCCCCCTAGAGCAAACAAAACCTGAACGCATGTTATACAGCCTCTAGTTACATTAAGAAAAAAGTTTATTTCTAGCTCTTATTACGGCTTTAAACCCTGGTTTCACAGTCAAAGCTTAAGTCTAGTCCCAGACAAAAATGTATGTTTGAGCTGTTTATCAGAGCCATTGTTTTGTCTCAAGATGCTCACCAGTGATGTTTTTCTAAGGCATGTTTATAAAATCTACTTCAATGTCCTAATTGAACAAAGGTCTAATCCTGGCTTTATCTAAACCCTGTCTGTGAAACCAGGCCTAACAGTTTTAACAGAGTTACCGGTACCGTTAATTTTGTGATGTCAGTCATCGGAAATGATCTTGAAACACTGTGCCATTGTCTTCATATGATCACATGAGAAGAACTTTAGTTTTAATATCTGTTCAATGTGACAATATACTCTCATTGACAAATGCGGAACAATTAGTTCATGCGTTCATGACCTCAAGGCTAGATTATTGTAATGCTCTACAGGGTGGTTGCCCTGTACGCTTAATAAACAAACTACAGCTAGTTCAAAACTCAGCAGCTCGAGTTCTTACCAGAACCAGGAAGTATGACCATATTAGCCCGGTTCTGTCAACACTGCACTGGCTGCCTATTAAACATTGTATAAATTTTAAAATATTGCTGATTACTTACAAAGCACTAAATGTTTTAGCTCCGCAGTACTTGAGCGAGCTCTTAACACTTTATAGTCCTTCACGTCTATTGCGATCTCAAAATTCTGGCCAGTTGATAATACCTAGAATATCAAAATCGACTGCTGGCGGTAGATCCTTCTCCTATTTAGCACCAAAACTTTGGAACAGTCTTCCTAACATAGTCCGGGAAGCAGACACACTCTGTCAGTTCAAAGCTAGACTAAAAACACATCTCTTTGACCTAGCATACACAGGACACATTATAGACTTCTATAATTCAATGTTAGGCTGCATAGATTAGGCCAGCTTGAACCGGGAACACTTCCCATAAATCCTGAATGATGTACTCGTTACATCATAAGAATAATGTCGTCTACGCTAATATTAGTCTCTCTGTTTATCCCGAGGTATACTGCAGCCCGCCGGATCCAGGCTGTATCCAGATCTGATGAAGGACCTGCGCCGGGACGGGTTGACAACGCAGTCCTGGAGTGTCCTCTAGTCTCTTTCTTTGTGAAGGCCTCCCTCCCCTCCCTTTAACTCTCTACAGATAAAGCGTTGTTGTGATAATTCCGGTTCGCGTGGCTACGTGGAAGCAATAAAAATTCTGTATTATAAATTTTAAGGCCAGACAAGTATTATGTTGAGGGTTGATTTGTAGGGAAGGACTACACGCCTGCGCACATATATTCAAACGCACATACTTATAGACTGAACTCGTAATACGCATGTGCACGCCATCGCCGTTCTCACTGGTTCGCATTTTTGAGTTTTGCACAGAAAGAACTTAAGAGTTAGCGCGGCCCCTAAGTTAATAACTAATGATCGTTGCGACGGAAGTGAATCAATCAAACTAACTTTATCTGGACAATAACTTTATTCTAGAGCTGCTATAAAGCCAAAACAATCTCTGTAACTTCCTATTATCAATGTAAAGCCACTTTGGAACAATCTACATTGGTAAAAGCACTATATAAATGAAGATGACTTGACAAAAAATGTTGAAGTTTAAGTGATAAGCACAAGGGATGATTAAACAGAAAGTGTTTTTGCTCTTAAATACACAAGACATGTATAATAGTATTCAACTGCAGAGCCGCAACGCTGATGAATGGAAAGGAAGGCAAGGTCTCGAGCACGACACTTTGAAAAAAGAAGAGGCGCAATGATTAATATGATCATCTAGTGCATATTTAAAGTCCCTGTGGTGAATAGCAAGTTTTAAATGTTGTTTATATATCTGTGTGGTGTTTGAATATGTTTTAAGACAAACCATGTACAAATTCATGTCAACACACTATTTTCTCCTTAAAACTACAGTGAACCAAAGACAGTCTCAAAAACACGGCTTAAAAATCGCTGGTGTTTCTGACGTCACAAACTACCTTGTAACCAATCAGATCAATGTGTGATCATGTCAGATCAATGTGTCACCTCCATAAGACCTTTATGACTGATCCAAAGCAGACTTCTTACGTCTGGGCGTTCTGACCTCGTATGTGATACATGTAGGCAATCTTCATTTTTTGCATACACAGAGACCTTTACAGGTAATTTACTGGTAATGTTACAACTTATCTTACTGGTAAATTGCTAGAACCAATTAACCAGTATTTTTTAAAAGGTCCTGTTCACACATGATCTCTTATGTTAATTTACCAGTAAAGACTGAATGTGGAAAAGGGGTTATTGTCAGTCTATTTTAGATACACCGTCTGGTGCACCTGGACATATCATCAGTGATGTAACCTAGGATCACGGAGGGTTTCGGGTCTTTCAACAATCAGACCCCCTCCCCTAGAGGCGACCCAGCCGAGGTGATCAGGTCCCAGCTAGCGCTACTACCCTACACGCCATGCCTCTCCTCTCCTGATCTACAGCCACCTTGATGCTACTTCTGCAGCATCAGTGGCCAACTTGATGGCCCTTCGCTGGCTCGCCCCTGTGATGCCAAGCATTTTGTAGGCCCTGCAAAGGGATTGGCCCACAAACCATCGACATCCCACTTCGACGGGTTGGCATCTTGCCCGCCACCCATTGCTCCGGCAACCCTCCACCAGCTGGGAGTACTTTACCCTCTTTCTTTCATTGGCCTCCTCCATACGGTCCTCCCAAGGCACTGTAAGCTCCAAGAGAATTACCTGCTTGGAGGCCTCTGAGGTGAGCACAATGTCTGGCCTTAATGTTGTTATGGCAACTGCTTCAGGGAACTTCAGCTGCTTGCCCAGATCAACTGACAGCTCCCAGTCACGCGCCGTTGCCAACAGGCCAGAGGAGGTGCCCCGGGCAGCTGGTGTTGACTTCTCCCCAGCTCTGACAAAAGCTGTGGTCTTCACTGGGCGGAGGCTCTTGCTGTGGCTAATTCAACTCATTGAGTCAGTCTCATTGAGGTGTGACTCTTGACACTTAATACATCTGAGTCAAACTGAAACCTGTTGCGGCTGGTTTTACTAAAAATAAAATAACCCCTTTCACACGTATACTCTTTACTGGTAAACTACCGGTAAGAGATCATGCATGTGTGAACTGGACCTTTTCAAAAATACTGCTAAATCGGTTCCGGTTATTTACCAGTAAGGGAAGTTGTAACCAGTGCTCGAAGTGGGCTTCCTTAAGTGGTCAATGCTGGCAAATGTAGGGTGTTCATTTTAGGATATCCTCAGACTTCACTCATATGATGAAAAGGCATCATGCCTCAGACTAAAAGGCTTCAATCATTGTACAAAACGGAATTGTGCCTCAGAGCGAAAGGCTTCAGGTCTCAGGAAAAACATGTCAGGTCTCATACAATTAGGCATCAGACAAAACAAACCCAGACAAAAAGGAATCAGACAAAAAGGCATCGGACGAAACGGACTCAAGGCCCCGATATATTCACTGCAAAGATCTTTTTCTTCTTTGCTTAGGGGTAAACCAAAGTTGGAAAATACCTTTTGTGGGTAATTCCATTCAAAAGACGTGTTTATTAAACGTTTTTACTTGCAGACATGTTTTTATATATTTTTAGAAATATGAAAACAATCACATATCCCATAGAGATAGCACTGTAAGACAGGTTAGCAAAATTCACACATAATTTATACAGATAAAAACTTGGCATCAGAGTTTTAAAATCAAACATTTTAAGAGAACAATACATCTCACTTTTGTTTAAACCAATGAGCATTAAGCTGTGTCGTTAGGAAGTCGTTTCCCATCATGCTTTTTGATCAGCACAGTTGGTGTAGAGAAACTGCAGAATCCGACACGTCCACCTCGCCATCGCGAGAGTTTTATTGTCATACATCAGCATGACATCAGAGCTAGGCACACCGCACTCAGCATTCATCTCGCGGTGATCTGCGCAGATTTTGCTCATCTCAAACTAGCCTGTGACTGAACCCCAATTGTTTAATTTTGCATGAGAATCACCATAGACGATTTGTGCAAGCTCTTCCTATCGCGTCATGGATGATAAAATGAGATAAAATGTGCAAATAATGGAGTTATAGGCTACAGTGGTCTCTTACTCGTTAGTTTCTGTGAAAGCTTGAGCTTGATGTTGAAATTCTTCCAGATCATTAGGCTAATGTCCATAACCAAAATAATGAATCATCTTTTTAATGTACAAATTATAGTAAATTTTGAAAATGTAAACTACAACATTTAACATTTATGTTCTGCTCAACGACCTTCAGATTTTTAGACAAACAAAACCACGCCGCAAGCCTAAGTGATTAATATAGCCAACTAAGAACATACAATACAATTTTACAGCACTGCACAAATGGAAGTAAGCTGGAAGTCCTTTTAAATACTTTTTAAAATTAAGTGAATATCATCAGTCCGTAGTGCATATTACTTTATCTTTGGTGTCGATCAGAGGGACGTGATGCGTCTCAATTCGCCTATTTATACTCTGCCCTAAACGTATGTAGCCTATAAAGAGTGTGTAGCAGAAGAGTAGACAAGCTTTGGGACATAGCCTACTATATCTTAACTAATCTTAACGCCTTCAACGGTTGCTCTCTGTCGCATCCTGTCACAGTAAACTGGCCTGTCAATCATCTTGTCAAAGATAAAATCTTCCACATTTCATTTCCTATCATATCAGACAGAAATGCAGAAGCACGTTGATCTGCAGTCGAGGGTCTTTCATGCAGAGACTCTCCTCATATGAATGCATAATGGTAGCCTATTCAAATGTAATGGCTAAACAGATGTTTTCTAAAAGTTTTCTTTGTTTTCTTTTTTTTATCAGGTTATACTTTGATTAGTCACTCTTTTATCTAAACCTCTCAACGTCGGTCAGTAATATATCCGCCATGTTTTGTAGTTTTTAACACTTTTTTTACTCGTGTTTGTAGTTCTGAGCTGGGTCCTCCTCCAAAGTGCAGTGGGCAATATTAGCCTTTATAGTGAGCACAGATCCACACTGGAAAAGTCTAGTTTTGGTTGGGTTGCAAATAAGGAGGATCAGGAAATGGGTATAACTGAGAGAGAAGTAGATCCTTCTGTTATAATTCCATCTATACCCCCGTGGTTAGGCTATACCCAATGCCAGAAATAGACCTATTCATATATAAAGAGATACACAAGAATTAAAAAAAAAAGCCATTAAATGTAATCGTTCAACAATACATTAATCAAGCATATACAACAACACGACTCAAATATTCACAGATGGATCAAAAGATCCAAAATCAGGCGGAGCAGCTGCAGCAGTGTATATTCCTCAGTACAATATTAAAACATCAAAGAGCAACAGATCATTTTTTGCAACAGAATTGGTAGCTATACCCCTAGATTTACAATGGATAGAAGAAAATCAGCCTGAATATTTTTTTTGATTTGTACAGTCAGATTCACAATCAGCTCTGGAAAGTTTACATGGTGGAACATTCTCAGCAAGACAAGATATTTGAAATGAAACATTACAGAAGTCATGTAGTATAAAGCACTTAGGCGTAAGGGTGAGTTTTTTGTGGGTTCCAGGCCATGTCGGAGTGAGGAATGAAGAATCTGATAAACAAATGAGTCATTAAAGGATCCTGAAATGACATAAGAGGGAAGGCATCTGTATAGCTTTCAAAGAAATGTGGGGGTGGAAAGAACAACTGTTAATAACAGGAAAAAGGACGTGATAACGACAAGATTACGTATTGGGCATACAAAACTAAATCAAAATTTATATTAAATAGGGAAACATGAAACTTTGCGATAAATGTGGATACCCATAAATAGTAGAGTAAATCATATTACTAGAATTTACAGTATAAAAAACTTAGTTCAGTCACTAAATGATAGGGGTGTAAGCATATTCACTTTGAATATTCACAAATTATTAGAATTCATGAGGAATTGTTTTTAACCAAGTGTGTTCAACCAAATAGTGCTACATACTTCAATCCAGTAGGTGGCGGACAATTAGCCTGGCTCCGCCCTCCTGCGTACTTCCGCTCAATTTAATTTCCCTTCAGTACTACGTCTGGGATTGTGGTGTATTCTTTGGTTTTCTCCGGCCAAAATTTTGGCGGCCCAATCAGCGAACAGAGGGAGTGGCTGAGAACGATGACGTTGATGTCGTGCGTTAGTTTGAGTTGATGGGCGTAGGGTGTCACGACCAAAGGTTAGCGATTGGTTATGGCAGATCCAGAGTGACTCTGGGCAGATCCAATAGTTTTAAACTTCAACAGAGTACCCGCCTACAAGGAAGTTAACGCTTGTCAACGGAGAGAGGCCAGACTCTCTGTACAAATGAAATGTACGAGAGTCTGGTAGAACCAGGCTAGCGGACAATACACCTTTTAGTTGGTTTCCAACCGCCATTTAAAACCACAGGTAGTGATGGCCAAATGAAGCGTTTCGAAGCATTATTGCTTTCTGATACAATTGAGTCGAAAATGGTTCATTACTCGAAGCTTCATTCAGATAGAAATTGCAGCACCATCTCCTGGTGAAGTAAATGTAATGCAACAAAGCTGACAACCATAAAATGCAAGTAACGCCCCGTTTATTACGTGTTCACCGAGGCGATCAAAGCTGAGTGTTAAACCTTGTTTATACTTTCGCCTGGCTCCGCAGCGCGAGTCTCCGCAGACTGCGCGCGCACCTCCGCAAACGGACGAGGCGTTTATACTTGACGCGCTCGCCGTTGTACTATTCTTTGAAACGATAGGGGGCGACTCGAGTAATTGTCCTCTAAACCACCAGGAATCAGCAGTGAGAAGAAGAAAGCTATAGCCTACACACGTGACAATGTTTATTTTCACCACCAATACCACACTACAAAAAGAATCGTGTAAAACCCAGTAAACCCAGAGATTATTACTCGTGACAATAAAACAAAATATGGATATTAGAATGTGTATAAAACATAACTAAACTAACGATCTCTTACATATTTTCTAATTTCACTAAACATTTCATTAAGTTTCGTGAACATATTTATTAAACATGGACCTTTATGTTCATTAAAAATACATTTTATGCTATTGTATGTTCATTTTTTAAATGTAAGCAACTCATTTATACGTGCAAACTGGGTGCCGATGTGTAGCCGGTGTGGTGAGAAGTTCGAGCTCGGCCAGATTCGGCTCAAAGTCGTTCATCTTCGGATGCGGCGCCGCGCGCGATGTTACAAAAAGTGCCGTGCACACCGCCAGGCGAAATTGGGTCTTGCGAACCCAACGCGCGAGACCGCCCACTCCGCAATGACGTCATTTTTGCAGCGCGCGCCTCGCGATCTTGCGGCTGCGTCGAGTATAAACAAGGCTTGAGTGCTACTCATTTATGTTGGTGAATTTTACAGATACTGATGAATTTCATGTGTTCACCTTGATAATAAAACATTAAGCATGATGTGTGTGTGTGTAATTATTTCTTTAGACAAGGACAGAAGATCAGACCAGCTTAAAAAAAAGTTGGAAACCATCACAGAAATTCTAATGGGTTTATATTAAAATAGGAACCATTGGCTTTTACCATTTAAACCACTACATAATTCTTTTTTGTAACTGTGTGTTTGGGACATATTCCATTAGGATTTAATGCCCCCACCAATACAACCCAACACATATCATAGACCCACAGAGACCACTATAATTCCCATTACAACCAATAAAATTCCCATGAAAACCATTAAATCCAATAGAATTTCTGTAATGGTTTCTATGTTTTGTTTTTTTACCTTCACTTTTATAAAAAATACAGCCGCCAGGTTTCAAACCTGTCAACACTGGATTGGGCTGTCAAAGCAGTCAGGTGGTTCACTACAGGAGTGAACCAGTGTGTTTGCTTCAGAAGTCATTTTCACGTGACTAGTGACGTAATGATACAAGCTCCGAAGCAGTGGTTCATTGCAAGGACCGTTCGAGTTCGAAGCAAGCTTCGGAGCGTCAGTGTCAGACGTAACATCACTAACCACAGGAGAAGAAGAAGAAGAACTTCACAAATCTACCGGGGGATTTCCCATACTGTCTATGGGGATTTCCAGCGTACTCTTTTTTTTCTTTTTCTTTTTCTTTTTCTCTTCAACAAACTATGCTTTAGGACACACTTATTTTAATCTCATATACTAGTATGGACATTGGGACGCAGAGAAACTGAATGTTTTAGGAAACGTGGTGAAAATGAAGCTTCTCTTTGGTTGGCTATTGTTGCTCTGGTATTTACTCTACCATGGTAAGATGATCATTATCTTTCGGCCGACGGTGAAAACGAAAGTGACTTTTTTTGTATCTCATTGTAATATTTTCCACATAAATAGTCTACGTTTGTATTTTGCGGTACGTGTGTTATTACGGAGCCCTTAAAGGGACATGGTGGTGCAAAAAATGCTGCTGGTCAATGTAAATGAAAACATAATTTTTGGTAGAAAAACAATTTCAATGTAGAAATATCTTATGGGTAATGTTCATCTATTTTTAAATTTACATTTATTAATTTAACAAACGCGTTTTAGCCAGGAGAACAATAGAAGCAGTTTAACCAACAAAAGATCAACACTATGTAAGTGATGTGAGCAGTGAAGTCCCTGTGTGTCCAGCAGGAAACCCCTTTAAATATCTGAAGATTATGCTTTTGTTTTCTTTATACACATGAACCAGCATTGTACACACTGAGGACAGCTGAGGGACTCAAACTATTACAAAAGGTGAAAAAATGCAGTGATGCTCAAGAAGCAAACACAATGCATTAAGAGCTGGGGGTGTAAACTTTTGAAAATTTTATTTTGTTTAAAGATCTTTTTTTGTTTAGTACTGCCCTTCATAAGCTATATGTATTTGCATGTTTCACAGAAGACAAAACAAGTACAATTTTCCCTGATCAGCCATTTCTCTTAATGCATCGTGTTTCTTTCCTGAGCATCAATGAATGGCCCTGAGAATGAGTCATATTGAGTCATATTGAGTCCTTCAGTCGGCCTCAGTGTGAAAATCTGAATCTCAAAATTATACAGTCACTGCTGGAAACGTTTTAAATATGTGAGAGATGCTGGGAAATAAGTTTATCATTGATCATCCAAGTAACGACACATCAGGGGTATTTAAACCTTTGAACTGGTTCTGTTATTTAAGTTATTTCTACTTGTGGACTATATGTAAATGTTTTTGTTTGGCGTTTAATGAACTATTCATTTCTTTTTCAGATTTTCTCTGTGTTGTTTCAAATGGAGTGTCAATGTCAGTGATGGCGGGAGATTCAGTCACTAAACACTGGGGTTGAAATAAAACAAGAAGATGATATACAATGGTATTTTAATGACATTCGCATTGCTCAAAACAGCGAAGATCAGAGTAAGATCTGTACAGATGTTCAGTGTAAAGAGAGATTCAGAGACAGACTGAAGCTGGATCATCAGACTGGATCTCTGATCATCACAAACACCACAACAACAGACTCTGGACTCTATGAACTAGAAAGCATCATTAGCAGCAGCGTCCGTGGAAATATCTTCATTGTTACGGTTCATGGTGAGTCATTGTTTAAAAACAAGTCTTGTACTAGCATTTTTTTTCCATAAACACTTTTTGTTATACTGGTTGAAACTCTGTCTTCACATCCTGATAGTAATCAATAATAGAAGCATTCTAAATATTAAAACATGCACATATATCTTCTGTGGAAGACTTCTGTGATACAAAAAATTTTCTTCCAGTCATTGCAATCTGTCAGGTTAGTCTTTCAGGAAGGCCCGAAACGTCACACGTTAATAAATCATATAAATGGGAGCTCTCCGGTGTGCGGATCTTTACTTTGTTACCTGCATTATATATGAGATCCAGCACCCGTACTTGACTGGGATGTGCGTGATTAAAATGCTCCTTTTGAAATATGCTTTGAGACATGAGGTAGTTTAACACCGTGTCTCGTGATGCTTTGCAGACTCTGCTGTAGGACTGTCAATCTTCCTCTATAATACTATTCGAATTCCATTCCTTATTTTTGCCCATTACCACGTAGCACACATGACCGGCGTCGGCCAATAGTGAGCCTACGTGGTGGCGTGCAACACAGACGCACTAAGCTTAAACACTACGCAAAAAGATCCGAGGCCCAGAGAGAAGGAAATGAAAAGTGGAATAAAGTCGTTATTTTTGTTTGTTTTTGCGCACAAAAAGTATTCTCGTCGCTTTATAAACTTAAGATTGAGCCACTGGAGTCACTTGGACTATATTAACGATGTCTTTAATACATTTTCTGGGCCAGCAAGTTTCAATCACTTAGAAGCCTACGGAGGAGTTAGACAACTCTAAGATTTCATCAAAAATATCTTAATTTGTGTTCCGAAGATGAACGAAGGTCTTACGGGGTTGGAACAACATTAGGGTGAGTAATTACTGACAGAATTTTCATTTTTGGGTGAACTATCCCTTTAACTCGCTATTGGTACCTTCTCTGAAATTGCCTACCCTGCATTTAAATCACATCATTATTGTTTAACTGATATTTTTCCAGTATTTTCTATTCAGGTGGGTCTTTTTTTTCTTTACCTGGAAAAATAAAAACAATATTTTATAGAAAAAACACGCCATTGTATATTAATGTGTTGTAGAATAACAACTTTTTAATAAAGTACAAAGTAAACATATTTAATGGATAATATGAATCTATTAAATATTCATAATGGGTAATATTTATTATGAATTTCAGTATGACAAAAAAAGGACAAAATATGAATCAGGATGTGTTGTATGATGTTCATTAAGTTGCATATAAGTTTTTCAATAAGACTCAAGTATGTTTGTCTGATGAGTGAATGTGTGGATCAATGATGTTCTTCTGCTGTTCCAGACATATTTATCTACCCACAAAATGTATATATATATATATATATATATATATATATATATATATATATATATATAAACATTTTATTTATAAACATATTATTTTGTTTGGCTTATAATGAACTATTAATTTCTTCTTCTGGTTCATCAGGTGCTGATACAGACAGAGTGTCGGTGATGGAGGAAGATTCAGTCACTCTAAACTCTGGTGTTCAAACAAACCAACAAGACAGAATTAGATGGTATTATAATGACATTCGCGTCGCTCAAATCAATAGAGATCAGAGTAAGATCTGTACAGATGTTCAGTGTAAAGAGAGATTCAGAGACAGACTGAAGCTGGATTATCAGACTGGATCTCTGAACATCACAGACACAGATGCTGGAGAATATCAACTACAGATCAGCAGCGGCAGCAGCGACACTGAAAAGACCTTCAACGTTATTTTGTATGGTAAGTCATTATGTTTAAAAGCAAATCTTGTACATTTACACATCATTAATGTGTTTAGAGATATTTTTGCTGACATTCAGGTGTTTTTTCTCTTTATATTTAATTTAGATTACATTTTTTAATTTAGGTACAGTGTATATATAATGTATATATATATATAATTTTACAAAAAATTTATTTTGAAGTGAGAATTGATATATTTAAATATAAATTACTATGTACATGTATTTAATATAATTCACTTAATTAAAATGGTAATAGATAAATATTATATATTATTTCTATCTATTTAAATAATAATATCATGATGGCTTTTTTAATTTGTTATTTTAAAAAGGTACTGCAAGATGACACGCCATCTGTCATATGTGGACATAATCGGAAGAAATCCCTATTGTCAAACATGCTTCAGTGACTTCAGATCTAATTCAGAAAAAGCAAGATGATGATGAATACAGTAATCAACTTTGAGGTGGATCAAAAAAGTTAATCAAAGTTGTCCTAAGACAAGAACGTGTATTGTTCAAAATTCATGTATAAATTTGACCGATTGATCGGGCCGATTTTTGGCATTTTTTAATGAATTGGCATCGGCTGATTGTGCCGCAAATTAGGCCGATTAATAGGCAGGCGCATCTGCGGGCAGCTAAGCTTGTTGTGAAACGTGCTGACTGACAAATGTGTTTTCCTCAGTGACAGACCGTGCTTTCCTCAGTGCATAACTTACATTTCACAGGTATATTCTTCAAATCGTTAGCCTCATAGCATAATTGCCCAAGTCATTTTTTAATTAATTATTTCTTAGGAAATTATGCTTTGAGGCTAACGAAATGTAAATGTTAGAAACTCGTGCAAATATTTCTATTTTGCTGTCTGGAGTGAAAGCATAAAAAATACAGCATGTTTGCTTATATTTAGGAAACATGCTAAGTTCACATACTCATTTCTCTGAAAAACACTTCTACAGCCAGTTATTTTACTTTGAAATGTGCGTTTCCAGGCTGGAATGTTTGTTTTTGTTTAGGTCTGTGATACTGCACGTTGCCAAGTTGCCGATTTTCATTGTCCATTGCGCTCGTTCCTGTTCCGTGTGCAATAACTGGCAACCCGTGTTAGCGCCATCGAGTCTGAGGAGCAGGAGGCGGGAGAAACGTCAATCTCTGATATTTTGAATTCGACTGCAGTACCTATTTCGACCACTAATTGTCATTCTTACATACTGCATCTTTAAATATTGCTAAAATATTTGACATGTAGAATTTTAAACATACAAGTAAGTTATTACTTATTCTTATTAGCTATATATTTTTTTTTAAGTTTTTGTGCACAACTTTTTTTTCATCTAAAAGTTCATTTGACAGTCTAGATTTTTGATGACCTATTATATGTATTTAATATTTAACGTATACATATTTTTAAATTTATAAAAGTGCACTGATTAGAGAGACTTGTGTTGTTCAATAAATGTTTAATTTAAATAATTTTCTGTATTACTTCTTAATGGTTAGATTTTATGAGATGAAGGAAAAAAAAAGGAAAATCGACCAATCATATCGGCCAAAAACAAAAATCGGCATCATATAACGGCCATCGGCTGCCCTGATTTCTAAATATCGGCATCAGCCAGAGAAAAATCCATAACGGTCGACCTCTAATGTTGACTGCTGTAGTATCTCGCTACTTGTATTCTTTTCATTCGATACTTTTTTTTAATTCGTAATCACGTAATTAATAACATTATTACTCTTACTTCTACTTGGGTACAGATTTTGGCACAAAATGTGGATAAATGTTGCTTTTCAGGCTGAAAGTCAAGAGAGAATGTTTTATCACTTTCATATCCACAGTTCTCTATGTTGTGTGTCTTTCCCCCCAAAAAAAATCCCTCCAATCATCTGTTGGTTTGTGTTTCAGGTGTTTCTGTTTTTGAATGAGATAAAATCAAGAGAAAGACAGTGAAAGAGGGAGAATCTGCTATTTTATACACTGGTGTAATAAGAAAACTGAATGATTCAATAACATGGTATCTTAATGAGATTATCATCGCTGAAGTCTGTGAACCCAATAAAGCCTGTACAGATGTTGATTGTGATGAGAGATTCAGAGACAGACTGAAGCTGGATCATCAGACTGGATCTCTGACCATCACAAACACCAGAAACACAGACTCTGGAGAATATAAACTACTGATCAACAACAGCAGATTCAGCATCATTAGGAGCTTCAGTGTTTCTGTCACTGGTGAGTCTCATTTAATCATTCAGTGCATTTTCACTTGAGCAGTTTTAAAATACAGTTCATTATATTAAAATCCAAACAGTAAATGTTTTCATTGTGGCCTGTTTAAAAAGTGAGTTTGGACTCCATATGTACTGGTGTAAATCTCAGTCAAAAGTATCCACCTTATTTTTCAGGTAAGAACGAGCACGGCCATTTGTAATTTTGATGTGTCTGGCTTCCGGTGTCATCACAGCTCATTATGCTGCTTGATATTTAAAACTGGTGTTTCTAACCATATTATTTTATTGTACTGTCTTAATTAGAAACACGCTGGTTTGTAGTGCAAACAGTTTTACCGTTTACTGCACTTTGATATTCTTCTCGTTGATTCCCAATAGCGGGTAATAAATCAGAAGTCTTACACATTCACAGAAAACACATTACTTCTGCATTGAAAAATAAGGTGTATTGGTAGAGTTGATTATCAGTTGATCTCTAGTAATAATGTGTGTCTGTCTTCAGCTGTTCCAGATGCAGGTTTGTCTTCAGCTGCTGTAGAAGTAATATGTGCTGCTGTTGGTGCTGCTGTTCTGCTTGTGGCTGCTGCTGCTGTGATTTACTATCTCTACAGATCAAAACAAAAAGGCAAGTATTACATAAAGCTTATCTTCCAAAATATAAGATTTATTGTGCATAAAGAGTCTTTAAAAATGTGTAAAAGTACGTATTTTAATTTTAATTGACCAAAGTAAGAGTTTGTTGTTGTTTAAACAGGAAACTGGACACTGCCCCATGATCATCATCAGGTGAGATACTGTGAGCTCTGAATCTGTCTGCAAAAACTGAATGGAAAAACCGTCCAAAGCCAATTTCACCAGTCTGTTATGGCTATGCTTACCGGAGTCAAATACTGCCTTGCTTTAGGAGGAAATACTTCTTAGCAAACTTATAGTCATAATAGTGTCGACTTGGAAAATGGGTAAACTTTGTTCATTTACATATACTACTGTCATTATAATAATACAAAGCAGATTGAAAATTGGAGAAGTGTCACTTTAAGAGAGCGCTGAGCTTGTGCTGTTTAGCTTCAGAATGAAGAACAGGCTCTTTACATTCAGCAAACATCAGAGAAAAAAATCACTGTTTTGTGTTTGTGTGACTGAATCATCAATACTGAACATTTGCTTTACCTTCTGTGAATCTGTTTCTGACTTTCAGGAGGATGATGTTAGAGACCAGTGTCGTCCCTTTAAACGATTGACAATCTACAGCAGGGTGCTGCTAATGGGACGTCCACTGGTCAGACTAATTGGCCACTGATTGCAGCTGATGATGAGATTCCACAGTAACATTATTATTTAAACAGTGTCACTGAAAAGGAATTCTGTCAGGACCACTACCGTCAAATACGATTGACAATTAGCATACAGTTAGGATTGGCGGTATGGTTCCGTTCTGGGCGAGAACTCCCTGCGCATCCATGCAGCCTAGCATAGATAAGAGCAGGGAGAGCAGCAATAACCCTCCTCAGGGTAAACAGACAGAACCAACATGAAAGTTTGCAAATATATTGAATTCAAGATTTTAAAGTACAACATAATTCGAGAATTCAAGGGGAATCAGAATGCCAAATCCTGACTGGGCGAGAGGTGGGGCTGGGGATGGAGGACAGTAATTAGCTCCTGAGAAACGCGATAGCTGCTGATAACACTGAAGGAGCTTATATATGTATACGTGATAGGCGTCGTATTCCTATAGGTAGATGTGGATCAGCTGAGAGTCAGCTGATGTGAGCTTGACTAACGTGACCTGCCAGAACTAACCATATGCTTGATCATTAAGAGAGATGAGAAAGTTAAGAAAAAGGAAATGGAAGAAGATATTCTGACTTTCAGCAAAATAATGTCATGATACCACATTAGTTTACTCTTTCGTGGAAATGTGAAAAGGGTCCTTTAATTGTGTTAAGAACAAAAAAATTTTATTTGTGCATTCAGAACAGGAGAAAGTTGCGATGATAATCAAAGAAGCTACCTCAAGTATAATTGACGTTTGCCTTGATGACAAACCTAAAAAAGAAATTGACTAAATATTGAGTTTCATCCATAGACTGTAAAAAGATGGATGACGCCCCTTCACTCTCCCATTGGTGAAAAGTGAAGCCGCCAAAGTCTTAATTTGTCCTGATTTGGGACCTGATTCTGCACTGTAGAATCACTGTAGAAATGAAATATAGATGAATCTTTATAAAATTACTAAAGTAATTCATTCGATAGCAGTGAGGGCTTACTTTGTATTTTGTATTTTGATTAACAGTAAAAATAAAATAAAAAAGCAGCAGGTTAATTAGGCTGCTGTCCCTTTAAGACCGAATATATGGATCGAATATGGCCTGCCCTACGGTACAAATGTTTTCTTTGTTTACATTCATTAAGATATAACCTGTGTTTAGCAGGATACTCACCAAGATGGACATTATACATTATTGTCCAGTATGTTGAATTTTTATGCTGAACAGCTCATTTTAACAACAAACCTGCTTTAACTATAAATTATAAACCTGGAAAGTTTTTTCCAGGAATTCTTGAAAAATTATACATTTCAATGTCTGGTTAACAAAGTTTTGTGGTTAAAAAAAGGCAGTTCAAATCAAGCAAGAGTTGATCCGTGAAATATTATCATTGTGTCCTCAAACTCTGAATCTCAGGAAATGAACCTGTACAAACTGCACTGAAAGACTTGAATTGTGAATTGTTGCAGGTTTATAAATGTCAAATATGTGTTTATGCATTGTGTATTGTATTGTTATATTCTCCATAACTGTTACTGTCTGATGCACAAGCATTTAAATGGTGTTAAGCTGAATGATGTTCATGGTAAAACAATATTGTTATTATACATTAGATTTCATATTCATACATGCTGAAATGGTTAAAAGTGATTTTTTTTTTTTTTTTTTTTTTTTTGTTTAATACAAAAAATTGTAAAGTGTATAATTCTGCATTTTGTAAGTATTGCTGATTAGTTTTTACAGTGAAGTTCTTGTATTTGATGTGAGGAAGATGGAGACCCGTGGCGTAAAGACTGACATTATCCCTCTATTTTCCTCCATTTTGTCTGTTTCAGCTCTTTTTTTCAGTGTGATTTTTATATATCATGTAATTGTGCTTTACATTTGTGTAACTCCTCTTCAAAGCTTCACAAGTCGACCTTGTACAGAATATTTTTATTTGTGCAGACTTTGTTTGTTTGTTTTTTTCTTTTTCTGAAACTGCATTAGCAAAGGAAAAAGTGCATACAACTTGAATCTGTAAACACGTTTTCTAAAAATGCAAATAAACTTGATATATCCCTATTAATGTGATGCCATTAAAACATATCTGATTATGAGCCATAACTGCTGAAAACTGTGTATTTGTTATGATTTTAGAGCTTGTTATCAGAAGTAAATGAGCTAAACGAACAAATGGTTTCAGAGTGATCATTTTGTACATTCAACACCCAATCTTTAAACTTTACTCAAGCTAACCCCACTGTTCAACTCTATCCTTAGCAATATACACACAATGTCTAATCAACTGTAATTTAAAAAGTGTTTTGTATATCATGTGCAGTATATTATAATGGATGGAAGGTTATTTCTGGCCAACTTGGTCAATTACCTCCTTTTAAATCTTGTAATTCATTTCGGCAAGAAGTGTCTTTCTATATTGACACCATTCATTTAAAGTATTATATATTGGATATATTTGTAGTCACAGATGTTTTGGAGGATCATTTGAGAGACTACTGAGATGTACTACTGTCTCCTGAAATACACACTCACAACTGACATCAACACACAGTAATACCATATGTGCATGCAGAATCGTATCAGATCAAACCACATGTTTGAACAGAAGTAAAGAGAGAGAGAGACATCTAGATGAGTAATTTGCAGCTATGTTTTGCACTATAATTATACAGATAATCGATAAAACTGTTACAAAGCAACTTTTGAGGGACCATTTAATCAGTCCATCTCTGAATATTAAGTGAATGTTCCCATAATGACCCTGCTGTATGTCCACTGGGATTTTTGATCATTAAACTATAACATTGAAACCTATAGCAGGAATATGAGCTGGTTTTGTGCTGCTGGTGTGGTTTACTACTATCACGGAATGGCTAGCATTACATGTTAAGGCAGAGCTGATATAATAAAATGTAATATGTAATCTATGTTTAATTGAGTTATTGTTATAGTTCAAAAAGGGCAACAGGGGGCAGCGCAATGATCAGGTGTCTTAAAGGCACAATATGTAACTTTTTTGCTTTAAAAATATAAAAAAATCACTATATCTATGTTATATATATATTTTTTTAGTTGTGTACTTACATTATCCCGACTGTTTCCAACAACTTTCAAACCAGGAGAAATTTGCAATTTAATTCGAAGACACGGCATGTTTCTTTATTTCCGTTTTGTCGCCGTCAATAGCGTCATATCCGCGTTGTCCCTGGTTTCCGCTCGTACTGCCATAGCAACCAGAGCCCTCTGATAGTAACCAAGGCGACAGACGTGGACAACTGTGTAGTTCGCAATGTCTATTTGCACGCTGTTGTTGTTTCGTTCAAACATTATGGACCATGGCAAGCAGACTTTGGATAAAAACGGAGAACTAAAACGAGAATCAATATCAGCGCGGTGTTTTCGAGATGCCGAGAGCTCCCATAGACAGTAAACGAGAGCTCCACGTCCGAGACTTCGACCGCTCCTAAATGTGAACAGGTGAGCACGTTTACGTAAGGGATAATGTATACTGCCCTACAAAGCAAAAAGGCAGTAACTGCATTTTTGGTCAAAAATGAGTTATTATCATTTTCATGACATTCAAGGCATCGTTTGTTATGTGACAAAACATCTTATCTCAAATGTGTGTCGTTTTGGAGAAAAATGGTAATAGCTTTTGGAGAATCTGTAGTTACTGCCTTTTTCCTTGGTATTGTGCCACGTTTTTGGTAAGTAATACAAAGCAAATTTACAAAGCAAGAATACAGTAACTGCAAAATAGGGGTAAAATATTAAAATTAAATATGAGGATTGATATATACAAAGAATAAGCTAATATTAAGTAACAAAACAGCCACATGTCCAATAATCTACCTACAACTACTTAGGCTGGATGACAGAATAACTTTAAAGTCATTTTTCTCAGTTCTGCACTCTGCGTAGTTACTGCCTTTTTGCTTTGTAGGGCAGTATAGTGAGCCAGTTGTTATAGTGAATAACAACCCCGACAGGCTGAACGGGATCCCGACGCGAAGCAGAGGGATCTTGAATCAGCCTGAAGGGGTTGTTATTCACTATAACAACCGGCTCACTATACATTATCCCGCTTATTACATGGCTACCTACAAAATAAATAAATAATTTGACACAAATTATTTATTCAAAAAGGAGTTTATTGATTTAAAAACGATTGTATTGCTTCCGCTAAAGAAAATAGTCCGTTCAACGTCCATAGCAACGCGCTGTTTTTCATGGCAACGGTCTGTTAGGCTAGCCTATACTTCGCAGCGGTCTGTTATCAAGAAATAACAGACCGCATTCTACATTGGAATTCAGCCAAGCCATGTAATAAATAAAACTAATCAATGTTATATAGTTCAACAAGGATAAAATGTTAGAATATGATCTGTATGTTATTCTAATGTTGATCTAGCTTACTGCTAGTCTCATACAGACAAACTAAAACATTTCAACACATTGAAATGCAGTTTAGTGTGATAGTGTAATGTCAGACCAAGTGAAACAGCGCTGTACGTTACCTCACAAGTTTAATTTGTCTAATAAACTGACCTGTGAGTAGTAATTCTGTGTGTAGTTCTGTAGAATGAAATGTCCATATTCCTTTTATATCCACGGGACTCGCGTTGCGTGTGGAGCTGATAGCTGTCTCTTAGCAATCCCGAACTGCTTCATATCACAGTCATGATAAAAACGTTGATGTATTCACTCATCCATAAACATTATTAGATCGGTCGGCTTGTACGGCTTGATCCATAATTCTTAGCAAATGTTGCGTCTTCAAACTACGCCTTTGATATTGTAAAGAGGTTAGCGACCCCTAGTGGCGAAAAATTCCATACTGTACATTTAACTATTATTAAAGAAATATGATTTTATGCTTTGGATACTAGAAAGCAATGATGTGCTTGTGCAACAACATTTGTAAAAATATCCAGCATATACCATCTGTGTGATATTGTAAAAAATAAATAATTGATTTACAAAACAAACAGTGAAGTGTGGGGGATCAATGTTTAATAATGAAAGGTTAATTTCCATATGGTAAGATAAAACAGAATAACTATATTAAATTAATATAGAGCAACAACTTACAACAATAAAAAATGTATGTGTATTTGATCATCGTTTTTTGGGAATATTTTCATACACAGCATCAGTCTTTGATTTCTGCAAGGAAAAATATACTCAATTAGGAACATACAATAGAAAATTAGTAAAAGACCAACTGAGGTTTCTCTGTGCAAAGCTTAATCTCTTGTTTTGTTTTGAAAAACTGTACAGAACAGATGCTAACATGAAGCAGCAAGAGGAAATGACATCAATCATGACTTTTCAAACCGTTAAATCATCAAACAGAGATCAAGTTCTGCAGGATTGTCATGACAGCCTCTGCTGAGAAAGACTGTCTTTCACACTAAAGCAACAGCAAAGACACTAGTTGCAGAACATCTACAAAGCAACCAATGTCTGCTAAAGCTGCATCAGCTCAGATAATGATGAACCGCAGAGATGCTGCAGATCGAGGACAGTTAATAACTCCGTGTCCTACTTTCTGTCCAAAGACAATCTAATGGTATAAAAGCTGATTTTGTATGGGTTAGGCTATTTAAAAATTGCAAACAACATTAGCTACATATGATTTTAAGCAAAAGATCATTTAGGCCACAGATCACATACTGAGCAAAAATAGAAATAGAAATTGTTTTCAAAAATTGTTTTGAAAAAATGAATGATTTTTTTTAAGGTAATGAGTAAAACCACAAACATCTGTTCACTGACTGTCTGATGCTGCAAACTTCAATCACACTAACTGACTGAAACTACTTCCTGCAGCTTCTTACCTTTTGTCGTGTTGTTGGTTTACACAATGCTGAATCAGTTCTGTCTTCCTCCTGGGTCTGAACTGCATTAACAACAACCACAGATATGTTAAAATAACAGTTACAATATTATATTGAAATTTCTGTCTTAAAAAATATAGATATTTATACAGATAATTACTTGCTCTTCTGACCTGTTTTTCTACATTTCTTGCAGATACAGCAGATCAGGACTATAACAACAATCATCAGAGATCCAGCTGCAGCAGAAGAGATCAACACTATGTACAATAAAGGTAGGCCTTGATCTGTAACGGACAAAATGAGTGTGAGTGAATCTGTCCATCTGATCTACAGCTAACACTCTGAAACATCAGTACTATAGAACTGAGAGTAAATCAACATTAATATACTCATACCTGCACATGTGTGACAGAGTGTGTTGATGTCCACATGTGTGGTCTGGTTGCTGATGGGATTGTTCAGCACACAGCTGTAGGTGTTTTTATCCTGATATTCCACCTCCAGAGGTAGAGAGAGACTGATGCTGAGATCACACACACTGATGCTGGACAATACACTGATTCCTGCGTACCAGGAGAGAGTCGCATCACACACATTCAACACTGATGAACACACCAGTGAACAATTTGATGATGATGAAGAACATTTTGAAGAGTTACTGATGATGCGAGGAACAGGCAGACGAGCTGAGAAAGATGACAGAATAAAGAGAGATGTGGGTAAATCTAAACAATCTTATTTTCGGTGTAGTGTGTTGACATTCAGCGAGTCTTTCTGTGACTCGCTGTAACAATAAAATTATTAAACATTTCAGTATGTACATTTTTTAAGACATATTCAAAAGTTCACTACAAGTTAAGCTCAATCCAATGTATTTTTTGTCATAATGTTGATTACCACAAAAATGTATTTCCATTTGTCCACCAGAAAAGCAAAAATCTGTTACAGTGAGGCGCTGAATGGGGCCGATCTGTATATGTTAAAATTCTCAGTGTTTCAGTTGTGAAGGACGAGACAAGTGATCTCTACTCACCATACACAGAAACACTGAATGTTTTTATTGACAGTTTCGCTCCATATAGTTTATAATCTCCAGTATGTTCAGTTCTGGTGTTCATGATTGTCAGAGATCCAGTTTGATCGTCCAGCTTCAGTCTGTCTCTGAATCTCCCATCAAGAACATCATCATATACAGTGATGCTGTCGGCCAGTACATTGACTTCAGCTATTAAAGTGTTTTCATCTTCAAACCTCCACAGAATCAGATCATCATCCATCATTTCAGTGAGATCAGAGTTTAGAGTGACAGAATCTCCCTCCATCACTGACACTGACTGTATTTCATTTGTTTCAGCAGCAAACACTCCTGGAGAACATGAACAGGATCAGATTAAGGTTTCTTCTGATGGTTTACATACCAGAGGTCGGTTGCACCAGCTAACGGTACACCTTATTAGTCTGGACATAAAATACTGTACACCTAAAGACCTGTATAGAACTAATACCTGTTGCACCATTTAGGAGTATCACACATCTGAGACTAAATCTTACAGTCAAAGGTGTAAAGTTAAAAGTCATGACTTGTTCAGACAAGATACTTTCCTGTCAGTGAATTAATTGTTACTGCAGACGTCAACTGTAATGTTTATGGTTAATTTGCACAGGATAAGTGAGATGTGTGTGCCGAATACACACTGTTGACCTAACAACATTTAAAATACAGAAAACATTATAATGTAGTGTAATGTTTGTATGTCATGTTCTGTAATGTAATGTAATGTAATGTTTAACCATAATGTAGGAAATATTAAATATTAATTTATCTGGGATTATTATCTGAAACTGTATCATGCATCATCTAGCTGAGAGGAACAGTTTGATTGGAAATAATTTTTCACGTCTTAAGTCCATTCACTGCAAATGATATTTAGCCTGTGAATAATTTAATAAATGTAAAAAAAAAGCAACATTATCTGACACATAACATAATTATTAATTACGTAATCCTTAGGCTTCAAAGTGAATTAAGCTTTATGTGCATATACCTTTTAGAAAGAGCACTTTGACATTTGCAGAAGGCTAATATGTAGCTCTTTTAATTTTAATAAACAGGGACAATTCCCAAATTGAAATAAACAACCATTTACATTCTTCGGACGTTTGCGTTGGAATGTACAAAGAGATCAGAAATAAAAACCTCATTCTGTAACGTTTATTGAAATCAGATGGTGCAGTGTCTTCACTTGTTATGATGACATGAACAATGAGGTTCTTTATTAATAGCAAAGTTTTTAACCATTGTGAATTATCTATGCTGGCTGTAGTTGCACATGGTCGTAGTTTTAGATGGTGCAACAGGGATCCATTTTTATTGAAAGGCTGGACGAAGCTGAGCCGGCGTAGATCTTACACACAGTCATTTTACTGTATGTTCAACTGGTGACACTGCTCCTGATGTTTGAAAGGATTAATTTAACTGCTTTTTGACCAACAGGCCTAATATATTTTACTTCTTTTGTTGTTCATTATTACTACTACTAAAGTTTTTTATATATTATATAGAGGTGGCTATGTACGTTCAGGAACAATCTTTGAAAACCACAAAAAAGCCCTGAGTTTTGAAAAGTGCTTTCTGAGACCCAATAAATGTATTCAGTATAGAAATTTCCATTATTTTGCCTATAACATTTTACAGTTTAATATATTTTTAAGGCCTTTAAATCACAAAAAAAAATCTGTCAAACAAAGACAACAGTGAATGTACGGTATACGCTGTTCTGAAATATTAAGCCATAAAAATGCTTTTATAACTCACCAGTCAGACGGCACCAGCAAAAGCAGAACAAAACAAACATGTGCAACATTTTCTTCACCCGTTCAGTGTCTGATCTAATAAAACTTTCCGCTGAAAACACTCATCTGTGTGAATCCTCCCACAATGATACTGACACACCTAGTCCAGTACAGCCTCTAGTTACATTAAAAAAAGTTTATTTCTAGCACTTACTACGGTTTTAAAATCTGGTTTCACAGACAAGGCTTAAGTCTAGTCCCAGACTAAAATACATGTTTGATCTGTTTTAACTGAAAGCACCTTGCACTGACATATCTTAAAATATTGTTTTGTCTCTAGACGCACACTCATGTTTTTTTATAAGGCACGTTTATAAAAGCTAAATGTCTTAATTAAACTAAGGGCTAACCCTGGCTTATCTAAACCCTGTCTGTGAAACCAGGCCTAACTGTTTTAACAGTGGAAAAATTAGATGTTTTCTCATTTAACATTGATAATGTAGTTTAATATTTTAAATAGATTACATAAAAGGAGAACGTTGTGTGAATCTCCTTGGATTAAGAACTTGGTAAGAACAAATGGTTTTATAGTTCAATTGAATAATCAATTATCGTGTATACATTTTTTTTTTTTAAACGTTATAACCATTTGACCATCTCTCATTGCCAGTCTCATTGAGGTGTGACTCTTGCAGCTCATCTGTCGAGTCAAACTGAAACTGCTGCGGTCGGTTTTCTTCAGAAACGTGGTTTGATCTGTTGGATGGACAAAAAGCTTTTGCACGACAGAGGTCATTTGTTTCATCTGTGTTCAGTTTGTAAGAGCTTGTTCCTGTCCTGCTGAACCTCACAGTCTGACTTCCTCTTGATAAACCTGCTTCACAGAGTAATAAAGTATAATCAATGCATCTAAACTAAAAGCAGGGAAAGAAGAGAAACAGTTCGGCATTCTTCATCCTGCCAATTTGAATTATTACCCATTATGCGTTTATAAAATAAAGATTAACAGCTGACTAAGGATTTTTGCTGCTTGATCAATTACATTACACTAAATGAGAACATTTTGTCACAAATTGACTTAAAAAAAAGACTTTTTAATGTTTAATATTATGTTGGCGATTTAGAAGAGTTTCTGTGATGTTTTTGTGCTTGGGTTTAGCTGTTGATAACTATTGTATACCAGACACTAAACCTTTTGGCTTGTATATGACTGGGACTGGTATTGTATGTAAGTTTTGTTTTGAAAGTATGGTTGTTGTTTTTTTACACAAAAATGCTAATATTTTCACCCCAGAATAATATTTCTAAAGCCCCGATTTCAATGATAGAAGATTGCTGAGAGCATGTAGTTACAACATCTACCAGCAGGTGCTAGCAGGATAAAGATTAAAGAGACTGTTGCACTTTGAGCTTCCTCGCTTCTTCCTGGACAATGGTTTAATGAATGAATTACACATGTTATGGTGAATATCTAACTTTGACTGTCAACATTACTAACTAATGGAGTTATGCAATGATCTTATACTCGTTTGTGTCTGTGACAGCTTGATGTTTGAAGATATTGATTTTATTTTTTTTATTTTTTTTTTATTGACGAGAGTATTTGTCATCTTTTTTTATTGTATTTGAACTAAATTGTTTTGGTGTGATTTTAAGATCTTTTTTTAAGGAGATTTCTGGAATTGACATTACTCTGGAGGATAAGAATATAATATTTTTTTACGATAAGCCTTTAGAAAAGAAAATTTGTTTTGTTCTTAATTTGTTTATTATTTTGGGGAAATATCACATTCATAAATGTCGATGGGCAAAAAAATGCACCTAGTTTTATACAATTTAAATCCGAGCTTTGTCAGTATCTTGAATCATTGGAGGGTGTGAGGAACACCAAAGCAAAAAAGACTATAGACTGTTGTAATGCCTTGAAATGTTATCCTTTTTAAGGACCTTTGTATTATTTTGTAATTAGATACATGGATTTGATTTTAATACCCCTGTGTATATAGTTGTTACTTTTTTTATTATTATTATTTTTTTTATTTACTTGTATTATCATTATCATTAGTATTGGTATTTATATATTATACATTTTATATTTTTTTATTGGTTTTCTTGCTGTTATTATTGTTTTGTATTACTATTATTTTTGTATTAAATTGTGGTATGTTCTATTTCTGAATAAAGCATAAAAAAAGTGATTGCTTCTTTAACAGTCAAACAGTGTATTGATTCTGAATGGAGCGTATCACGGGCGCGCGCCACATACCGAGGTGTGCGATGACGTCATCACGCTGGTATGCCAAATGAAAATAATTACATGGCTTACAATAATTACATGGCTTACAACAATAATACAATAATTACACATAACGCTCTTACTTATTTCGTTTACCTAAAGCACAAATAAACATTCAAACAATATTAGCAATATCAAGAAAATAACACTGAACAATTATATAATGCATTTGAAGAAATTAATAAACATAAAAAATCACTATATCACACAACCAATTCAGAAGCCGAAAGTGTACTGAGAGTGAAACTTCTCGCCTTATTAGACATTCTCTGGCCAGACCCATTGCTTTTTCCGGAAGCGACACGTATCCACACCACAAACCGAGCCCTCGTTTGTCATTAGTCACGTGATTTTCACGGTAACAACACAAGCCTCGAATCGCGGCTTCATCTGGCACGCCCACTTTTTCTCGACACATGCTCCGACGCCTCGCTTCAAATGTCACATCACTATCTAGTCCATTGATATGTTTCAGGAAAAGTGGTGAAAATGAAGCTTCTTTATAGTTTGCTACTGCTCTGGTGTTTATTCGACCAAGGTAAGATATTTAGGCTTATATTATCTCTCTTCCGGACAGCGATGAAACCGTTCTGTTTTGTAAACTCCAATCGCATTATATTCGACAGGCTTTCATCGTTGGAATTTCGCGTTCTGTGTTTTTGTTCAACCATGGCAATACACTCTTTGAGAAAATCTCACTTACTGCCAGCGATAAAAGAAACTTGAAACTAAGATCCAAGCGTTAGATGTCACGTGACTATTGAAAAGAAAATATTGAAAAGTCCGTGTAAATGATCAAATCGTGTGATTTGGTAGTAACCTAATGCTGCCTTCACGTGGAGATATCGTACTTTCCTCTCCTGAAGCGTGAACAATAGAAACAGTTAGACCAAACCAGAGAGTAACAGAGTAACTTACTGTGCAAAGTCCTTATTAGTCTATTTTTTTGTACTGAATATGCTTTTGTGTCTTTTATACACACGAACCTGTTTCAGCATATACACAGAAATGATAGAGATGACTACAGATTTAACAGATTTAAGTACATAATTCATGTTATACTTGAGTTTGTAAATTGATATTGTTAAAAAAAAGTTAGTCTGCGTAGTAAGTTTTTTATATAAAGTTATTCACCATCATTGTTTTAGGGATACGTTATGTTTAGGTTTACGTTTAGGCTTAGGACAAAATTTTCAGACAGGAATGTTGTTCCAGGATCAACAAAATGTGATGCCTTACTTGGAAACATCACAGTGACCTTAGTTTGGGTCAAGTGTTGACGAAAAAGATGCATCTTGGGCCGTTTCTTGAAGATGGCTCAGACTCACCTGCTCGGGTTCAGTTATGGGTATTTCATATTCATTCATTACAGTAACATTCATTATGAAATATGTTATGGGAATATGAAAATTCTTAGTTGCGTGAAATGCACCGATAGGGAAAGGGTGTTGGCAAACTGTCAATACATAAGCTCACCCTTTGCAGAATATGCAAGATTATGTTAATTTCTAATTTTCTAATGTTAATTTAAATGTTAATAGTACTGTTCATTTCTCCTTCAGGTTTTCCCTGGATTGTTTCAGATGAAGTGTCAGTGATGGAGGGGGATTCAGTCACTTTAAACACTGGTTTTGAAGTAAAACAAGATATTAAATGGTATTTTAATGACATTTGCATTGCTCAAATCAGCGAAGATCAGAGTAAGATCTGTACAGATGTTCAGTGTGAAGATGGTGATATGAGATTCAGAGACAGACTGAAGCTGGATCCTCAGACTGGATCTCTGACCATCACAAACACCAGAAACGCAGACTCTGGAATATATCGATTAGAGATCATCAGCATCCATGAAAAGATCTTCATTGTGTCTGTTCATGGTGAGTCATTATGTGTAGCGGCGTACACTTTAAAAACAATCCAAAAGCCGCAGCAGGCTAAGACACGAGGAGATTATACAAAAGATGCGTCACGCTGAAGTATTACATCTGATGTTATTTTTATTACTCTGTTTCACCAGCAGAAAGAACAAACACCAATCACTTACTTTGGTAAATGCATTCAGTCGAGGGAAGATACATCAAACAGCGCATAGAAACAGATAGTGATGGTAGTAACGTCATTGACAGTAGTGACGATCAAAATAAAGTTTTTCCCCATGCTCACCCTGCAGCCATGCTCCAAACAACCCGCCATGTCCCACAGGTGAACACACACGCTAATATACACACCACACCCCCTCACGGTGCCATAGTTACAAATGACGTCACACCGCACGTGCACATACACAACAGTATAGAAGGAAAGAAGAAATATCACAAAAGACTAATCAAACCCGATGTTTAGCTCATGTTTAAAAGCAAGTCTTGTACATTTAAAGGTAGGGTAGGCAACTTTTTGTTATACTTATTGAAACATTTTTCACATCCTCATAGCAATTAACAGTGTTGGACAGTAGCGTCGCTACAAGTAGTAGTTGAATTACATTTCTCAGTAGCGTGGTGGTAGCGTCGCTGTTTTCTAAATCAAATAGCTTTTCAATAGCAAAGCTCCTTTTTTGATCAAGTTGTGCGGTAGTGTCCACACAAGCTACATTTTCCCAAGCAATTCTAAAGCTCAAGTTCAAATCGAAAATACATCTGCTAAGTATCACTGATCCTGGATCAGTAAGTGACGGTGAGATTCTTTGTATTTTACAGAGGTTAGCAACCGTAGGGCCATAATGATTTCATTCCTGCGATGCGGAAAACACGAACACTATCGCAGAATCCAGGTATAAAAACGGAATTTAGGCTATAACGCGGAATTTCACGTAATTTGTCAGATTTTGGATGAAAAGAAAATCCAGCCCTCTAGTGGGATCTCATGTTTTCAAAGCTAGATCGCTATTGCTAAACTCTCTGAAACTGCCTAGTTTACCTTTAAATCACATCATTGTTGTTTTACTGATATTTTCCCAGTGAGATTCAGATGTCTTTTCTTTTTACCTGGAAAAATAAAAACTACCCACAAACTGTAAAAAAATATATATTTACATGGCTTGGTTGAATTCTTGGTGGAACATGTAGAATGCGGTCTGTTATTGCTTGATAAACGACCGCTGCGAAGTATAACACATCGTTGCCATGAAAAACAGAGCGTTGCTATGGATGCGGAACGGACTGTTTTCTTTAGCGGAAGCAATGTAATCATTTTTAAATCAATAAACTCCTTTTTAAATAAATATTTTGTGTCATTATGTATTTATTTTGTAGGTAGCCATGTAATAAGCGGGAATGTATAGCGAGGCGGTTGTTATAGTGAATAACAACCCCTTCAGGCTGATTCAAGCTCCGCTTCGCGTCGGAGTCCCGTTCAGCCTGTCGGGGTTGTTATTCGCTATAACAACCGCCTCGCTATACATTATCCCTTAGCTGCTACATAATATATATTCAGCTTTCATTTTGTTATTTTGTTTGGCTTTTAATTAACTGTTGATTTCTTCTTCAGGTGCTGATGAAGACAGAGTGTCGATGATGGTGGAAGATTCAGTCACTCTAAACTCTGGTGTTCAAACAAACCAAAAAGACACAATTAGATGGTCTTATTATTACATTCGCATCGCTTTAATCAATAGAGATCAGAGTAAGATCTGTACAGATGTTCAGTGTAATAATGATACTGAGAGATTCAGAGACAGACTGAAGCTGGATCATCAGACTGGATCTCTGATCATCACAAACACCAGACACACAGATGCTGGAGTTTATACACTACAGATCAGCAGCGGCAGCAGAGACACTGAAAAGACCTTCAATGTTATTTTATATGGTGAGTCATTATGTTTAAAATGCAAATCTTGTACATTTAAAGCACATCATTAATGTGTTAGGGATTTTCTGCTGACATTCAGAGGTGTTTTTTCTCTTTACCTGTATATTAATTTAGATACAGTATAAAGATAATTTCTACAAAAACACAATACTGTTAAAGTGGAATTTGTTGATTTAAATATAAATTACTATGTGCATGTATGTCATTAAATTTAATTAAAATAGTAATAGAATAGATCAATATTATATAGTATTATCTAAATAATAATATCATGATTACAATTTAATTTGTTATTTTATAAAGGTACTGCAAGATGACACGCGATCTGTCATGTGTGGACATAATAGAAAGAAACCTCTATTGTAATACAAGCTTGACTGGCTTCATCATCATCATCATCTTTGCATGTTCTGAATTAGATCTGACGTAATTAATATCTTGCTACACATAGTCTTTTCATTGGATACTTATTATTATTATTATTATTATTTATTATTACTTCTACTTGAGTATTTACTTCTATTAGAACTTTTACTTGAGTACAGATTTTGGCACAAAATGTGGATAAATGTTGCTTTTCAGACTTTTCAGTCAAGAGAGTATGTTTTTCCCCCCGAAAAAGATTTGTTTTTTTGTGTTTCAGGTGTTTCTGTTTTTGAACGAGATAAAATGAAGAGAAAGTCAGTGACAGAGGGAGAATCTGCTATTTTATACACTGGTGTAATAAGAAAACTGAATGATTCAATAACATGGTATTTTAATGACATTCTCATCGCTGAAATCACTGGAGATCAGAGTAAGATCTGTACAGATGTTCAGTGTAAAGAGAGATTCAGAGACAGACTGAAGCTGGATCATCAGACTGGATCTCTGATCATCACAAACACCAGAAACACAGACTCTGGAGAATATAAACTACAGATCAACAGCAGCAGATTCAGCATCATTAGGAGCTTCAGTGTTTCTGTCACTGGTGAGTCTCATTTAATCATTCAGTGCATTTTCACTTGAGCAGTTTTAAAATACAGTTTTCTATATTTAAATTGAAACAGTAAATGTTTTTATTGTGGCCTGTTAAAAAAGTGAGTTTGGACTCCATATGTACAAGTGTATAAGTAGTGTATCCATATGTATAAGTGTAATGGCGCTTTTCCACTAAACAGTACCAGCTCGCCTCGACTCGCCTCAACTCGCCTTTGTTTGGTTTTCCACTGTGAAAAAGTTGTACCTGTACCTGCTTCCAGGTACTTTTTTTCGTATCACCTCTGGCGAGGTTCTGAGTGAGTTGAGGCGATACTAAAATGTGACGTGAAAACATGGCAGACTGCTGACTGGTCAGAGAGAATCGTCACTATTCACTGCGTCATCATTTCCTGTGGCGTTGCTATGACGACCAGGTACTATTGTGGAGGTACTATCTGCAATGGAAAATGGAGCGAAAGGCGAGACGAGTCGAGTCGAGTCGAGTAAGGTTGAGCTGGTACTGGTAATGGAAAAGGGCCATAAATGCTAGTTAAACGTATTCACCTTATTTTTCAGGTGAGAATGTGTCTGGCTTCCGGTGTCATCACAGCTCATTATGCCACTTGATATTGAAAACTGGTGTTTCTAACCATATTATTTTAATGTACTGTTTTAGTTATAAAGGCGCTGGTTTGTAGAGCAAACAGTTTTACAGTTTACTGCACTTTGATATTCTTCTCGTTGATTCCCAATAGCGGGTAATAAATCAGAAGTCTTGCACATTCATAGAAAACACATTACTTCTGCGTTGAAAAATAAGGTGTATTGGTAGAGCTGATTATCAGGTGATCTCTAGTAATAATGTGTGTCTGTCTTTAGCTGTTCCAGATGCAGGTTTATTTTCAGCTGCTGTAGGGGAAATAAGTGCTGCTAGCAAAACAGGAATATGTGCTGCTGTTGTTCTGCTTGTGGCTGCTGCTGCTGTGATTTACTGTCTCTACAGATCACAACAAAAAGGCAAGTAGTATGCAGCTTATCTTCCAAAATATAAATATAATATTTTTTGTGCATCAAGCTTCTTTAAAAATATGTAAAAGTACATATTTTTATTTTAATTGACCAAAGTAAGAGTTTGTTGTTGTTTAAACAGAAAACTGGACACCACGCGATGATCATCATCAGGTGAGATACTCTGAGCTCTGAAACTGTCTGCAAAATATTTTTATAACAGATGGAGATCTGTAAGTGGTGTGTGTGTTTGAAGTTTTCTGTCTGAAAGCATGTGTGGTCTCATTCAGAAATCATTACATAGAAACACTAATAACGATTGATTTATTCACTGCTGGAGAAATGGGCTTTCAATAAAACCTTCACGCCTATACAGTAGAAAGGCGAAAAACTTTTGTATGTATGCCAAAGAAAACAGAAGAAAAACAGCTGTTGTCTTCCATCTTGCCAAATCGGTGGAAAAACTGCAACACCCATAATGCACTGGGCATGTTGCCATCCAAGGCCACTCCTACCAGTCTGTTATGGCTACGCTTACCGGAGTCAAATACCGCCTTACTTTAGTGGGAAATACTTACTTCTTAGCAAACTTGTAGTCATAATAGTGTCGACTTGGAGAATGGGTAAACTTTGTTCATTTACATATACTACTGTCATTATAACAATACAAAGCAGGTTGAAAATTGGAGAAGTGTCACTTTAAGAGAGCGCTGAGCTTGTGCTGTTTAGCTTCAGAATGAAGAACAGGCTCTTTACATTCAGCAAACATCAGAGAGAAAAATCACTGTTTTGTGTTTGTGTGACTGAATTATCAATACTGAACATTTGCTTTACCTTCTGTGAATCTGTTTCTGTCTTTCAGGAGGATGATGTCACAGTGTCCCTTCAACCTAATGACAATCTACAGGAGGGTGCTGCTAACGGGACGTCCACTGGTCAGACTGATGGGCCACTGACTGGAGCTGATAATGAGATTCCACAGTAACATTATGATTTTAACAGTGGCACTGAAAAGGAACATTAAGAGAAATGAGAAAGTTAAGAAAAAGTAAATGGAAGAAGATAATCTGACTTTCGGCAAATTTGTAAAAAGGGTCCTTATATTGTGTTAAGAATAAAACTTTTACATGTGCATTCAGAACAGGAGAAAGCCGCCATAACACTCACCGAAGCTACCTCAAGTTTATACCATGGTCTGGGTGAATACTCGATTCTGATTGGCTGCAAGGTGTCCATTAAAAAGTGATAGAGGACACCTAGTAAATAAACCGTCAGGCGTAACCAGGGAAACCAAGTTATTGTTTGTGAAAACTTTAGATTTCGATTGTAAAACTAATTAAAATATAAACTACTGTTTTAAAAACGTGTTATTTGGCAAGTGACCATGGTATATGCGGGTTAATGCCCGACGAGGTGTCCATCGTCAGGTATTAATGGACCTCCGCTGCGCGTCGGACAGTTCATGCCTCGCCGTCGTCCATTAATACCTGACAATGGACACCTCGTCGGGCATTAACCCTTACATAATTGACATGTTCGCCTTGATGACAAACCTAAAAAAGAAATTGACTAAATATTGAGTTTCATCCATAGACCGTAAAAAGATGGATGACGCCCCTTCACTCTCCCATTGGTGAAAAGTGAAGCCGCCAAAGTCTTAATTTGTCCTGATTTGGGACCTGATTCTGCACAGTAGAATCACTGTAGAAATTAAATATAGATGAATCTTTCTAAAGTTACAAAAGTAATTCATTCGATAGCAGTGAGGGCTTACTTTGTCTTTTGTATTTTGATTAACAGTAAAAAAATAAAATAAAAAAGCAGCAGGTTTATTAGGCTGCTGTCCCTTTAAGACCGAATGCATGGATCCAATATGGCCTGCCCTACGGTACAACTGTTTTCTTTGTTTACATTCATTAAGATATAACCCACTGTGTTTAGCAGGATACTTACCAAGACGGTCATTATAAACAAGTAATTAGCGTATGCCGCTGAGCAGAAATACATAATCATGTTTGGCTTGGTCCCCTCAAAGTTGCGTTGGATTTTCTCCTCAGCGTCAAGGTTGAGAGGTGCAATTATCACTATTTTACATGATCATAGAGTTAGTTTCTGGAGGAAATAATGTTTATAGGATATAATCTGTGAGTTCACACAGCTGCTTTTTTTTTTTTTTTTTATGGCGGGTGCTGGTGTTTCGCTTGCGTTCGGCCAATCAGCTTATACTAATGTCACTGGTAGTTCCTATAGACGGATTTCTTTGCATTGTCATCACAGAGATGTGTGCGCAACTAGGGGGCAGAAAGCAGCTCTTTACGGCATATCTAGCAGAAACAGAGATGACACAGAGCTTTTATACATATAATATTTTCTTTATATATTCTTTATACCTTATATTCTATCATATATATAGATATATATATATAGATGTGTGTGTGTGTGTGTGTATATATATATAGATATAGATATATAGATAGATGTGTGTGTGTGTATGTATATATATATATATATATATATATATATATATATATATATATATATATATATATATATATATATGTATATATAATCGGCATATATATATATGGATGTATTATGTATGTATGTATGTGTGTGTATATATATATATGTGTGTATATGTGTGTATGTAATCAAATTTTTGAATGTCAGTAATTTAATATAGCAGTAAAATATTATATTTAATATATTCATTGAATGTATATTAATATTAATTAAAACATTTGAAATAAAAATATAAAAAACATTAATATTATTAAAAGAAATATTAATATAAAACATTCCATATAATAGGGACCTTACAATATCAAACATACATATCATTTCTATTTTGTCAATAAATTAATGTTGCAGTAAAATATATTTAATATATTCATTTAATGTACATTGATATTAATAATTAAAACATTTAAAATAAAATAAGAAAATCAAATATTAATAACTTGAATACACTATCAACGTAATATTTATTCATAATAATATAAACCTTTTATTCAGTATTTTTCATATCCACTTGGACGTGATCTATTCGTGGTCTGAAATAGCGTAGGGATCTGGTAATGTCTCACCTTTACTGAGAGTTAATTTCTTCATATAATCGGCAGAGTCTGCGCTAGCTATTTTTTCACTGTCACATACCTAGCTGTCACGCTGTGTTTACAGTATCAAGTAAACAGTACAGCCTTGTCGTAAACATTTAAGATAGAAAGGCTCCACAACCAACAAAACCAGGTAATTTCATAAATTCATAGGGTTAATAAATTCATGTCATGTTTTTATAATTAGCAAACTTAGTTCATCCAGAGACCTGATGACTAACGTTATAGCTTAGCCTACTAGTCAACTGTTGTTAGCTAACATTTTGCATAATGTATAATAAAACACAACCTAAAATTGCTTTATTATTTAAGTTTATTATTGAGTCAACAAGAATTCTCAAACAATAACAACATCTTTATTAATTACAATGGTTGATTAACGTTGATTAACGGTGTTAAGCCGAGTTCTAAAAACGATATAATATTCTTTGTGGGCTTCATTAATGGTGATCAATAATTGGGCAGAACAGATGTTGTAGGCTTCCTTCAGAGATTTGCATCCACCTCTTTTCTCAGCATAAATGACTGTTACCTCACTCAGCATAACACCTGTTAGCGGTTTTGCCACCTGAATGTGCGCGCATCCAGTATTATTTGTATACAAGAAACCCATCTATAGTGCTGGTTTAGACCCTACTTTGAAGTAGGAGCTAAATTAGTTCCACCAAAAGGAGTTCCTAAAACAGTTCCTAGTTCCTGCGGTGCGAACACGCCAAAATCCGGTGCGAAAGCCCCTTCTATCAGGGAATGTTGATCTCAGAACTCTGCTAATGTTCTGGAGAGGTTCTCTCAGGGTTATTCCAGTAATGGCAATAGAATGATTGTTCTCAAATGTTAGCACAAAAACTTTATTTTTACATTAATGGAACTTTTTTCCTGAAACAATTTAGTCTGACTTTTTTTGTTGTTAAATGTAAAAAAATAGAATAGAATAGAAGTCATTTATATAGCGCTTTCATATGTACTACTGTACACCCAAAGCGCTTTACAATCATATCAGGTGATCTCTCCTCATTCTTTCAAATTCATTCTAATGTTGCTACTTGTTAAATGTTTCTGCTTGTTGAGAGAACATTCAAAAGTAACATTTTCATAATGATTGAATGATAAAATGGCACCAGTATGTTGAAATTTTTTCATTTAACCAACAAACCTGCTTTGTTAACTATAAACTGGAGTTTTTACCAGGAATTATTGAAAAAAAAAATATATACATTTCACACTCCACGCCGATCGAATGTCTGGTTAAGTTTTGTGGTTAAAAAAGGCAGTTCAAATCCAGCAAGAGTTGATCCGTGAATCATTGTGTCATTATCATTATCATTGTGTCCTTGATCAAACTCTGAATCTCAGGAAGTGAACCTGTAAAAAATGCACTGAAAGACATGAATTGTTGCAGGTACAAAAATGGCAAATATGTGTTTATGTATTGTGTATTGTATTGTTATATATACTCCGTTACTGCTGTGTTAAGCATCTGAATGATGTTCATGGTAAAACAATATTGTTATTACACATTAGATTTCATATTCATACATGTTGAAATGTGTAAAAGTGATTTTTTTTTTGTTACAAAAAATTGTAAAGTGTATCATTCTGCATTTTGTAAGCATTGCTGATTAGTTTTTTTTACAGTGAAGTTCTTGTATTTGATGTGAGGAAGATGGAGAAGAACTGAAATACACACTCACAACTGACATCAACACACAGTAATTCCACATGTTCATGCAGAATCGTATCAGATCAAACCACTTGTTTGTACAGAAGTAAAGAGAGAGAGACATCTAGATGAGTAATTTACAGCTATGTTTTGCACTATAAATAGACAGATAATCGATAAAACTGTTACAAAGCAACTTTTGAGGGACCATTTAATCAGTCCATCTCTGAATATTAAGTGAATGTTCCCATAATGACCCTGCTGTATGTCCACTGGGATTTTTGATCATTAAACTATAACATTGAAACCTATAGCAGGAATATGAGCTGGTTTTGTGGTTTACTACTATCACGGAATGGCTAGCATTACATGTTAAGGCAGAGCTGATATAATAAAATGTAATATGTAATCTATGTTTAATTAGGGCCCGAGCACCGATGGTGTGAGGACCCTCTTGGAATTGCTCTGTTTATTGAGTTATTGTTATTTTTAAGGGCAACAGGGGGCAGCGCAATGATCAGGACGGGTGTCGTAACTATTATTAAAGAAATGTGATTTTCTGCTTTGGATACTAGAAAGCAATGATGTGCTTGTGCAACAACATTTGTAAAAATATCCAGCATATACCATCTGTGTGATATTGTAAAATTAAATAATTGATTTAAAAAACAAACAGTGAAGTGTGGGGGATCAATGTTTAATAATGAAAGGTTAATTTAGGTATGGTAAGATAAAACAGATTTTTTTTTTTTTTCTGGATGCTATTAGAGCACCACTATATTAAATTAATACAGAGCAACAACATTTTAAACAATACAATAAAAAAATGTATTTGATCATCGTTTTTTGGGAATATTTTCATACACAGCATCAGTCTTTGATTTCTGCAAGGAAAAATATATTCAATCAAGAACATTGCTGATACAGTAGAAAATGAATAAAGACCAACTGAGGTTTCACTGTGCAAAGCTTAATCTTTGTTTTGAAAAACTGTACAGAACAGATGCTAACATGAAGCAACAAGAGGAAATTAGTCAATCATGACTTTTCAAACCGTTAAATCATCAAACAGAGTTTAAGTTCTGCAGGATTGTCATGACAGCCTCTGCTGAGAATGACTGTCTTTCACACTAAAGCAACAGCAGAGACACTTGTTGCATCACGTCTACAAAGCAACCAATGTCTGCTAAAGCTGCATCAGCTCAGATAATGATGAACCACAGAGAAGTTGCAGATCGAGGACAGTTAATAACTCTGTGTCCTACTTTCTGTCCAAAGACAATCTAATGGTATAAAAGCTGATTTTGTATGGGTTAGGCTATTTAAAATTGCAAACAACATTAGCTACATATGATTTTAAGCAAAAGATAATTTAGGCCACAGATCACATAATGAGCAAAAATAGAAATAGAAATTGTTTTCAAAAATTATAAAAAAAAAAAAACGAATGATTTTTTTTTAAGGTAATGAGTAAAACCACAAACGTCTGTTCACTGACTGTCTGATGCTGCAAACTTCAATCATCAAACTTCAATCCCACTAACTTCCTGCAACTTCTTACCTTTTGTCGTGTTGTTGGTTGATCAGTTCTGTCTTCCTCCTGGGTCTCAACTGCAGTAAGAGTTATGACAGACATGTTAGGACTGTTTTTATTATTATTTAGAAATTTATGATAAGAGATAAAGATGTGCACAGATAAATTGTTGCTCTCCTGACCTGTTTTTCTATATTTCTTGCAGATGCAGAAGATCACGACTATAACAACAATCATCAGAGATCCAGCAGAGATCAACACTATCAGAGACACTGAGACTGGAGGAACTGAAGGAGAGGAACAGAGAGACATTAGTGTAAGTGAACACATCAGTCAGATCTACAACAGAAGACAGAGATCAGGTCAGTAAATACACACATATATCATCAGTGCTGTGGTACCTGCACATGTGTGACAGAGTGTGTTGATGTCCAGATGTGTGGTCTGGTTGCTGATGGGATTGTTCAGCACACAGCTGTAGGTGTTTTTATCCTGATATTCCACCTCCAGAGGTAGAGAGAGACTGATGCTGAGATCACACACACTGATGCTGGACAATACACTGATTCCTGCGTACCAGGAGAGAGTCGCATCACACACATTCAACACTGATGAACACACCAATGAACAATTTGATGAAGATGATGATGAAGAACATTGTGAAGAGTTACTGATGATGACAGGAACAGGCAGACGAACTGGAAAACATGAGAGAATAAAGAGAGATGTGGGTAAATCTGAACAATCTTATTTTCGGTGTTCTGTGTTGATAATCAGCAAGTCTTTATGTGACTCGCTGTAACAATAAAATGATTCAACATTTCAGTATGTAAACATTTAAAGAAATATCCAGAGTTCACTACAAGTTAAGCCCATCCAATGTATTTTTGGCATAATTTTGATTGCCCCCCAAAAATTATTTCCACCAGAAAAGCAAAAATCTGTTACAGTGAGGCGCTGAATGGGGCCGATTGAAAACTCAGTGTTTCAGTTGTGAAGGACGAGACATATGATCTCTACTCACCATAGACAGAAACACTGAATGTTTTTATTGACAGTTTCGCTCCATATAGTTTATAATCTCCAGCATGGTCAGTTCTGGTGTTCATGATTGTCAGAAATCCAGTTTGATGATCCAGCTTCAGTCTGTCTCTGAATCTCCCATCAGGAACATCATCATATACAGTGATGCTGTCGGACATTACATCGATTTCAGCTATTAAAGTGTTTTCATCTCCAAACCTCCACAGAATCAGATCATCATCCATCATTTCAGTAAGATTAGAGTTTAGAGTGACAGAATCTCCCTCCATCACTGACACTGACGTTATTTCATTTGTTTCAGCAGCAAACACTCCTGGAGAACATGAACAGGATCAGATTAATGCTTCTTCTGATGATTTACAGACCAGAGGTCGGTTGCACCAACTAACGGTACACCCAAAATAAGACTAGTCTGGACATAAAATACACCTCAAGTCCTGTATAGAACTAATACCTGTTGCACCATCTAGGAGTATCACACATCTGAGAGTAAATCTTACGCCTAGTCAAAGTTAAGTGTAAAGTTAAAACTTGTTCGGACAAGATTACTTTCATGTCTGTAATGTTTGGTTAATTTGCCCTGGATAAGTGAGATGCACACTGCCGACAGATGTAACGTAACAAAATTTCTGTATGTAATAATTTAAGAAATATTAAACATGGGATTATTAGCAGAAACTGTATATCATACAGAATCTTGCTCAGAGGGACAGTATGATTGGAAATAATATTTCATGGATTTATGTCCATTCACAGGAAGCGATATTTAGCCCGTGAATGATTGAAATCAACTTTTAAACTTTTAAATACTAAAAAAAAAAAAAAAGCAATATTATCTGACACATAACATAATTACATAACCCTTAGGCTACAAGGTGAAATAAGTTAAGCATATAATTTTCAGAAAGAACAGTTTGACATTTGCAGAAGGCTTATGTTGCTCGCTTACCTTTAATAAGCTGGAACAATTCCTGACTTTAAAAAAATAACCATTTACATTCTTCGGACGTTTGCGTTGTAAGAATGTATGAGAAGTTCAGATATAAAAACCTCATTCTGTAATGTTTATTGAAATCAGATGGCGAAGTGTCTTCACCTGTTATGATGACATGAACAATTAAGTAATTTATTAATAGCAAAGTTGGTAACCATTGTGAAATATCTACGCTCATGGTCATAGTTTTAGTTTTTATACTATACTGTAATACTATTTGTATTTTATATGTTCAGTAACAATCATTGAAATTAATATATTTAACCCAGAAAAAGTTTTGGAAATCAGTATTATTCAGTATAGTAATTTCCATTATTTTCCCTGACTTTTAACAGTTTAATAGATTTTTAAGGCCTGTAAATCACAATTTTAAAATTCTCAGGCAAACAGAGACAACAGCGAATATACGGTATACGCTGTTCTGAAATATCAAGTCATAAAAATGCTTTTATAACTCACCAGTCAGACGGCACCAGAAAAAACAGAACAAAACAAACATGTGGAACATTTTCTTCACCCGTTCAGTGTCTGATCTAATAAAACTTTCTGCTGAAAACACTCATCTGTGTGAATCCTCCCACAACGAGTCTGACCCTCCTAGTTCATACAAAACCTGAACGCATGTTATACAGCCTCTAGTTGCATTAAGAAAAAGTTTATTTCTAGATCTAATTACGACTTTAATCCCTGGTTTCACAGGCTTAAAGGGATAGTTCGGCCAAAAATGATATTAAACCCATGATTTACTCAGCCTCAAGCCGTTCGAGATGCATATGTCAATCATTTTTCAGACGAACACATTTTCAGTTATTTTAGAAAATGTCTTAGATCCTTCAGTGGTTATAATGTCAAGTTATCTGTGTTCGTCTGAAAAATGATTGACATATGCATCTCGAACGGCTTGAGGGTGAGTAAATCATATGTTTAATATCATTTTTGGCCAAGCTATCCCTTTAAGTCTAGTCCCAGACTAAAATGTATGTTTGAGCTGTTATATATCAGTGCCATTGTTTTGTCTCAAGATGCAAACCAGTGATGCTTTTAAGGCATGTTTATAAAAGCTACTTAAATGTCCTAATTGCACAAAGGTCTAATCCTGGCTTTATCTAAACCCTGTCTGTGAAACATGGCCTAACTGTTTTAATAGTGGGACATTTTTTTTCTCATTTAACATTGATAAGGTAGTGAAACAATTAAAAGAACGTTGTTTGAATCTCTTGGATTAAGAACTTCAAAATAGTTTTATAATTCAACTAAATTATCATTTATTGTGTATATGAAAAAAAAAAAAAAAAACTAAACAGTTCAAACCGTGTGACCATCTCTCATTGTCAGTCTCATTGAGGTCTGACTCTTGCATCTCAAACTGAAACTGCTGCGGTCTGTTTTCTTTAGAAACATGCTTTGATCTGACAGTGGCCATTTGTTTCATGTGTGTTTAGTTTGTAGGTGAAGAGTTTCTTCCTGCTGCTATGATGAACCTCACAGTCTGACTTCCTCTCTAGATAAACCTGCTTCACAGAGTAATAAATAAGGTCACTGAATCAATCAATTAAAACTAAAACCAGCGCAAGAACAGGAACAGTTCTGAATTCTTCAAACTGGCAAGACTACTGGTCATGCATCATTGATAAACTACACAGATACAATACACTGAAAACTAGGATTTTTGCTGCTTTATCAGTTTGTTTAAATGAGCATCATGCTAAAATGACTTGACATGACACATTTTTCAAGGTACACATTTACATTCTTATCAGTTCTTGCTTTCCCTGGGAATCAAACCCATGACCTCAGCGTTGCAAGCGCCAAGCCAACATTCTGATGTTTGAGCTACAGGAGAGCTATTTAAATTTAAATTTGTTCATTCACTTACATTATGTAAAATGTTGTGACTACATTAATCCTTTTTGTTGGCATAATTAACTGGCCAGGGAATATAGTCCCCAGCATGCTTTGCTTGATACTGCATTAGGAGAGTAATGTTGTAACGGTCACCAGCTGGAGTGCCCTTGAGAGCCACCAGAGGGCACTCCACATAATACTATTATCACTCACAAACTACATTTCCCATAACTCACTGTCCGGACTCATCATCACTTATCACTGATCACATTCACCTGTACCTCATTCACTGATTGCATTCACCTGTGTCTCATCATCCTGTTAGTCTCAGTCTATTTATACCATGTTCATTCATTCACTCACTCACCACAAAGTCTTGTTTAAGTGTTACACTGCATTTCTGAGCATTCTCCTGGTTTTCTTAGTGATGGCCAGATCGAGGCCTCGTGAAGCAAATGAAACAGTTGAACCAAATGTGCCATATTGTTTCGAGGCTTCGAATCAATCCGACACCCGTCTCAACGGTGACGCCTAGTGGTCACTTGCAGGTGTTGATCTGAAACAACCTTGACGAGCCATTAAAAAAATGTCTTTTTTTTTATTATTATTATAATTTTCTAATATGTGAAGCTTGTAACCTATAGGCTCCTCACTGTGCATAATGTTATTTTGGTCATGAAAAATGAATATTAATAAAATAAATCAAGCCACAATGTCTCACTTTTTTAGAGATTTTTATTCAAAAAATATTAATTTCTCTGCTGTGGAAGGACTTAGCCTACTTCTTTTTTTACAGATAATTTCTCCAGCCTTTGAAAAAATCCTCTCACAAGGGACACTTGTTGCTGGCATGCAAAGATATTTTTTAGCAAGGACATACAAATGAGGAAAGATTACTGCTCTCTCTTTCCAGTAAGTTAGTGGATCATGAGTTCTGGGCAAATATGCATCGTTGATGTATTTTTTCACTTCCACTGTGGCATCAGCTGCAGTATATTGGGTACTCATATGTAGACCTATAAAATGTATATTCACACAATATTATATTATATTATATTCACATTGAAGCTATTTTTAACATGATTGGCAGTTGTGATTGGGACATTAGGTTGTAGGGCATTGGGCTATGGACTTTATAAACAGTTTCCCAAAAGGTTGTAATTATATTTCAATTATAATTATATTTTAAACAATGCATACATTGCATAGATGGCCCAACAGTGTCAGTAGCAGGCCTAGGTAGCCTACAGGGGGAATGCCATCCTCTGCACCCTGCAAAATGGCAGGATGAGTGCTCCTCAAATGGCGCATCATGGATGATGTATTGTTGCAGTAGGCTAGATACCGATCACAATACACACATCTCACTTTATTTGGGGTTTCTAAATGGAAATGCTCCCACACCACAGATGTACGGCATCTCTTCTGGGGAGCCTCCATTTTATCTATCTATCCAAATCAATCTATCTATCTATATGAATCTATCTATGTATCTAGATATGTATCTATAATCTATGTATCTATATATGTATCTATCTATAACATATGTATTTATATATGTATCTATAATCTATCTATATATGTATCTATCTATAATATATGTATTTATATGTATCTGTAATCTATCTATATGTATCTATCTATTAATCTGTCTATATGTATATCTATGTATCTATTAATGTGTAACTATCTGTCTGTCTCTAGCATCAGTCAATGTGTTGTGTAAATTTAAATGTAAGCCTAAATTGCCTATAACTAATCAAATCGCACTATGTCACTATATCACCAAAAATCCGCTACCTCAAAGTCAAACTCCTCTCACAAAAACCCACGAGGTCAAAATGCGTTTATTTCACTTTTATACAGATGTGCGATTGTGTGGTTTGTTCCCGACCGTGTCAATCAAACGCTGATTCGGCGGACCACACCTGATGAAACAAACACTTCGAGGCTTCGTTTGGCCATAGTCACGTGACATGGGTGTTTCGAATCACGCTTCGGATCAGTGTATCGACACATCTGCGCTTCGGGATCTCGCAAAGCTTCGGAACGACTGTTTCGCGTCAGCCATCCTTAGGTTTTCTTGTCTCTTGGTTTTGGATATCTTGCCCTGTTCCCTGGATTACTCTCTTGCCTCTGGTCCCTGTTTGTTTGTTTGTTTGTTTGTTTGTTTGTACGTTTTTTTAGTTCATTACTTCCATAGGAATTCATTGAAAACGCTCGCTCTACTCCGCACCATTATCAATGTCTGTGCAGTGTGTGTAGCGATTTAAAAGCCCCCAGCGCTGTCACGCATCGATTAACCGGTGGGAAAATATTCCCACAGTCACCTCCCTAATATATTTATACATAAATACAATAGGTCTACAATAGGTCTACCTGATTTTGAACACAAGAGGGCAGTATAGCACTATGTATGACTTGATTTATTTATTTTTTGGACTAAACCATTCTGGCTGTTTTTAAACTTAATTCTTTAATTGAAAAAAAAATAAAAAATTGGTTTAGTTCTGATATTTGTATAATTTTATATAGAAATAAATGGTGTATAATTACATTTTTAGAGGATATGAGGCTTTTAGTGTTTCCTTTTTTGACATTACTTTAATCCCTCGCCATAGCAAAAACGTTTGAGATATTTATTATCCGTTCACAATTTAGCATCTTTAATGTATTTTCATCATGTCGAAAAAGTTTGGTGGGAATAAAATAAACCACTTAGGAGGAGTGGGTAAAAATTCAGAGGCTGATTTTGCAAAAAAATCCACATTCAAACCAAAATATCTGAGCTAATAACCGTAAATTAGAAAGTTGTCCGTCTTGATGCACATGATGAACAATATACGTACTGAGTTTTGTTACTGTAGGTCAAACTAACTCCCCCACTTTTGTCAAAAGCATTTTGAAAGTGACACACTTCCTGCTGCCAGTTGGTGGCGCTATAACTTTGACTCACAATAGTCACATTCATGTGATTGGCCTTTTACAACGAACACACTGCTGAAGTTCCATCAAGATCAGTTAATGTATGCTGAGGTTATAATACACTTCCTGTGTCCCTTATTCGCCATAAATTTGTTTCCTGGCCACAGCCAAAGCGTTCGAGATATCAAAAATCAAAATCTTCTTTAGATTCTTCTTCTTTTTTCAGTGTAATGGTGGATCGCAAACCAGCATTTATAGGCGCATACCGCCACCTAGGCCTACTGTACATGAGTGTGTAATATCAGGGTTTTAGAGACTTCAGGTCAAGAAAAAAATATATTATACAGTTTCTCTGCACTGACTGTGCTGATCAAAAGCATGATGGGAATCGACTTCCTGATGTTTAATTGCTTCTTTTCTTTTTCTTTTTTACTGTTAGCTGTGTTTAGATTTATTTTAAAATGTTTGATTTTAAAACTCTGATATCATATTTTTATACATAAAACATGCGTGAATTCCTAATCTGACATTGCTATCTCACTATAGGATATATAGGATAACTAAAACTCTAAAACAACTTTTTTTAGTTAATAATCTGTAAGACTGGAGCTTTATTAGAGCTGTTCATTTTCATTTTTTGACATTTGGGTATACAGTGTTTTAATTCTACAACATATAGCGTAAAAACGTGCTGCCCTCTTCAGGTTGAACGGTGGCTACTGCAGTTGAATTTTCCTATTGTAAGTTTTGGTGCCGTGTGGTGCCACTTGATGTAATTAAGCAGGTCCAGAAACATTTATCATATTTATTTTCATATTTATTTTCATATAAAAGCAACAGAACTTAAATTACATTCAGTTTGTTATCAAAATCGTTCATGAGTGTTAATCCCGCGATATGTCTTTGATCTCGCAGGTGTCAGATCCACTACTGCGAAGAGAGACTTGTCTTCACTTTTTCTCCTCCCCTCACTGCAGCCTAGACATTTCAGGCTAGGCGATCGCTGCATCCAAAAAGAGCCTAAAATAAATATATATTCAGGAACCCACTTATGGTTCGCAAGTAAGTTATTTCATTATTTCTGTACCCGTTAGATATTATTATAAGTAAACGTTTGTATTGGAACTTTTGGCTCCTCATTTTCAGCCTGCACCACACCGTGATAGAACTACGGACCTCCAAAATGGATGATGGAGTTCAGTTTATTTCGGTGGCTCAGGAGAGCACATTTCGTCTTACATTTACCAGCCTGCTCGACGATGAGACCCTGAGGACCTTATTCCTGATTGGGGCCACTTTCAACCGTCCCATTGATCTCCCCGACACCACGGGACTGAACTGGAGGGAAACTGTCCTCCGGTGTCTGAAAAGTGTCGGTCTTCGATCAGGAACACAGCCAGAGCCAGGGAATCCTCACGCCTCACCGTCTGTGCCCTCAGCCAAGATGGCCGCCGCCTCGCCGCCTGAGCCCTCAGCTAAGAAGGCCATCGCCTCACCGTCTGAGCCCTCAGCCAAGATGGCTCTGCCTCGCCGCCTGAACCCTCAGCCAAGATGGCCGCCGCCTCGCCGCCTGAACCCTCAGCCAAGAAGGCCACCGCCTCACCATCTGAACCCTCAGCCAAGATGGCCGCGGCCACGCCAAGTCCAGAGTCTCGTCCCGCCGAGACCGCCCTTCCTGGATCTCGTCTAACCGAGACCGCCCTTCCAGAGGCCAGTCCTACCGAACCTGAGAATCTTCACATCATGTCTACCGAGCCTGAGAATCTTCACGTCATGCCTGACCAGCCTGATCTTCACGTCATGCCTGACCAGCCTGATCTTCACGTCGAGCCTGCCGAGCCAGAGACTGTTCACGTCGTGCCCGCCGAGCCAGAGACGCTTCACGTCAGTCCGGTTGAGTCTGAATCTTCTGTCCCCGAGCCTGAATCTGAATTCTCACCCAGCCTCCCTCTCCCACCTCCTCCCATCTGCCTCCTCTCAGCCCTTCTTCCACCACTGCCAGTCAGCCCCTCTGCTCCTCTAACAACCTTCGGGGAGGTGGAGTCGCCGTGGGTCTGCCTGTCATCCACTCAATCAGGGTCGGTGGATCCCCGGTCTCCGCCTCCGACCTCCTCGACCCGGACTCCGCTGTGGCCCATCAGTCCACAAGCTCCGCCGGGCTCCCTCGTCCCCCCGGTTCCACCTTGGTCGTTCCTTGCCCTGCCCTCGCCTCGGGACTACCCTCCTCTGGCTTTGCCTCGTCCATTCGTCCCTCTGGCTCCGTTGAGCTCCTCTCTCCCTCCAGCTCCACCTTGGTCCTCGGTCCCTCCGGCTTCACCGTGGCCTTCTGGATCCCCGCCTGCGCTTCAGTCACCAGAGCCATCTGCGTTGCCAAGTCCCTCCAGATCCTCTGCATTGCCCTGTCTCGTCGGCTCTCCGGCTCCACCCTGGTCTCCTCTCCCACCAGCTCCCTTATCTTTTAGACGTTTTCTGTATGATTTGGACCTTTGGGCAGCTGCTTTTGGATCCATGTCACACCTAAACATAACAATTATAATGAATTAATTTAGTATTTTAAAAACAAATGCATTACTTAATTTAAAATATAGTGACTTTTGATTGGTAAATGTATATTAATTCATTTAAGATAACGTATTAAACATAAATTCTTTAAAGAACAGTATGTTTAATGTATCTGCCGTCATAACCACCACAACCTGTCATTACCAGCACAAGCTGTAATGTGCTGGTAATGACTGTGCTGGTAATGACATTTTTGTCAAAAAACTAGCCTTACTAGCAAAGATGATGACTAAACAAGTGTAGCTAGCTTTCTACATGTAATGTACACCATTTTAACTATTAAAGTGATGAAAATAATCTAAAAATGTTTAAAAATACAGAAATACAACACATATGGTAATGACGCATAATAAGTGTACTGTACATGCCCAACACAAATAATAAAGAGTAGATTTACTTACTTTTCTGGACATCAAGGCATCAGTCTTGCAGCTTAAAATCCATGTGCTCCACTATGATATTAGGTTACCATGGCTACCAAATAAACTTTTGATGAAAAAAAAGTAGGAAAGTGCCTTTATGCAGAGCGTGTTGGTAATGACGGCTAAACCATGGGACAGGTAGAAATTAAGCAAAATAAAGTACAAAATGCATATGCTTAATCTGTGCATGTAGTTTATTAGTTCAGGTAACATTTAATTCATATACATATTTTTTTTATTAATTTGTGATAAATAATGTTAGAGATATGGCACGACATGAGAAAACTCTGGTGGCGGACAACACCAGAACACAGATAATGTACCACAAAACACCAATAAAATGTGTTAAAATAATTAGTAAGAGCAGCGATTAAAAAAGTCTAGGCTTGTTTTTGTTTATACTAATTAGTGCTAAAATATATTAGATTTAATTAGTTTTTAATAGAATTACACCCTGTGGACAGAAATAGGCCCGAATTCTGGGAAATACCCTTATATGGTATCCCTGAGGGGAAACCCCGTCGATCAAGCCGGAAGTGAAACTAACTGACACGCACTTCTGTGGGCCGACAGTGTAAATAAAGTGATGAAAAAAGTGGTGAAAATGAAGCTTCTCTATAGTTTGCTACTATTGCTCTGCTGTTTATTCGACCATGGTAAGATATTTAGACTTATATTACCTAGAGCTCTTCCGGCTTACGATGAAACCGAAAGTTGTTCTGTTTTGTAACTCATAAATTATTAATATGTACAAATAACATATTATTATATAACTCGCGTTATATCCGACAGGCTTTCAACGTAGGAATTTCGCGTTCAGCGTTTTTGCTCAACCATGGCAATAGCCTACATTTGTTAAAATCTCACTTACTGCCTGCTATAAAAAACGAACGATGTTTGGAACTTGAAACTAAGATCAAGTGTTAGACGTTACGTGACTATCAAATCATGGCAAAAATATTGAAAAAGTCCGTGTACATAATCAAATCATGTGATTTGGTATGTCTAAATTTAGTAACCTGGCATAGCGTGAGTAATGGTGCGTTCAAGTCCTCCTGGGAAGTTCATACGTACGAAGTGGGAAGTCGTGCTTATAACGACATGTGCGTTCAAGTCACTTAATTTCGTCAGAGCAAAATGTACTTTCTCTTAATTAATTACACACAAATACAGTAAGGTTCTTAAACTTTTGTTCTAGAAAATGAAGAATAAAGAAATGTGCATCAGGTGTACTTTGTATTTTTATGTTTTTAATTAATTTATGAAGCCACTGCCAACACATCGTTACATGTTGCATTGTTACATTATAATACTATCATATTCTGTGTTGGCGATTAGCTAACTGAGCTGTAAATAGAAAATCCTGACAATATCACAGCTAAATACCTTTACGCATTGTGTATTCCGCCATGTTAATCACTGACACGCACGCCCCCAACTCGTAAAGATCGGAGCTTAGAGAAAATCCCGAGCTCCCCACTGGTATTTACGACATTGTGGTGGCGTTCAAGTGCGTTCAACTCCTAAATACGATACGAGATGACTTGAACGCACCATAATGCTGCCTTCACGTGGAGTTCTCGTTCTCTCCTGAAGTACATATTCCCTGCTGCCAATTCAACGTTGATTCACTGGTTTGAATTTCAAGGTTGAATCAACGTTGAATTATGTTTCGATTTTGTAAAACTTTTTGCACTCGACTTTTTTTCGATTTTGTTGATATTGTGACGTTGTTTCACCGTTGATGTCAATCTTTCTTTCAATATGGGTGAATAAAGGTTGTATGTCGACGTTGAACCAATGTTGAATTATGCTTCGGTTTTAGGCTACAAATTGAATCAACGTTGATATCGTGACATTGTTTCACTGTCTTACCTTTCATCATGGGAGAATACAATTGTACATTCAATTTCCACCTAGTTTGCACTTGGAACGTGACTCATGTTCCAACTGCAAACTAGGTGGAAATTGAATGTACAATTGTATTGACTGTATGCTGTCTGAATTTGTGACTAATTGCCTCAACGCATTCAAGTTTTGACTTGAGAGGGCATGCATGTAATATGTTCTAACTAATCACTTAACAGACGCCTTTGTCCAAACCGAGAACAACAGAAACAGTTAGACCAAACAAAAGAGCAACAGAAAGTGCTGTGCCAAGTTCCTATTAGTCGATTATGCTTTTGTTTTTTGTAATAAATATGCTTTTGTGTCTTTTATACACACAAACCTGTTTCAGCATATGTTGTTAGAAAAAAATATAGTATAGTAAAAATGAGTTTTTATGAAATTAAATAAAAATATATAGTTAGTTTTAAGGTGAATGTGACTTAACTAATAGGCTACAACATGTCCCTGGATCAACATTTCAATCAACCGATCAGATTTGAGGGATAGGTTTACATTTTATGTCAAGTTTAGGCTTAAAACCAGGATTGGTTGCGTCAACATTATTCACCATCATTTTAAGGATAAGTTATGCATATGTTTTCGTTTAGGGATAGGGTTAGGACAAAATTTTCATATAGGAATGTTGTTCCAGAATCAAAAAAATGTTATGCTTTACTTGGAAAAATCACAGTGACCTTAGTATTAATGGGTCGATTATTGATGAAAAAGATGCATCTTTGGCCGTTTCTTGAAAATGACTCATACTCACCTGCTCTGGTTCAGTTATGAGTATTTCATATTCATAATTGCAAACATTCATAATGAAATAAGTTAGGCCTTAATGAATATGAAAATTCTTAGTAACATGAAATGCACCGATAGGAAAAGGGTGGTGGCAAACTGTCAATACATAAGCTCACCCTTTGCAGAATATGCTAGAATATGCACTTTATGAAAATGTTTTTGTTTTGTCTATAATGAACTGTTCATTTCTTCTTCAGGTTTTCCCTGCGTCGTTTCAGATGAAGTGTCGTTGTCAGTGATGGAGGGAGATTCAGTCACTTTAAACACTGATTTTGAATTAAAACAAGAAGAAGATATAAAATGGTATTTTAATGACATTTGCATTGCTCAAAACAGTGGAGATCAGAGTAAGATCTGTACAGATGTTCAGTGTGAAGATGCTACTGAGAGATTCAGAGACAGACTGGATCTGAACTGTCAGACCGGATCTCTTACAGTCACAAAAACCAGAACCACAGACTCTGGAGTTTATCAACAAGAGATCATCAGCAGCAGCATCCGTGAAAAGATCTTCATTGTTACTGTTCATGGTGAGTCATTGTTTAAAACCAAGTCTTGTACATTTAAAGGTAGGGTAGGCCATTTTGTATTCAACACTTTTTGTTGTTATACTGGTTGAAACTCTTTACATCACCTCAATCAATAATAGAAGTGGTCTTAATATTAAAACACATACATAGGCCTATATTTTCTGTGGAAGTCTCGGGGTACAAAAAATGTGTGTCCAATCATTGCATTGACCAGACCTGACTGTCAACATATTATGTATTTCTTCCATATCTCCATGTATCTGCTCCACAGACATCACACGTCTTCAGCTCGTTCTGTAAAGCTATGCAGAGTTGTAGACAGTCAGTCATCATCAAGAGCCACAAACAAACAGCGGTCACATTATACAGTTCCTCCTGAATCAAAACAAGCAGCTTATGCTACGTTCACACCATGTTTTAACTGTAATTATGAGATGGAAACCTGTGACGTTCTACCCGGAGCTGTTCTCTGATTGGCCACTGTGTTGATGCGCTCAACCATATATGTCTATGATTGGCTATTGTGTTGATGCACAACATATGTCTCTTATTGGCCATTGTGTTGACATGCTTAACATATAAGACTCTGATTGGCTATTGTGTTGATGAGCTCAACATATGTCTGTGATTGGCCTTTGTGTTGATGAGCTCAACATATGTCTGTGATTGGCCTTTGTGTTGATGAGCTCAACATATATGTCTCTGATTGGTCATTGTGTTGACGTGCTCAACATATGTCTCTGATTGGCCATTGTGTTGACGTGCTCAACATATGTCTCTGATTGGCCATTGTGTTGACATGCTCAACATATAAGACTCTGATTGGCTATTGTGTTGATGAGCTCAACATATGTCTGTGATTGGCCTTTGTGTTGATGAGCTCAACATATGTCTGTGATTGGCCTTTGTGTTGATGAGCTCAACATATGTCTGTGATTGGCCTTTGTGTTGATGAGCTCAACATATATGTCTCTGATTGGTCATTGTGTTGACGTGCTCAACATATGTCTCTGATTGGCCATTGTGTTGACGTGCTCAACATATGTCTCTGATTGGCCATTGTGTTGACATGCTCAACATATAAGACTCTGATTGGCTATTGTGTTGATGAGCTCAACATATGTCTGTGATTGGCCTTTGTGTTGATGAGCTCAACATATGTCTGTGATTGGCCTTTGTGTTGATGAGCTCAACATATGTCTGTGATTGGCCTTTGTGTTGATGAGCTCAACATATATGTCTCTGATTGGTCATTGTGTTGATGAGCTCAACATATGTCTGTGATTGGCCTTTGTGTTGATGAGCTCAACATATGTCTGTGATTGGCCTTTGTGTTGATGAGCTCAACATATGTCTGTGATTGGCCTTTGTGTTGATGAGCTCAACATATGTCTGTGATTGGCCTTTGTGTTGATGGGCTCAACATATATGTCTCTGATTGGTCATTGTGTTGACGTGCTCAACATATGTCTCTGATTGGCCATTGTGTTGACATGCTCAACATATAAGACTCTGATTGGCTATTGTGTTGATGAGCTCAACATATGTCTGTGATTGGCCTTTGTGTTGATGAGCTCAACATATGTCTGTGATTGGCCTTTGTGTTGATGTGCTCAACATATGTCTCTGATTGGCTATTGTGTTGATGCACAAAATATACGTCTCTGATTGGCCATTGTGTTGACGCGCTCAACATATACGCCTCTGATTGGCCACTGTGTTGATGCGCTCAACATATAAGACTCTGATTGGCTATTGTGTTGATGCGCTCAATATATATGTCTGTGATTGGCCTTTGTGTTGATGGGCTCAACATATCTGTGATTGGCCATCGTGTTGACACGATCAACTTATACGCCTCTGATTGGCCATTGTGTTGATGTGCTCAACATATGTGTGTGAATGGCCATTGTGTTGACACACTCAACATATATGTCTCTGTATATATGTCTCTCAACATATTTTTTTTGACATATGTCTCTCAACATATGTGTTTGTGATTGAAAACAATGATCAACAATGACATCTTTGATGCTCTTTACTGAGAGCTTACATAGATGCACACGGGAGCGTTTAAAATCGCAGATATATCCTCTGATCTGCTGATAGACCTCACTTGTGTGTATCTGCATAAGCACTCGATGAAAAGTGTAAAAGACATGTTTTTGAAGCGCGGATAATTGTAGCCAATCAAAGACATGTATGTTGACCGCGACAACACAATGGCTAATCAGAGACGTATATGTTGAGCATGTCAAAACAATGGCCAATCAGAGAAGCATATGTTGAGCACGTCAAGAAATTGGCCAATCAGAGACGTATATGTTGAGTGCGTCAACAAATTGGCCAATCAGAGACGTATATGTTTGAGCATGTCAACACAATGGCCAATCAGAGGTGTTTAAGAATCCGTTCAACAGCGCTCAAAATGCTAGAGGGAAATGCTGGTATCGTGACATTTTTTAAATTCAGTACCAAAGTTGGCTCTTTTGACAACTCTACTTTATAAAAATGTTGTCAGTCCCCAACACAATAATATACAAAGTGAAAACATTTTATGGATAACATTCATCTATTAAATATGCATAATGGGTAATATTTCTTATGAATTTCAGTATGAAAATGCTGGTTGTGTGAATTCTCAGATGGGGCAAAATATGAATCAGGATGTTGTTTGTTTGATGTTCATAAGGTTGGATAAGAGTGCCCATGAGCCTCAAGTATGTTTGTCTGAATAGTGAGTGTGTAAATCACTGTTGTTCTTCTGCTGTTTCTTTCCATGTGATATTATGAATCAAGACATAATTCTTTACTCACAAACTGTAAATATATATATATATATATATATATATATATATATATATGTATGTATATGTATATGTTTGGTTCATAATGAACTGTTGATTTCTTCTTCAGGTGCGTCTGGTGCTGAAACAGACAGAGTGTCAGTGATGGAGGGAGATTCAGTCACTCTACACACTGCTGTTCAAACAAACCAACAAGACAGAATTAGATGGTATTATAATGACATTCGCATCGCTCAAATCAATAGAGATCAGAGTAAGATCTGTACAGATGTTCAGTGTAATGAAGATACTGAGAGATTCAGAGACAGACTGAAGCTGGATCATCAGACTGGATCTCTGACCATCATGAACATCACAGACACAGATGCTGGAGTTTATCAACTACAGATCAGCAGCGGCAGCAGCGACAATGAAAAGACCTTCAGTGTTTATTTATATGGTGAGTCATTATGTTTTAAAGCAAATCATGTACATTTAAATCACATCCCAATTTTGCTGACATTCAGAGGTGTATTTCTCTGTACCTGTTGTAAGGGAAACAGGTCAATTTAGCTCAAAGGGAATTAATTAATTTATTGGGAATTTTGATAGAATCACTTATTTACTGCTGAGCAAATGACTCGTCCAGCGTTCACTTGAACGGGGCGTAACTATCAGCTCTTCAGCGGATATACTGTAAATATCAAAACTATAGTGAAAAACACTATTTATTAGCACGATAACATAGATCAGCAGTTTAAGACATTAAATTTGTAAAACTGTACCACAAGAACACTTCTCTTTTCTATTCACTTCACTTCTCTATTCTAACAGATAAAACTAATATCTCTCTCTCACACACACACACATTCATGAGAGTTGCAGAAAGAAAGTGAGGAAAGAATGAGTTGAAAGAGTGAGATGATGAAATCGCAACTTCTAGCAATATTTGCACTCAAGACATAACCTGAACGAACCATCAATCATTTCTTTAACCCTTCTATCATTTCTTATGCGGGGTTATTACATTTATATCAAAATACCAGTTCAGCTAAGAGTCTGGAGGCTGGAGGTTTGTCTTTGGGGATTTGTCGGCGTCCTTTAAAAGGGAGTTTTCAGGGTTCGTTGATTGGCTGGTGGTCTCCTCGTGTCTGGATTGATGTCTTGGGCGGCCAATCACGTGGTGTGTTGGTGGATGGATGGAAAGTCTTTGAAGTGGGAAGCAGGCTTTGCTTTAGAATCGTTGACCGAAACTTCACAGCAAAACTTAACTTAGTTTCTTTTCTTTTCAGCTGAGAGTCTTGGTTCTAACTAATCTAACTAAGAGAAATAAAAGTAAGACCAGGGTAGTTGGATGGCTTGAAATAAATAGTTTAACCCATGTTCTTCTGATCTTGATCTGCAGTCTTTTGCCTGATCGCCTACATGTCTGGTCTGAATCATTGTCTGTATGTCTACTCCAAATCTGTTTGTCAACTCTAATGCTTTGTTCGTCTCCTAAGATATTATACTCAAATGTTTGTCCAGCGTCCTGGATGAGTTCTGACCACACTGTCTTTAGTTCAGAGGTGGCTGTTTCTTCCCCTCTCATCACAAATCATGAGTTATCTGTGGTCTCTTACCTTCCAGCTCTAGCAGAAAGTACAGAGAGTAAAGTTTAGTCATGATTTCTTATAATGATACAATATGTTTTACACTGATTTCATTCAAGCCATCATCTGAATTATGAGCATACAATCATATGATAGGAAACAAGAAACATTTTCAGTCAACCATCTAATAGCTATAACGACTGCATGACTTATGTGATCTAAGCATAATAGTCACATAAATGGGTTGTAGACATGATATAGAATTATGTAGTTGAATGATGTCCGTCAAGCATTGTTTTGGGATGATTTATGTATTTTGATATTGTAAGATATCAGTCTCTGTGGTTTTAAGAGATTTCACCCTGGGGTCGATTTCACCCTGTTAAGAGGAAGGTCTGCTTTGTATATCTGTCTTGGGATCAAACACCCTCTGCCGTTTTATTGGTGGGGCTCGAGCTGTGCCATCTCCAAACCAATCCGTCTTTTACAAACTACCTGTGGCCCTAGATTGTTGATTTGGGTTCCTGCATGTTGATCCAGAGTATCTATTAAATTCTGCATCTTGATTAGTTTGAAAGATTCACTTTGGTCTGGTTCATTCTTAAATTCTTCACTGTATATGAATTCATATACAGTAGCCTATATCAATTTCTTGGAAGTGGAATTTGTAGATTTAAATAAATTACTATGTGCATGTTGCAAAGATATCCCATGCACTATTAGAATTTAATTAAAATAGTACTAGATCAGCATTATATAGAATAATTGTTTCTATCTATCTAAATAATAACGTCATGATGGCATTTTAATTTTTTTGTTATTTTAAAAAGGAACTTCAAGATGACATGCCATCTGTCATGTGTGGACATAATCGGTAGAAATCCCTATTGTAATACAAGCTTCACTGACTTCATCATCATCTTGCTTGTTCTGAATCAGAAAGTAATTAGTATCTCCCTACTTTTAGTCTTTTTATTGGATACTTTTTTACTCTTAGTCAAGTAATTAATAACATTATAATTTTTCCTTCTACTTGAGTAATTAATTACTTCTATAAGTACCTTTACTTGAGTACAGATTTAGGTTCCCATACCTGCCTCTTATGTTTATAAGCACCAAATGTGTATAAATGATGCTTTTCAGACTGAAAGTCAAGAGTTTTATCGCTTTCATATCCACATTTCTCTCATGTTTTTGTCTTTTCCCTCAAATCAAGATCCTCCAATCATCTGTTGGTTTGTGTTTCAGATGTTTCTGCTGCTGAAAGAGATAAAATGAAGAGAAAGTCAGTGATGGAAAGAGAATATGTTATTTTATACACTGGTGTAATAAGAAAACTGAATGATTCAATAACATGGTATTTTAATGAGATTCTCATCGCTGAAATCACTGGAGATCAGAGAAAGATCTGTACAGATGTTCAGTGTAAAGAGAGATTCAGAGACAGACTGAAGCTGGATCATCAGACTGGATCTATGATCATCATGAACACCACAGACACAGACTCTGGAGAATATAAACTACTGATCAACATCAGCAGATTCAGCATCATTAAGAGCTTCAGTGTTTCTGTCACTGGTGAGTCTCATTTAATCATTTAGTGCATTTTTGCTTAAGCAGTTTTAAAATACAGTTTACTATATTTAAATCAAAACAGTAAATTATTTAATTGTGGCCTGTTTAAAAAAGTGAGCTTTGAATGTATAATAAAACATAATTGAGATAATTTAATTTTGCGTTATGAATTTTACATTTCTCAAGTCTATTATATAGGAATAAGAAAAATGCATATCAGTAAGTTTTCCTGCGAACTTTGTTTCCTGTTGAGCTCACAGTGCTATGATGCTGTTTTAACTGCTGCTGTTGTTAAAAAACACCAGATTTTTCAAATAAACAAACTATTTATCAAATCAATATCACTACTAAAAGCATAAAGTTATAAATGTCAGTCAAAAGAATTGGTAGAGTTGATTATCAGGTGATCTCTAGTAATAATGAGTAGGGCTGGGTAAAAAATATCGATTTCTCGATTTTAATCGATTCTCATTTGTACGAAACAATATCGATTCCTAAATCCCAAGAATCGATTAGTCATCCTGTTTTCAGTTGATGAATGAATGGAACATTGTTGCGCGCATCCCATAAAATAAATCGCAATAATAGTTGTGCTTTGATATTATTGATATGAAACGAAGTCTCAGATTTCAAATTACGCCCATTTTCTTACGAAATTCAAAAACATAATTACCGTTTTGGCGCTGTTGCGTGAGATCGCTCTGGCACAGCTCAAGAGAAGCAGCAGCGCGCGGAGCGCACATGATCTTCTCTTCCGCCTTAATAACACCAGTTACAGCGCGAAATAAACATGAAAGAGCATCTGAAAGTGTGTTAAAAGATAGAGTACAACTTATCGAAGTCCGTATCATGCCACATGGAATCGCTCAATCGGTGTTTTTCAACCGTGGAAAGACGTTACCCAGCAAGCAATAGCCGTCTTTTCAACGTCTGGGTTAAATATAGACCCGATATAGTCCGGCTATGTGTAACCCACTTTTAGCCCAAATAACATTTAATCTGGATAAATGTATTTTTTTCCAAAATAACTTGTGAGATGTATGATATTCCATCATGTAAGCAAAGTCTACCGTGATTACAAGTTGTTTGGCTTACTTTATTTTAGGCTACATGTTATAGGCTGTGCGTAGCCACGATTTAGCTCGTATTCAGACCCGGCTATGCGTAACCCAATTTTAGCCCAAATAACATCTAATCTGGATAAATGTATTTTTTTCCAAAATAACTTGTGAGATATATGATATTCCATCATGTAAGCAAAGTCTACCGTGATTACAAGTTGTTTGGTTTACTTTATTTTACATGTTATATGTGTAGGCTGTGCGTAGCCACGATTTAGCTCGTATTCAGACCCGGCTATGCGTAACCCACTTTTAGCCCAAATAACATGTAATCTGGATAAATGTATTTTTTTCCAAAATAACTTGTGAGATGTATGATATTCCATCATGTAAGCAAAGTCTACTGTGATTACAAGTTGTTTGGTTTGCTTTATTTTACATGATATATAGGTAGGCTGTGCGTAGCCACGATTTAGCTCGTATTCAGACCCGGCTATTGTAGCCCACTTTTAGTCAAAACTGATTAATTGTAGTTTTTTGCGGGGCAGTGCATGAGATGGTTGATATTGAATCATGTTCGCATTGGTAATGATATCTACAAGGTTCAATGTGTCATTTCAAGACATGGTCGATCTGTAGTCACGATTTAGCTCTGAATTGGACGGGCTATATGCGGTCTGCTTTAGCCCACCTGGCGAAATGAAGGCAATCTAGTCTACGTACGGCTTGGCTATAGCCCTGATTCAGACCAGCGATATAGTATAAGAATATTAGTCTTAAAAATGTTTTCGCTCACACAGCTTAATGTTTGCTGTCACACATAAACATAACATTCATACATAATCTACGATATGGCTGTCTATCATTTCAAATTAAATCAAATGCAATGGCATTTCTCAACCGCTAGATGGCACAATCGAAACACTACTGAGACATGACTACTGGGACTACTGGCATTGAGCGACTAGATCACTTTAGCCAGATCTCGCGATACACATTTCCTCCATTTTCAATTTTATTTTACACGAGGCAGCTGTCGGAGAGCAACGGGCAAGCGACACTCTGAAAACCTTCAAATTTCTACTTCGATCTTGTAAGTATGCGTGTTATTTTTGTTATGTTCATTGTTTAAAGTAGTTAGTTGTTATAATGTGTAGACCGTGACATTTTAACATTACCATTGCAGAGTAGGCCTACTATTTTTCTCCAACAAGTTAACGTTCCCTGCACGTGTTATTGCAACTGTGCCTTAATCTAAAATGTATCTAAATTCAAGGTGGTAAGCATGAAACTATGAAACTTATTTTATTTTTAAAATGAGAAGTTTCATGAAACTTATCATTTTATTATTAAAGATACTAATATATTTTTGTTTTTATATTAGATTAGAGTAAGTAATAATAGTTTTTGATTTAATGCAAATTTTCAAAGTACTTTACATAAAACTTGAAACAGCAACATGAAAAGAAATTATTAAAAAATATTTGTTCCTTTCCAATTAATAAAAGGTAGTGGCAAACAGTAAAGTCTTTAAACTTGATTTAAAAGAATTCAAATATGCAGCATACATTCAGTTTTCAGTGAATTTGTTTCAGATATATGGTGCATAAAAACTGAATGCTGCTTCTCCATGTTTTGTTTTGACTTTGGGGATATAAAAGTAGCTGGCTAGTGGCTACTGTCCCAGATGACCTGAGAGGTCTGCTCTGGATGGTTCATAATGCATCAGAAGATTAGAAATTTACTTTGGCCTTAAAATGTTAATTTAATAAGTAACTGTAGTATTTTGATATGAATTCTTTGACAGACAGATAGCAAGTGTAAAAACATCAGAACTGGAGTGATGTAATCCACTTTAAAGACACTATCGCAAATTATCCAGCAATCAGTCAACAAAGTACAGCAATTGAATATACAGAACACTTGTCAATGACTACCATTAAATGTCTTGTTACCAACATTATTCATAATATATATTTTTTGTGTGTGTTCAACAGAAGAAAGCCATACAGGTTTGGAACCAAGTGAAAGTGAGTAAATGATTACATGATTTTTTTTTTTTTTTTAAGTGAACTACCCCTATAAGTATCTTTTTATGTTCATTAGAGTTATATGAGTAAGTGATAAAGAATGATTTATAGGGATAGTTTGCTTTGAAATTAAATTTTGGTATGTTTTAGCTTACCTTAAGGGCATCCAAGATGTAGGTGTCTTTGTTTCCGCAGTAGTTTCAATTCTGATATTTTAGGTCAAACTGTTCTTGTCAGTCAGTCATATAATGCAGGTCTATATGGTCACTAACTGAAAGAGCATGATTGTTGTCACGATTTGTTATGATTTCTCTTACATTAAGAGCGCGCTTTTTGACGTGCCTACATTTGTAATTAAAAAATTTTGGTTAGCAGGAAAAATTGTCTAATGAACAGTTCTGTTTAAAAATCCGTACTGAAATCGAACCAAAAGCCTCGTACAGAATGGTTCAATACGTGTATCGTTACACCCCTAAAATATATATATATATATATATATATATATATATATATATATATATATATATATATATAATTAGTGCATCACCATTATGCAGGCAAAAAATTTCAATTATTGATATTAATTTATTAATAATATTGATATAAATTATATAGTCTCAATCTATATTCCGTTAACTCTATATTGGCCAGCTCTAGTGTGCAACCTAGCAAAAGTGAATGACTGTAATTAGTTAAAAATGATTGTCAACAATGCTTTTCTTGAGCAATACTATTTTTCTTTTTCTTATTTGACAGACGCAGTGATGACCAACTTTCCTTCGGCGACTGAATGGGAAATAAAAAATTTAATTTCTGGTCATTTTAAACAAGCACCAGGGAGAGCAGGGGGTGGTGGTTATGAATATAGAGCTAACAATTAATTCTTAAAAATTTTAGTATCTTAAGTCGTTTTACAAATTTTCCAATATTTTATGTTCATTTTTATGTTTGAATGTTGTCTAAGTTGTTAATATAATTTTTCTAAATAAATCCTTTATATTCAATTAGTTTGGATGGATTTTCCTTTATGAGAACCTGTTATATTTGAGTGAAAAGAATCCTTATGCCTCATTTTGTTGTCTATTACATGTATATGTAGTGTAATTGATGTCTATTCTTGGGCTATGGTTAGACGTCTATTAGATTTTCACTGACAGCCCAAATTCAGCCTTATTTTAGCCTAGACCCATATTGCCTGTCTATTAGACGTATATATGTAGTCGTTTAATAGCCGTCTAATTAATGACTAGTTCTTGGGCTATGGTTAGACGTCTATTCTTGGGCTACGGTTAGACGTCTATTCTTGGGCTATGGTTAGACGTCTATTCTTGGGCTATGGTTAGACGTCTATTCTTGGGCTATGGTTTGACGTCTATTCTTGGGCTATGGTTAGACGTCTATTCGATTTTCACTGACAGCCCAAAATTAGCCTGATTTTAGCCTAGACGTCTGGGCTATGTTTAGACGTCTATTAGACGTCTATTAGACGCAAAATTGCTTGCTGGGTAGTAAACAATGTCATGTAACGTCACATTTACCTCAGAAAAAACATCCAGTAAACTCGTTAGTCAGCTAGAAAAATTTACTCTAGATGAGCATTTTGTATATGCACCATATTACATATTCATTATTGTATTGATTGTATGGCATAGAGCAACGCCGTTTTATCTAATAATCATTACCTTAATATATTGACATCTTATGTATTACTTGTATAAATTTGTAGCCTAAATGTTTTGTCCTGTAATTTCATGTGTAACTTTTGTACCTCGACGCTTTTTTCTTGGCCAGGTCGCCATTGTAAATGAGAAAGTGTTCTCAATGTGCTTACCTGGGTAAATAAAGGTTAAATAAATAAAAATAAAAAATTATAATTTTTTTAATGTTCTTCAATATTTAATGCATGTTTGAATAAATCTGGAAAGTTTTTTATGACAGCCACCATTTAAATTGTTATATAATTTCATATAACTTTATAATTATAAAAATAAATAAATGTATTTTAAGTGTTTGTATAGCCTACAAATCAGTTAATTTTTACCTTCAATATTATAGTTGGCTAATGAAGCCTATAGGCTACAACTGACTCCCATAGTTTAATAGTTAAGAGATTTGTTTTCCTTGAGAAAATTTGCAATGTATTGTACCTGATATCCAAAATAATCGATATTGAATCGAATCGAATCGTAATCGAAATCGAATCGAATTGTAAGCTTGTGAATCGAAATCGAATCGAATTGTGAAATTTGTGTCAATACCCAGCCCTAATAATGAGTGTCTGTCTTCAGCTCCTCCAGATTCAGGTTCGTCTTCTGCTGCTAGAATAGGAATAATTGCTGCTGTTCTGTTTGTGGCTGCTGCTGCTGCTGGGATTTACTGTCTCCACAAAAAACAAAAAGGCAAGTATTACATACAGTTGATTGTTCAAAATATAAGAGATTTATTGCACAAAAAGAATCTTTAAAAATATGTATAGTATGTATTTTTGTTCTAAATGACCAAAGTAAGAGTTTGTTGTTGTTCAAACAGGAAACAGGACACCGCGAGATGATCCTCATCAGGTGAGATACTGTGAACACTGAATCTGTCTGCAAAACACTGTGAATTTGCTGTGAACTTTAAAGCCACTAATGACATGATTTCAATCACAATCAGGCCAAAGCAAAGTTTGTTTCAGGGCTTCAAAGCAGCTTGTCAAAGTCAACTTTACGGCTTCTCTGTGCCTATTACATTATATGTAGGTGTGCCTCTGTCTTCTTTAAAGTGGAAATATCCTTTTTTATTTCTTCTGTTCAGTCCATCATGGTCAGACATCTGCAAAATTCTACATGAACACACTGGAGAGCGGCTTTAAAATCGAATTCTAATCGTAAGAGATACTGACATATTGAAAACTGTAAAGTTCTACTTTAAAGCATAAAGTGCGATATAATAAACATGACGTGAGTTTACTGGAGTGCAGAGCAGGTGCAAACACATCCATTGTATCAGATCTTTCTTATCTGCTGTTTTCTCACCGCTGTCCACAGGAACATCTTCAAGTGTAACTGTTGTCATTTTTATTGTATTTATTTTGTTATTGAGAGCAAAGTGCACAGCACGTATTTACACATTCATCTGAATGTCACTCACAGCGGTGTGACCGGATGTTCACTAACAGTATACATCGATGGTCATGTATTGCAAGTGAAGGACAATTGAAGAAAATAACTTCTGTTTGTCAGGGCCTAAGGTAGTGTGTGCGTGTGCGTGTGTGTGTGGTTTTATACAGAATTTAACACTAATAATAACTGACTTCTTTAAGAGAGAGCTGCTCTTGTACTGTTTAGCTTCAGAATGAAGAACAGGGTCTTTACATTCACAAACATCAGAGAGAAAATCATTTTTCTGTGTGTGTGTGTGTGTGACTGAATCATAAATCCTGATCATTTGGATTCTGTAATCTGCTGTGAATCTGCTTCTTTCTTTCAGGAGGATGGTGTCACAGAAGCAGTGCCCCGTAATCAGAGGACTGAGACTCCACAGAAGGATGATGATAAAGAAACTGAGACTGCACTGATGGAGGATGATAATGTGACATCTCCTAATGAGACTTGACACTTCTGGGATTTCACAGTAACATTATTTTAAAATGTTTCACTGACAGGGAACATGAAGAAGTGGAAAAAGATCATTGAAAAAAGAAAGTGATAGAAGATCAGCTGAAATTATCATCGCTCATAGAGAAATGGTGTCAGGATACTAAAATACCAGTAGTCTGTACCGATAACGGTGACTTGACGTTTGTAGTTGAAACAAAGCAACCCATCTCCAGCAGAGTGCTTGAGGATTTCCAGTGCGCAATAGTGGAGGGATTATGAAGGCAACTGTCACTCGGTACCTTTCAGTAACTGGATTTAATCTGTACTACTACTGATACTGTAGAATGACTGTTAATGTTACATCTTTAGAATATTAGGATTTTCATCTTGACAAAATTCACGTTGAAAACACCAGTATGTTGACTTTTGAATGCTGGTGTCTTAACACCTTAATTAGCCACTTGGTAACCTCTAAACTGGTGTTTTAGAAACAGCTTTGAGTTTTGTTTTGGTTTTGCATTTTTCTGGTTAAAAAAAAATGTTTAAGGCTCAGATCCAGCAAGAGTTAATCCATGCAATATCACCATTGTGTTCTTGATCAAACTCTGAATCTCAGGAACTTGCTTAATTCTTTTCATCCTCAATGGGACATAAGGCTGCTATCATCTGCTTCCACCTATCTCTATCCATGACCACATGTTGTGCCTCGCCCCAGGTGAGGGGCATTTCTGCCAGCTCTGATGTCACTGTCCACCTCCAGGTGGTCTTTGGTCATCTTTCGGGAAGTGGTCTTAATACTCTACTACTCAGACTGTACCTTGTCGTAGGTGTAGTAGCTTGCGTGTCTCTGCGACCCCAAAGGCTGTATCGGTGGGAGCTATCGCTTCCAGCAGGTTCAACCATACCGGGAAGGCTTTGTGGGTAGAGTCCTGACAAAAACAGTCCACACGCCCTCCACGTGGGGCTAACAACTCCAACCCTGTAAAAACGAAATCTTATGGACATGAATGAGACGCCAAGAATCTCATGAACTGAACTTGTTAAAACTGCACTGAAAGACACTGTGGATTGAAGCCACTACAAAATGACAAATATGTGATTTTGTTCATATATTGTTATATTTCATAACCGTTACTGGCTGCTGCGCAAGCCTTTGAGTGGAGTAACGCATCTGAGTGGTGTTTTAAGCTCATTTCACAAATGCATATTTGCTGTTAAAACAATTATAATTTTTTTTTTCAAAATTATAGATTTCAGATTTTTGCTAGTTGTACTGATTTCGTTGTTGAAATGTGCAAAATGTAGTATTTTTCTTTGTACTTTTGTCACATAGCATTTTCAGCAGAGGCTGATATATAGAAGTAGCCTATTAAACTAAGTAAAGCGTTGTAATATGAACTGTCAGTGTGATAGAAATAAAATCCGAAATGGACCACCCATAGGCATAGGCATACACTATAGCCTAGTTAAGTTTAAGTTGACTCTGGGTTGTGCCATTTAATTTCACCATTCATAAATAAGTGTTTTGACATGTCTATCTGAGTGGCACTATCCACGGTACTGGGAGGGGGATTTAATTCTTGAATGTTTTTTTCATTTTGCATGATCACAGTTCAGTGTGGGGAAAGATAAGCTATTAGAGTAAAAATATTGTGTTAGGCTACTTCATGAGTTAATAAGAAAAAAGATTTTACAATTCCTGCAAATGCATGATGAAGTTCATGTTCTCATGATTTATTTTTATGAATAAAAATGTTTCAAAGCATCCCCCCCTCAGTTTTTTTCCCCACAAATTGCACCCTGGTAATAAAGGTCATAAGATGTAAGGGATAATGTGCATCCAGCCTGTTACTTGTGTTATAATCCATTATACAAAACAATATTCCTGTGAACAAGATGAGTAGTCATTTTTACCATACGTGCTATGTGGACGCAAGATGGCGCCAGTCACCTATTAACGTTTTTGTTACACAGTGTTGTCATAACGACAGTAGTTACTAGTTATCAGAAAGTATCAAACCTCGGAATGTTTTGTCAATAGAAAATTGCAGCCATGATGAGTGCAATACTTTAACATGCGCTATAAGTAATATAATATATAATATTATTAACATCTCTATATCTCTCTCATGGATACACACACTAAGAGAGAGAAAAGCTATTTTTTTCTTCATATGATTAATGCTATTAAAACGTTTGTTTGTCATGATATTTTTGAGTTGATCAGAAGTAACTAAGCTAACATTGAATCATTTATAGATGAATCACTGTGCAATGTGGTTTTTACTCAATAAGGACTAAACTTTCACCTTTAACATTTTAGGTTTTTAACCTAACCAAATGTTCAACTCAGTCCATGGCAATATGAACACAGGAGTCCAATCAACTAATTTGAAACGCTTTTTTATTTATTTTGTGTAGTAGGCTACTCATATCAGATGTCGCAGGCTGTTACATGAATGGACACTAGATGGCGCTCTTGTAAAGTATACCGTATACTCTGAAGAAGATCCCATGTAAACTCTCATTAGGGTATTATTAGTAGACTTTTATGGTTAGTAGAATAAGTTGACGTACTACTTGCAAAGTTACTTATAGTCATATATAGTCTCTGAATATATTAGACAGTCTGCTACTCTACTGAGAGTTGATTAGTTGATATGTTGCAAAGTAACAGTAAAATGGACAACTAGATTAAATGTAACCAAAAATAAAGTAGGCTCAAAATACAAAAGGCTATGCAAAAAATCAGAGGTGGACAGTTACATTTACTTGAGTACTGTACTTAAGTACACTTTTTGAGTATCTGTACTTGAGTATTCTTTTTTCTGGAAACTTTTTACTTTAACTTCACTACATTTTAAAGACAAATATCAAGGTGATGATACACAGGGCAACTTTTTGAGCAATGTTGCAGAGCAATGTTGCCGTCTACGGGCAACCAGATGAGACACAGGGCCCACAACCGATCTAAATTTTCCAGATAGAAATGTATTGCCCATTTTCAATGGGAAAGTGCCCAAGCAACAATCGCTCGGCAATATTGCCCAGCAACATTGCTCAAAAAGTTGCCCCGTGTATCATCACCTTCACACGTTTTAATCCACTACATTTCTGTCAAGGTCCTTGAGTAGAAAGTAGTAACGTTAGTCAGGGCCAGGGGATGATTTTGGTTGGAAATTAAAGTCGGGTTGACGCCAGAACCCGACTGATGTTCAACCCGATTTTCATTTTCAACCTCAATACATCTGTCCAACGTTGGAGATTAATGTCAATCTGGCGTCGGATTCTGACATCAACCTGATTTTCAATTTCAACGTTGGGTTTGGTCTTCTAAATGTGAATTTTGTCATTGTTTTGGAGCACACTAGCTTGTACTCTTTGAAGAAGATCCGGATGTCAACTCTCATTAGGGTATTAGTAGAATAAGTTGACAATTGCAAAGTTACTTACAGTCACATGTAGTGTTACAGATATTAGCGGATATTAGAAAGTCTACTACTCTACTGAGAGTTAGTTAGTTGACGTGTTGCAAAGTGGACCACTGAGACTAAGTGTAACCAAATAAAGTAGACTCAAAATACAAAAGGCTTTACAAAAATAATGTCAATCATTACTAGTTGTCCACTAGAAGTGTGTGTTGGTGTTTCAGGGCCTTCAGTCATAAGAACTCCTGAAGAACTATCATATTTTCCTTTTCTTTGAAAGATGCAATAAAAATCGAAAATATGTACTATCCACGATTTCCAAGCAGGGAAAAGCAGGACGAATGGCACAGTCGAGCACCTGGTTGAAGAAGCTCACCCTGTAGTTCAGTTTTGTGTCCATGAATGATATGTCCTTCACTTTTTCGCTGTCAAACTTTGCAGGAAAGACTACATCTGTTTCCATCTAATCGGCTAACTTGCACTGGGCAGTCAAAATTACTATCGGTGCGGTACTCTGCAAATAATTGTTTTGTTGCGTTCATCTGTTCTGTTGCATGTGGAAAGCTAATGTTCATTATTTGCAGCATCTTGCTGGTAATATTTACAGTACTGCACAAGAATGGATATGTTTTGATTTGATCGCAATGCCTCTCGATTTACATCTGGTTCTGACAACACAATCGCCTGTCAGGATGTCATCTTCTGCTACTGATAGAAGGGTGTCAGAAATCTAGATGTTGTCAGATAGGTTTGAGGTCATACATTCTGGTTTCACATCTTTTACTTCTAAGCTTAACTGTAAGGCCAATCTCACCTATCTGCTGTTTCTACTCCTGCCAGCGAGGAGTGGAAGCAAAGGAAAAGTTGTAGACCACTTGAAAAGAATTACGTACAATGTTGCATAATTCACAACTAAGTGAAGTGAGTGAGCACTGCATGGGATATTGAACACCCTTGGATTTACTGTAGGCCCTCTGTCCTGCACTCTCTTTTGGACACCACTGTGTTTCTCCCGCATATTGACCCCGTTGTCTTATCCTTGACTCCTTAACCATTTTATCAATCCCTAGCTCACCCAGTTTCATGCCAGCACCCATAAATGTGTTAAATGCTCAAATTCTAAAAAATGCTCCTAATCAACACACTACTTTCCAGTGCTAATTCCAGTGCTAATCCACGTTAGCTAATGTGCAACTGTAATGACCCCCTGAAAATCTTCTGTTCCCACTGTGTTTTGGAAAAATCATGCCTTTGGTTTGATCTGGCCCTCAGTGTCTTTAAGTCCAGGTTTTATTACTGCTGGCCATTTGGAATTATGATATATTTCCTCACCTACTAATAAAATTACTCCGTGCTGTTCCTGTCCCTCATCAGATAGTTGCGGCTGTCTCCCTCCAGTACTTTACTAGCACTGTTCTTACCTTCACTGTCATTAGCATGGTTGCTAAAGCTAAAGCCTACACTTGACTTCCAGAGATGAAGAATTTTAAAAAAGAGTCACTTTGTTTCTGCAGTTCTTGTTTTCTTAAAAGTCATGTAATCATGTCTGATAAGTTTTATTTGTTTTTATGAAATTTTTGTATGTACTTTAGAGTCGTTCATATGTAGACTAACTGAAGTCACTCTAAGGGTGCGTTTACACGACCACGATATGGTTATCCTTTGAATTTTCCACATACAGACAACACCATTGTCAAAACGATCCCCATTCACACGCATCTGCGGAAAATAGTAAAAACGCTGTATTCTGCTGCCAGGCCATTACATGGTGATGAAAAACTAAAGACTGTACACGTAATAAGCATGTGCATGACGTCATCGTCTTCAGAGATTCACGTTTTTGTTGTTTACACAAATACCGTTTTTGCAAGTTTTTGAAAAAGTTGCGTTTTCAGGCACTCAAAACGCCGGTGCCGTGTACATGAACGGCCAAAACGTTTTTAGTTGAAAATGGTGTAAACAGCCTCTAAAACTGGAGTTGGGCGGGAGTGGCCCTACTGGGTAGAATGAATGAAATTAAATTTAGGTACAGATTTAGGTACTTTAACACTAGCAGAGTTAACGTCAAGATTGGTTCATTTAGATGATGTGAACACTGTTTTTCCGAACTTGGCTGCACACCTGTGAACCATACCCAAGTCAGCATAAAAAAAGGTACAGTTCGTGTGAAGTGATCAGTTCATGATCCAGCACAGTTCGCTGCTGATACTAGTCTTAAACTCAATCTAGAACTCAATCTTACAAAATCAGCTGGCAGAGAGAATGTGTCTCATTTATGCTTGGCTTCAGTGGAAATGTACTCCCACGATCTTTAGGACATTAGCAGTACATTTGTGGCACATAGACGCAAGTGAATTCTCACTCCGAGCTGAACTCATACGTTGGCAGCCCTGGTTTTTATCATAAAACTATGTAAAATAACTGCTGCAACCAATGGAGCAAAACAAATCAATTTGCTAATGCTAACTAACTTCTTCACAGGCTACACAGCATAGTTACTAACCTAAACCAATGTCCCTTTCAAGGAAAGTCTGTGTACTCGGCAGCCATTTGCATTGCCTCAGTGTGGCTATAGAGGGGTGCAGGGATGACACATTTTTTGTAGGCCAAAACCCAGAAGCGAGTCAGCATTTTAGCACTTCCGGTTCTATCGTCCCGAAGTCAAGTGTTTTTTGGTTAAATGCTGTCCGTAAAGGCAGGTCGAGAGACGTGAATGCTGCTCTGCAGAGTGCTGTGGTGACTGTGATAAAGTGGGTCGGAGAGGGGTCTTGGGTCTATATGTGCATGTGTCTGATGTGTGTTATCTGTCTGCACGTCGTCAGTTTCCTCTCTTCTCTGCAGGTTTTTTCAATGTGTGAGAAAATGGACTTGTGGCGTGAGAAATCTCAATTGCATGAGTCTCACTCTGAATGCATAAGAGTTGCGGGCTGGCTCTGGTGGTGTGAGTGACTGTGCAAACATGAAAAACAAGTAATCTGAGCTATCTTTTTACAGAGAGCCAAAAGCTACAGAAAATATAAGCAAAACGGATAGCTGCAATTCACAGAAATAACTGAAACATGCCTGAAACAGGGCTTTGTTAAAATTGCCTAAACTTTTTTTATTGGTTTGGTTGATAGCAAAAACAAGTAACTCTTATCATGGTCATTTTAATAATAATAATAATAATAATAATAATAAAAATAATATATATATATATATATATATATATATATATATATATACATATATATACTAGCAATAATATTAACCTCAACATCAATGCTTTTGATGCATTTTTTAAGTTTACATTTTATTCAAAACGTGGCCATATTTCTACTAAAATAGACTCAGTTCAAAAAGTCAATAAGAATTTTTGTTTTTAAAAGAATTTTACAAATTTGACACCTGAAAAATAACACAGAAGAGGCTTAAACCAGCAAATATTATTTTGTTTAATTTTTTTAGCACTTAACATACATTATCGATCAAATCAGTACCAAAATGGGATGTCCTCATTCAACTAAACATAAATGCACATACTCATGAACACAGTGACAGTGATGTTTGGTATTTAATGTTGTTTTATGAATTATCATCTGACTGTGGAGGATTCCATGGGGGGCGAAGGCGTACAGTATATCATTGAAATGGATGTTCAGGATATTTTCACGTCACTTGGCTTTACAATCAGCCTGCATGTTTTAAGTAATTTAAATTATGTAAATTATAACTTTCAATGAATATAGAAAGCCTATTTTCAGCCTTATCTACTGTAAACTTCCTCACTATACAGGGGCTGTGTCCAAAAGCTTTTTATTTTTGAAGGCAGCATAGATCTATCCTTCACTGCCTTTGATATCCCACAATCCTGTGCTTTCCATTGAGCTAAATATTAAAGATGGCATCTCAAAGTTGCGGTTGGAGGTCAGTGTGTGTGTAAATGTAAGTTTTTCACCAATGTTTTCCACTTATGTCATTTCTTGCGTGAAATTACTATAGTATTAATTAAATATTCGCTTAGTTCTCACCAAAGCTCTCTTTTGCTGTCGATCATTAAACTATTACACTGCCTCAGAAGTCTGTCCGAAATCAGTTTTGTTTGGTGCCTGTGTACACAAACACTGCCTGCAACAAGTCACAAGCTTGACGCAGCAAATTAATTATCAGGGAATAATATTTATTCAAATAATATTTGTTAATGAAAAAAAATTACATCTGCATTTCAAGCTTAAGCTTCTGCTAATGTCATCTCAAGTTGCTGCTAAATGTGCATTTCCAAGAAACACACATATAAATGTTATATGTGACCCTGGATCTCAAAAACCGCCATAAGTCGCACAGGTATATTTGTAGCAATAGCCAACAATGCATTGTATGGGTCAAAATTATAGATTTTTCTTTTATGTATCCCAATAATCATTAGGATATTAAGTAAAGATCATGATCCATGAAGATATTTAGTAAATTTCCTAACGTAAATATATAAACATTTATTTTCTCAATGTTTAAATTTTTTGCACCCTCAGATTCCAGATTTTCAAATAGTTGTATCCTGGCCAAATATTTTCATATCATAACAAACCATACATCAATGGAAAGCTTATTTATTCAGCATATGATATATATATATATATATATATATATATTTATTTATTTTATTTTTTTTATTTTTTTTAATGTCCCAATTGACCGGTTTTGTGGTCTAGCATCACATATGTGCATTTTTCAAGAAATATAAATATATTATTTTTGGTGCCAAATCAGGTGCTGGTGCCACTGGTCTCAAATGTTATTCTGGAGCCCTGTTTATATTTATATATAAAAAAGGGTGTGAGAGATCAAGGATAGTTCTTCTTCTTCTTCTTCTTAAAAAAAAAAAAAAAGTCCTCTTACTAGAGCTAAAAATAAGTATGGAAACTAGCAGAGCTTATCTGCAGGATCACAGCATGAGTTTATGAGGTCATGGAGACATATACCCTGACCTTTATCATCAATCTTAGAATTTCACAGATACATAGTAAGATCACGCAATAATATCACTGTTTGATCTGAGTGAATCTTTTATCTGTCAGATTCAGTATTTTGTTGTAAAACCTTTGTCTATAGCAGATGTCAGATGGTTTCATGTGAGCAGCAATGGAAAAATTCAACCGCATTATGTTCACTCAGACACGCTATTCACACCTCAGAGACACACACAGACATCAAACACAAGCGTCCGGCAGTAGATACGTGCTCATGCTCAAGATGTTCGGCTACACAACCACATTTCTGTACCTATAACGGCAAGGTTCACTCCTTTTACAACTTTTGCATATGTGCATCTACACTTTGCACATACACACATGGTCTCTTAAGCTTTTAAGAGTTAAACATGAAAAAGCTCCAATGGTCCATATGATTTAAATAATTTGTATTGCAAGGCATATTCTTTTATAGGAGAGCATTTAACTGATCAATCTTTAGTTTTTACGTATCGCACTATCAAACGGGATGATCCTGCTGCATGTCCGGGTTGGATTTCCTCATGAAACATGATGATTCTCACAATCCCAAAACTCAACACTGACTCAGAGTCTGAGGTCGTTGCAGGAGATTCACAGTGAACGCGATGACACGGCAGCTGATCTGATGGGAAAATAATGATGATTGATGATCATACGGCAATAGCTGCATACTCCACATGACTCTCCTCTTCAACATTCTGTGAAAAAAAAAACACAAACAAGAGATGATAATAATGAAAAACAAAGAAATGTGTCCCTCTTAGAAAGACCTCATAGTCAGACAGATTCCTTGTTGTATAAGCATGTGATTTTTATGACTTTATAAGAATATACAATGTTTTGAAGTAATGCCAAATTGGACACTTAAACCTGATTTTGCTGTTACAAGATTTAATCTAGATGTCTGCAAAAAAAGATGCAGCCGTTGTGTTATAAAGCGGATTTGACAATCATCATATGATGTAAAAAGCGCATTTTCTTGTTAACTGTTGTGCAAACCATCAAAAAAGATGCATTCTTATGATTTTCATTTCCTGAATGCTTCAGTTTCCTGTCAGACGGTTTAACATTGAGTTTCTGGTAAAACAAACAAACTCTGTCCACTGCTCAAATCAAAGACAATGTTCAATCCAGACACATGCACAATACCTCCAGTGCCATGTTGGCTTCTGACTAAACAAGTGCCCTTTTTGCAAGATTTTAATCTATATTTAATTGCATTTAAGTTCTAATTGTGCATGACTGCACAAGTATTTTCTGCAATGAAGAGGCACAGTCCTCACAGTCCCCTTAAATTTGTAAAATAGAACTTAATTGTTTAATATTGGGACTAAATGAACCATTTTTCTTGAAATAACTAAATGGACAGTGGATTCCTAACATGTTTTTCATAGCACTTCATTATGAGAGCAAATGTTGAAATTAACTGTAATTAAATGTGTCTTTTAGGAAATCAGTTCATTAGTTCATTAGTTTTTAGTGTTTAGTGTGTTGCTTTGCTCAGTGAGAATTAACTGTGCTCATTCCAATAATATATTATATTTATTATAAATAAACTCTGTGAATGTGTTCTCCTGGTGCTGCTGACATGTTCAAAAATGACATATTTATTATATATAATAATGTTATCATAACTATTCCATAAATATCATTTAGTACATTAAAATCTTTATTTAAAATCTTTATAATTTAGTACCTTTCAAATTTTTTTGGAAATGTTTTCCAAAACACGTTTTACATAAAATTGTGAGAAAATCAAAGCCATCAATCTAAACAAGTTGTGTTCCAATTTTGCAGTTGATATATCTAAAAAAAAAAAGTTTCCACTAGATTAAATCCACTTTCCATTCGTTACCAATGCGCTAATTTTTGACACAGGAACAGTACAAGTGTGGATATTTTTTTTTTCAGGACCATTTAACATTTTCAAATCATGTCTTCTTTTTTTTTTTTTTTTTTTTTTTTTGTGTGTGTGTTCACATAGCAAGTACCAACATCTTTACCAAGTTTTGTACCATTCTGATGAAGTAAAAAAATAAATAAAAATAAAAAACGTAATTTTCCAGTCAAATATGACCGAACAGCACCAGAGGGTTAGGATCATTGAACAAAGTATTGTTTAAATGTATATCATATTTACTGACTGAAAGTTGAAGTCTATAGTGTTGATAAAGGTTTAGAGATCCAGAACTCTTTCAGTCTTTCTCATTTGCTTCAAAAATAAATGACTTTGGCTTTTTTTGGAACTACGTTCTTGGTCAGAGCAGATATTTTGTGCATTTCTGGTACTGAATAATAATACATTATTCATAAATATCTGATATTGTGTGAGTGACAGATCAGAAATGATACAGATACTTAAATGATACAGACTCATGACATAAATTAAACACATAATCTTACCAATTTATGTGCGTTTCTTTTGTGGAATGTCGGATGAGCGTAAGTGATCTTTCTGTTAAGAGTCTGAACTGTTTCTACAACAACAATAATAGATGCATTAAAACCACAAAACACAGACTTAGCTATATCTGATTCTTTGAGACATTATTAGAGCTGTCAGCTAAAGTACTTCCAGGCCGGTTTTGACTGCATTACACTTCCATATCACGTGAATCACCAAATATTATTTTTAAAGGTCCTAACAGCCTAGAACAACAAAAGAACCAAAACCCACCAATGCATTGACCAAGCCAATAAACAATAGGATAAAAAATATCAAACTATTTCCATGTTTTCCCCCACTAATTTATGGAAATCTCTCTCTGACACATACTGTACTGAAACATGCACACGCACACAAACTTTCCACCGTTGCCCCGCAATTTACTTTTCGATTATATATTTTTCAACTGAAAACCCTGCATGTCATTTCTCTCTAGTTGTAAGTAACACTTGCCTACTTGATCAGTTGTTCTACATTTCCTGCAGATGCACAAGATCCCAACGACTGCAGCAACAATCACCAGAGATCCAGCAGAGATCAGGATGATGTAAAATAAGGGTAGGCCTTGATCTGTAATGGACAAAATGGAAGTGAATCTGTTTGATCGATAACAAAATCAGAAATCAGGTCAGTAAATACACACATCTATCATCAGTGCTGTGGTACCTGCACATGTGTGACAGAGTGTGTTGATGTCCAGATGTGTGGTCTGGTTGCTGATGGGATTGTTCAGCACACAGCTGTAGGTGTTTTTATCCTGATATTCCACCTCCAGAGGTAGAGAGAGACTGATGCTGAGATCACACACACTGATGCTGGACAATACACTGATTCCTGCGTACCAGGAGAGAGTCGCATCACACACATTCAACACTGATGAACACACCAATGAACATGATGATGATGATGATGATGATGATGAAGAACAGTGTGAAGAGTTACTGATGATGACAGGAACAGGCAGACGAGCTGAAAAACATGACAGAATAAACAGAAATATGAAAAAATCTATGCAACAATCAGTGAGTTGAATGTGTGTATATACGGTCTGTCATTTTAAACAATAAAATGATCCGATTCAATATGTGAAAATATAACAATATTTGAAATGCAACACAAATGTGACCCTGGACCACAAAACCAGTCACATGGGTCATTTTTTTTTTTTAAATTGAGATTTATACATCATCTGAAAGCTGAATAAATAAGCTTTCTAGTGATGTGTGGTTTGTTAGGATAGGACAATATTTGGCCGAGATACAACTATTGCAAATCTGGAATCTGAGGATGCAAAAAAATCTAAACATTGAGAAAATCTCCTTTAAAGTTGTCCATTTATGTTCGTGATTGTGCTGCATCCACTCACAAAAATACAAGTTTTATATATTTACGGTAGGAAATTTACAAAATATCTTCATGGAACATGATCTTTACTTAATATCCTAATGATTATTGGCATACAATAAAAATCAATAATTTGACCGATACAATGTATTGTTGGCTATTGCTACAAATATACCCGTGTGACTGATGACTGTTTTTTTGATCCAGGGTCACAAATGATCTCTACTCACCATAGACAGAAACACTGAATGTTTTTGATGATTGTTTCACTCCCTTTATCTCTAGTTTATAAACTCCAGCATGTTCAGTTCTGGTGTTTGTGATGGTCAGAGATCCAGTTTGATTGTCCAGCTTCAGTCTGTCTCTGAATCTCCCATCAGGAACATCATCATATGTGGAGAAGACTCGATTCTCTTTGCTGATTTTAGCTATCAGAGACTTTTCAGCTCCATATCTCCACAGTATATCATCATCTTCATGTATTTCAGTAAGATCAGTGTTTAGAGTAACAGAATCTCCCTCCATCACTGACACTGAATCACCAAACACACCTGGAGAACAAACAGATTTACACAGATTAATGTTTCCAATGGTTTCCTGAATCCTGAAATCAGCTGCAGTTTTTATCATTTACATGTGAACTGAAGAATATTCACAACAGCAGCAGAAACACAAAATGAAAGGTGAGATATACGTGAACCTTTGATCTAAAATCAGTGTGTAAAGTAACATGTCCATTATTTTTAAGACCATTCCAGACCTGGAAATTTCAGTGTAAAGAGTAGATCTCACAATATTCAAGATTCGTTTGAGACAGCAAATATGAAAATAGTCAAGTAAGCAGCAGCTTTATTACTCCAGAAAGAAATTAAACCATAAACATATTTGTATAACTCACCAATCAGACTCGACCAGCTCAAACAGAACAAAACAAACGTGTGAAACATTTTCTCCAGTAGTTCAGTGTGTGATGAAACTATCTGCTATAAACACTCAGTCTATGTGTGAATCCTCCCACAACACAGTTTGACCCTCCTAGTTTCACACATTGTATTTGCACATGATATGTTATAGTTTACCTGGCCCTTAAGACTTTAACTGTTTTAATGGGTAAAACATTCTTTATTTTTATCGATTGAAACACTTTTTTGTAAGATTGTTGCCTGACTTTGTTAAATGGCTACATACAAAAATGTTGTGTGAATTGTGTATAATCTACATGTCATGATGAAATAGTGTATCTCTAGTGATTTTAAAATGGTTGATGGTTGTGTAAATTTATTCAATTCTCAATTTTAGTGAAGGGAAAAACCAAAGTAAAAAGTTAAAACCATGTATATGGTCTCACATTACTAGTTTTACTGACATTCATCTTCTGAGTGAAAGTGAAACCTGCTGTGGCCGGTGTTCTTCAGAGACGTGGTTTGATCTGGTGGGTCTACAAACATCTTGTGTGTGGGCATTCAGTGCAAGTGTGTTTAGTTTGTAGGTCAGGGTCCTTCCTTCCTTCTACTATGAACAGCTTTTGACCCCCTATGGTGAATAGCAAGTTTTTTTGTGTTGTTTACATGTGGTGTTTTAACATACTTTAAGACAAACCATGTGCAAATTCATAGGTCAACACCATTTCTGAGTAATTTCTTTTTTTCCTACGTCACAAACATGTGACCAGTCCTGTCAACGTGGGTGGTCAGGGATTTTCCTATCACTCCTATCTTGCTCTGTGGGCTTTTCGACACATTGAGCACAAATATACCTTTAAGAAGGGAAAGGAAAAATATAGTGGGTGAATTAACTATATGATATATACTATGATGTTATGATAAATTATATGCTTTTCTCCACCAACTTTCTATATGTTTAAAGCATTTCTAAGGTTGTTGATATTTAGAAGACAGCTCTCTGACTCTGAGATAAAGAAAGGGTGTGGTTATATTTTGTTTTATCTTCAATGACTTTTAGGGTACGTTTTTAGGGTACACGACAACGATGTACTAAACACAGAAAAGTTTTTTCTTTGCGTTTTTTACCTACAGACAGCAATGCTGTCAAAACGATCCTCATTCACACCAATCCACAAAATCGGCTAAAATGCTATATTCTGCTTCCAGGCCAGTAGATGGCGCTGTCACTTTGTAAAGAAACACTATGGGCCTATCCGCTTGCTAAGTCCAGGTCCAAATGCTCTGCCCCGAGAAAACAACAAATGGTGGCTTATATACACTCACAACGATGCAATACTACAGTGATTCATCTTTTATAAATCGTTAAAATATTTGTGTTTGGGCCGTCACGAGCATGGAAACTGTAGTGTGCACCACAAGTTTGTAAATTGTTAACTTAAATGTGTAATATGATAAAAAATGGCTGTTGAGGGATAAAGGGATAAAATTATTGAGTGCAGGGGAACTTTAAGTCTTTTTAATCTATATGTAAAAAAAAAAAAAAAAAAAAAAAAATGAAGGGCTGTCTGAACCGCATAATCCTTCCAGTGCACTGAAACATTCGCTCCCTAAAAAGTCCCACAATGCACCGTGAAAACCAGGAAGCATCGATGCTCACTATGTCCCCTTAACGGAAGTTCTGAAGCGCGAAACATAAATCACGTGAGCCAACTCACTACACATAACAACAAGCGATAGATGTTTTTAAAAATTCTAACTATTATTTAATTACATTTCATCATAATCATACATCGCTGGACAGGACTGAGCATAATGTTGGAGTAGGTAGTACATTTGAATTTGAATTTACTTATGCCGAGTTCACACTGCACGATTTTAGCTCAGATTTTCACTCGCTGACAGATTTTGCGAAATCGCCGTCAAATGCCAGAAATCAGATGCAAATCTGTGCTTGTTCACACAAGTGACAATCACTCAGTGTGAACTATCAAAGACGTGATCTGAGAGAATCGATGATGCGTTATCGACGCCTGAGATATTTGGCATGTTAAATATCTGGACCTGTCTGCGATTAAAAAAAAAAAGTTGTTAAAAAAGTACACTCTATATGAATATGGGTAGTATGAATGAAATTCGGACATAGGCTACTACATCCGCCATGTTGTTACTGTCATGTGACCAACCAGTGTGGGCCTTGAAAGTGGTAACATTGCAGTCTAAGAGGGGATCAGATTTAGAAAGCTCCTCAGATTTAATCAAAAATATCTTAATTTTTAAAAGATGAACGAAGATCTTATGGGTTTGGGACGACATGAGGGTAACACGAGTAATTAACTTTCAGGGGCTTGGTTTGTTCTGTGGGACACATAAAGTCCCTTCTTGAAAATCTCAGAAACCGAAAGTTTTGTAACATCGGTTCATGATATCTCCGTTGTTAAATTGGACGGTCTAGTTCTTGTCACCTAGCAACTGTGACAGCTGACGTTGATGATGAGTGTCAGTAACATGTCCTGGACTTTTTTGAGAGTTAATAAACTGTTTGAAAACAAAACAGGGTTCACACAAACTGTCTAAATATGTTCACCATAGTCCATTTATGTAAATAATAAAGAATATAAACTATATAGCATCTTAGTAAGATATAAGGCAACATTTGAATGCTTTAAAGTTTTTTTAATCATTAAAATCATTATTATTTTTACAATTTTATCATTACATAGGCTATAATAAGTTGAAACCCAATACTGACATTATGGCACTGACATGTTTTAAGATGCATCAGTGCACGTTGCTATCAGTTAAAACAGCTTAAACATGCATTTTAGTCTAGGACTAGACTTAAGTCCCCAGCAAACATTTGGACGTTTAATGACCGTTGAAAAGACGTCCGTCCGAGACGTCCCGTCATGGTTGAAAAATAGTTCCAAAATGGAAGTTGAACCGACGTCTTTTCTGGCCGTGAATTCCACGTCTCTTCTGCGCGTCCCTGGACGTCTAAATGCGTCGTCATATGTGTTTAAATGTGTTGCTGCATAATTTAAGTGTATATATAAGCCTGCATATAAAATAATCACACACCTATTGTGTAACATCGTGAAAGACAATCAAGTCTTGAGGTTTAGCCTACACATCTTGACAAAGGTTCTAAAAAGGTCCAAAATTGGTCGTCAGACCTGAACGTCAATAAAACGTTTTAATCACGTGTACATCAAAAACAATAACACATTATTTGTGGACATAAGCAAAAAAGAAGCATGTTCTGATTAAGCACAACATTTTATTGATCTTGAACAGCCAAAATTTCTCTTTATTTTTTTCAATGTTTAACATTTCGTGAGCTTAGAATTATAAGGTTCTATCTCCACTTTTGGTCGAAATTGAGTTTCTGACAATCTGATTCATTAGGTGTTTATTAATGCCTGTGTGGTGTTATTTTTGTAAAAAAAATATTTTGTTAGTAGTTATTAATAAAATAAAAGGTTCCATCTCACAAAACATAAACCGAGTTTAAAAACTTTGATCCTCAATAAACTACAATAAACGGAGATAGAACCTTATAATTCTAAGCTCTCGATTTGTTAACCAAACTAAAATACCAATAACAAAATACTGAATTATTATATAAAGATAGTTCACCCAAAAATTAAAATTATGTAATTTACTCTCCAAATTCCAAACCTGTATGAGTTTCTTTCTTCTGCTGAACACAAAAGAAGATATTTTGAAGAATGTTTGTAACCAAGCAAATAGAGCATCAATTGACTACCATTATTGGAGAAAAAATGATTATTAATGGGAAGCGACATCTGCTTGGTTACAAACATTCTTCTAAACATCTTTGTGTTTAGCATAACATAGAAAGGTATACAGGTTTGAAACATGAGGTTGAGTAAATGATGACAATTTTCATTTTTGGGTGAACTATCCCTTAAACACATTGTTTGGCTCATTTTTTGTATCCACCACCCCCAGCTCTTCCTGGAGTGTGTTTCAGGTGTTCCGCCATTGCTGCATCAATTTCAGTGTCTGTAGCATGTGGGCTCCACCTCTTCACAGCATCTAAGGGAAGAGAATATATTTCTTTTTAAAATAAATGAAAATTAAAAATTTGAGGTAAATGACATGCACTTCTTTTCAAAATATTTTTATGGTCTTCAGCTAAATTCAAAACAGCATTTGTCCCCTGCCTCTTCAATACCACTGTGGTGCCCTTGAGAAAGACCCTAAACTAGGTGTGTAACAGTGAGAAAATGAACAGGACATTTCTGATAAAGACAGGTGGGCTGTGATGTCCCCTGAATAGACATGTTTAGCAATTCTAAAATTACAAAATATTTTTAAAGCAGTTACTGAAAACATACATGTTCAAATCCAGCTAAACATTTCATTCTACTTCAGATAATTTACTTTCAGAAAGAAACTCTCAAAAGGCTACATTAATAATTTACAGTAATAACTTTGACTGTATCATTAAACATACTTTATACTATGGTATACCGTTGTATAAGTTCAAATGAACTTTTAGCCTACTAGCTAATTTTAGCCAAACTCAGTTAACGTTAGCCAATTTCAGTTGACAATGTGGGCATCATTTCTTTCGGTTCATTCATGTCAAACAAGTAAAACTCTAGCACGTGAATCTAATAATACAAAATGTACATACCCAACAGTAGATTTCTAATAATATGGGCCTCAATTCCTCCTCTCTTCGTGGTTGTTCAAACTTCAGTGTTCCGGAGTGAGTCTATGGGGAAAACGCGTTAACATCTCGTGAGATAATCTAACCTATCGCGGGATTTGGTAATGTCGGGAGATCTTTTGTTACATCTTGGCAGCACAGTTTTGGACATAAATGGTGACCAGATCTATTTCTGTTTTACATGTATATGCATACATTCCATAAAAAAAAAAAAAAAAACACACAACGTATACATCAGGTAGGCTACAGGTTGAAAATAATGACTAGAATGCAGAGGCTTTGCATTCACTTAACCACACTAGGAACTGTGTGATTATAATTTATTTAAACAAGATAAAGTAAATATATTTACTTTGTATACAATTTGTGTATTTCATAAAGATAATTCCTGTTTTTTTTCTGTCTTGCTTGACTAGATGTGTAAAGGACGTCAGTGGACGTCTGTTCACAGCCTTGACGTGTAAAGGACGTCAGTGGACGTCTTCACAACCTCTTAAAAACTACTTGGGCAATTAAATTAATGTTTGCAGTATTAACCATGCAAGGATTAAGCACAGCTTTTGCATATTTCACAAGGATTCCATGATGGAGGGTCATGATGGACTATAAATGCACGTGTAAAAGACGTCGCCACCCGATACACTAGGCCTATATTGAACTACACGTAGCTAAAAGTCAAAATAACAATTATACATGCAACCCCAGAGAACTGTAGACATGTACAAATGTATCTGAATGCATTTTTAGGAAATGTTCTGTGTTACATATTTTTACCGATTTATGCCGTCATACCGCGACTATTTTTGGCCAGGGACACGACGTTGCCGTCGGACCAATGTTTGCTGGGTCTTGTCTGTGTAGTAAAAATGTAATTCGGCTCTCTCTCTCTCTCTCTCTCTCTCTCTCTCTCTCTCTCTCTCTCTCTCTCTCTCTCTCTCTCTCTCTCTCTCTCTCTCTCTCTCTCTCTCTCTCTCTCTCCCTCTCTCTCTCTCTCTCTCTCTCAAATCACAACTGGCTTAATGGATCATTTTGAAAAGGTAATAAAGTTCCAATGTTAAGCATAAACTACAACTGTTCACATTTACAAAACGATGCAGAGTTTGTTTATTAAATATGATAAATCAACTGAGCTGTTTTAATTGATTACAGAAATGTCAATTTGCAGTATCAATCTGCGAAACGAGCTGTGTAGTAGTGCGCCATCTAGAGTCATAACTAGGAATTCGCCGTTCCAAGAATAAAAGTGAATGTTTAGTGCAGCAGTGTTGAAATCACATTTCAGATGTAAACACTATAATCACTCAAATCATGACTTAATCATAGCTTAGTTCATTTAAATCTCAAACTCACAAATAATTTAGTGGCAAGCAAACTCACATTTGATCCGTTATGAGAAAGTTGATCTTTTAATAGCATTTGTCAGATGGACATACAAAGTTCAACTCCGTTTTCAAGAAAATAGTATTTTATCTAAGTACAACGTTAAGGCACTTTTTTTAAGATACAAAATACATTTTCTAAAAAAAAAAAAAAAAAAAACGCAATCCGAGTGCCAGGGGAATTTTACTTAAATATACTTATAAACACTGATAATTTACAATATTTCAACAGTTTACTTAAAACCTTAAAAAAAAAAAATGTGTTACAGAAAAAGTCAAACATCCATGTCCAGGTCTTTTGTTTGAAAATAATAATACTAATAGTAAAATAAAACCTCAATATTCAAAACATTGGTAAATGTAGCAGGGCATGGTCACATAAATTTGCCTATTTAGCCTACATAAATTTATTTTACAAACACGTTTTTATAACGTTTTGATCACGTTTGTGGTGTACATCACGCTACAGTCCATCTAGGGAGGTTCCCAGTGTATATTTTCACTTAGTGAAAGAGTCTCCTGTGAAGGGCAGAAGAACGACCCACACAAGCCTATTGTCTGAGGAATAAAAAGTGGTGAAAATAAAGCTTCTCTTTACTCGCAGTGGTCTTTTTACACGACCTCGGAAAGACATTTGTTTATCTCTCTTTCACACAACTAGTTAATTTATAATGCCTTATTGCTGATAAATGGAATTGAAATGTGTTTGTGATAAAACAATGTGGACTTTGTAATGGTTTTAAACAAGTTTGAGGGCGCGGGGACACAACCGAGGACTGCATTTCCCCCACAAATAAAATAAAACACCGTAAACCCTACAAAATCATATTATATGTCCAACAGTAATGTGATCGTACGCGTCAAAGGGTCAAAGAACATGACGTCATCGCGCTACAGTGCGTGGATAAGCATCCCGAAATATTACTTTCTCTTTGGCGTCGATGTGATGCAGAGGAGGACCACAGCGCTATTGTGCATCAAAAGATGCAATGATTTTTTTATTGGGGATAATGAAGCTTCTGTTGATGTTGCCTCTATTTCTCTTGTGTTTTATCAATCACGGTAAGATATTAAGCTTATGATACTGTCACCTTTGTCTAATTGATTTATATTCGAAAGCAATGCATTTATCATTTACATTCTGCTGTGTGTGTGTTTGTACTTGACGATTATATGACATTTAGGTTTGCAGACATCCCACACAAACTCATTTCAGGGAGTGGCAACGCACAGATCAAGTATCAGTGTATGAATCTCAACAATGATGACATGAAATGAAAAGCTTCATGCTGCAGTGCATGCTGGGTACCAGCACAGTACAGAACTCATTGGTGCTTCTCATTTGTTATTTGTGTGTCCTCGGTTCCTTTCCTCGCATCTCAGCTCCTCCTGTTTAGGGTGCAAGGAAAGAAAATAAAGACAGAGGAACATCTTATTTGTACGTTAGAATATTATTGATCACTAAAGCTTCACAGCGTTATCAGCTGCACTCAAAGGATCAGACCTTTTGTTGTTGAATTTTGGTTATTTAAGAAATTAATAATAATTAATAATAAAGCAAGATGCCATGTTGAAGTATGTGAGATGTGTGGTTTATTAAAACTGCAAAGGTAAAGCATAAATTAAAATGATTGTGACAGATGTGAAGGGGAGGAGAATTTGTGTGCATCAGGTTTCTGAACAAGAAAGACTTCCTCATAGGAGACACGTATCCTCTCTTATCACCTGAAGCTTCTTCACTCTTGATCCTCACAGTGCAGTTAGAGAGTTGAGATGTCCTTAAAGATAGCTTTCTTTGATCGGTTTCTGGGTCATGGGCTGAAGGACGGAGGAGGGAGGAAATGAGAAAACATCAATTTGAGTATTGAGAAGGACCCATTGACGACTCCCAGCATGCATTGTGGCATGAATTAATCATGCAGCTGAGCTGAATTGTCTTACTGTTTTATTTTATTCTTGCTAATTACTTATATTTTTGCTGTTATTTTGTTGTGATTTGAGTTGCTTGTTTTGTGATGTTCAGAGTGTATCTGTTTATCTGGATATTTTGTGGATTGTCCCCAGCTAATAGGGAACGTTCCCATAACTTTCAACGTTATGTAAAAGTTGTGTAAAGGTTAGTAAAATTTTTCCTGAAATAATGTTTCTGGAACGTTCTTATAATGTTTAGAGTTAAAATACATTCTGGTAATGTTGAGAGAAAAACGTTCTTCAAACAAAGTTTTTAGAACGTCCTTGTGATGTTATTTGTTTTTGACTGATGTTCTCATAATGTTGAGTGAAAATGTTCTTAGAACAACATTCCCAGATAACAAAATATGTTCTTAGAATGCTTTTCTAACATTCCCATTAAGTTATGAAAATGTTATTTAATGTTTTCTGAACATTCAAAACCTCCCTTTTTTTAAAAAGTGTTAAGAACGTTTTTTTCTTGGTTCATGTGAAGTTAGAAGAATATTCAATTCTATAATTTTGGAAATGTTAGGAAAACGTTATTTCGGAATGTTTTCTTAACGTTCCAAACATCTTTTTTTTTTCAATTTTTTTTTCAATTTTTTAAGGTTTTATTATTTTGGAAATGTTAGGAAAATGTATTTTTTTTATGTTTTCTGAACGTTCAAAACATCAGATGTTTTAAGAAAGTTTTGTTCAAACATTTAGACATAACTTTTAAAGAACGTTAGTGAACATTATGGGAACACCCTCTTTAGGTTATTAAAAAAACTAACTTGCAGGGAACGTTCTGGAAAATTCTCTTTAAAATATACTGTAAAATGAAACCTAAAAATAACCTGCAGGGAAAGTTCCTGAGAAAGTTCTCTTTAGGTTATAAAAAAAGAACCTAGAGAACGTTCCTAGAATGTTCCTATTTGGTTCCCAAATGGGAATGTTAGGAGGGAGGTTCTGTGTTTGTTGGGTTCTTTGTTAGCTGGGATTAAACCTCATGCATTACACTAACCAATCAGGACTTTTGAATTTCCATTCAGTAACAGCATTTCATCTGATTCTGAACTAAATTCTCTCATTGTCTTTCTATCACTCACAACTCTGTGCATGCGCTCCATTCCATGCCATCTTTACACCAAACATTCAGCATCTCCAGACAACCGTTACACTCTCAGGTTTCTCTTCAGTCTGAAGCATCACTGTAAAATGACAGTATTTGAAACTCCGTATGAAACAATTCCTATAACAATTGTGTGGTGATTTTTTCTTTTTTTGCAAAAACATGTCATTTTTGCCCTTTATGATTCCAGTTTGGACTGTTGTACTTCCCAGAGACTCTTACAACATTTTGTGTACTACACAGTAAAATGTGAATCTTGATGTAAAGTCTTATCTATTATTTTTGTAATTCAAATATTTAATGTACTTAGAAACTTTATAATCTGGAAAAATGTAAACACTCTGGACAAATGTGTCAACAGGTTTTGGTATTTAAAAATTACTTTGAAAATCCAGACCTGTAGATGTAAATGTTCACATAAACATAAATAGAAACAGGGCAGCACAGTGGCTCAGTGGATAGCACTATCACCTCGCAGTAAGAAGGTCTCCGGTTCAAGTCCTGGCTGAGCCAGGAGTTAGCAGGTTCTCTGTTCTTTCCTCCAGGTACAACAGTTCAAACACATTTTTACTCGATTAAAGTAGGTTACTCGATACTTGAGTGTCTGTGTGTAAACCCGGTGATGGACGGGCCAACCGTTCAGGGTGATGTGAACGTCCAGAAAACATTCAAATATAACGTTTTCAGAACATTTCCAAAATGAGTGAATGGAATGTTCTTGTAACATTCACATAACCCCCCCCCCCCCCCCCCCCCCAAAAAAAGCATTCTTATTACATAAAAAAAAAAAAAAAAAACTGGACGTTTTCAATGTTTAAAAAACATTCAGAAATAACGTTTTGATAACATTTTCAAAATGAGTGAATGGAATGTTACTTTAACGTTCACATTAAGCAAGAAAAAACGTTCTTAATACATTAAAAAAACTGGACGTTTTCAATGTTTGAAAATCATTCCAAAATAACGTTTTCCTAACCTAATGGGAATGTTAGCAAAACGTTCTGACAACTTATTTTTGTTAGCTGGGTCCTCACTGAGATTCAAACGCTGATTTGTGATGTTTGTGTGTCTAAATGAGGTCATTGTGAATTTTGTTTTTGAATTTGAATTTCTTTAGATGTTCCTGGAGATCTAACTTGTTCAGAGTTCAGCTCCATCCCTAAACAAAAACAGCTGAAGCAGAAAATTTAAGGTGCTGTCTGTAAGAATGACAGCTAGTGGTCGAAATAGGTACTGCAGTCCAAATTCAAAATATCAGAGAGAGTTGTTTTTAGGTTGTGTGGAATCTGCCATCTCGTGCATGGCTGCAATACCTGTGTTTCCTGCTAACCTTGCTTCCTTGGCAAATTAACATGGAATCTAGTGTTAATGCGGAATTTCGCGGAATTTTACATATTTGGAATAAAATTCTGTTTTTGTGTGGGAGAAAAACGTATGTCTCAGGAAAATGTAGACCGGGGGAAGCAAATCTGGGCAACACAACCCCTCCCGTCATTTCAGCTTCCCCTTCAAAACAATGAAATCATGGCGAAGCGGCTCTCCACAGCTCTGCTTTTGTCGGCGAAAAAATTTAGAAACTCAACGCTAAGCCCTCAGTACCGAGCCGAACAGTTCCCACGTGACTTTTATGTGTCAGTCAAACTCTTGTTTTGTAAATTTTGGCAACATTCCATTGACTGGAAGCACAAAAATACATGCACTGACCACATGTTATCCAAAAGCCATGTGAATAACAAGGAGAAGTACAATGATAACGCTATTAAGGCAACCACGTCCCTACAGACGTGTTTTACTGCTGCTGCATTCAGTGAATGGCTGTTCCATGATGACAAAGTCAACTTTAATTTCATAACTCAGGGAGTAGGCCCTACTTGCTGTATTTTTCCTTTTTTTTAATGCACTTTAATGTTCTGTATGGAAAAGATGATTCTCATAAGTACTTTATGTATAATTCTGAAAATTAGATGTTTTTTTTGGTCCTATTTTTTTTTACTTGAAAGAAAAAGCTAATGGAGCACTTTTATTTACACTTATATAAACTAATATAATTTATTTTACTGGACAGTATAAAGCTCATTACCATTCATATTTTGTTGTTACTGAAAAGTACTGAGTAAATGTGATGTTTGTTACCTCAATAAATTTAAGGTCATTCCTATTTTATTTGTGTACATTTTAATCATTAACATTAAAGGCACTATTTTTTACGACTAAAATAACAGTAAAGGGTAAAAAAAAAACTGAATTCCAAAAATTAAAACGGAAAAAAGGAATTTGCAAAAATTAAAATGGAAAAAACGGAATTTAGTAAAAAATAAAACGGATTTTATAGGACCCTATAACTGGCTGTAAAAGTGTTACTCAGAGAAACAAGTATGTGAACTTAGAATGTTTCCTAAATATCTGCAAACATATTATGGCCTTTTTTTCATATATATATGTTTTTTTTAGAGTGAAAAGTTACATACAGCACCTTTGAGATCTTCAGGAGCCCTCAGTAATTACAGAAGTTTTTGATCAGGGTTGGATCTAAACTCTGCAGGAATAAAACATTATGTATTCAGATATATAAACATTTTCACAGTATTTTCCTGTTGTATAATGTTGTTTTGCTCATAATGAACTGTTAATTTCTTCTTCAGGTGCGTCAGGTGTTGATACAGACCGAGTGTCAGTGATGGAGCGAGATTCAGTCACTCTAAACACTGATGTTCAAACAAACCAACAAGACAGAATTAGATGGTATTATAATGACATTCGCATCGCTCAAATCAATAGAGATCAGAGTAAGATCTGTACAGATGTTCAGTGTAATGCAGATACTGAGAGATTCAGAGACAGACTGAAGCTGGATCATCAGACTGGATCTCTGACCATCATGAACACTAGAAAGACAGATGCTGGAGTTTATAAACTATGGATCACCAGCGGCAGCGACAGTGAAAAGATCTTCAGTGTTTCTGTCACTGGTGAGTTATTATGTTTGAGAGGAAGTCTTGTACATTTAAATCACATCATATTTTGTGTTTAGTGATTTTGTGTTTTTTTTTTCTCTTTACCTGTATATTAATTCACATACAGTATAAAGATAATTTCATCAAAACACATTAACTGATAAAGGGAAAATTGTAGATTTAAATATACATTTTGATAGAAAATGTTTAGGTTTTCCATTGGTTGTTAGATTACACAGTTGGTTTTGTTCTGGTACACATGATTGACAGTTTCTATCCATACTCAGTGTTTTTTTTTTTTTTTTTTTTTTTTTTTTTTTATTCTCCAGGAATAGTGTAGAGGATTAGATGTAAAATATGTTTATAAGGAAAACATTTGAATAAATGTAGCTTTTCAGACTGAAAGTCAGGAGAGCTTGTTTTATGTCTTTCATATAATCCATTCTCTCATGTTGTGTCCCTCAAAACAAGATCCTTTCAGCATCTGTTAGTTTGTGTTTCAGGTGTTTCTGCTGCTGAACGAGAAGAAGTGAAGAGAAAGGAGGGAGAATCTGTCACTTTTGATCCTGGTGTAATAAAAAACTCAAATGATTTTATTACATGGTATAATAATGACATTCTCATCGCTGAAATCACTGGAGATCAGAGTAAGATCTGTACAGATGTTCAGTGTAAAGAGAGATTCAGAGACAGACTGAAGCTGGATCATCAGACTGGATCTCTGACCATCACAAACATCACAGACACAGATGCTGGAGTTTATCAACTACAGATCAACAACAGCAGATTCAGCATCATTAGGAGCTTCAGTGTTTCTGTCACTGGTGAGTCTCATTAAGTACTTTTTCCTTTGAGCAGTTTTAGAAAACCAGTAAATGTTTTCATTGTGGCCTGTTTGAAAAAGTGAGTTTTTTGACTCAATATTAAAATACAATTGAGATTGAAAGTGCATAATATCAGTCAATTTTCCTGTGAACATTGTTTTCTGTTGAGCTCACAGAGCTGATGCTGTTTTAACTGATGTTGCTCAAAAACACAGACTGCACAATTTACAAGTTAAAGGGGTGATTGATTGTGATTTCACTTTTCTAACTTTAGTTAGTGTGTAAGGTAACACTTTACAATAATAGTACATGAATAATCATGTACTAATACCTGAATTAATAATTACTTTACTATGAACTAATGATGAGTTAATACATGTATTAATGAGGTACTAACCTTAATTACGACATGAGTATCATGAATTCCTACATGAATATACCATCTTAACTACGCGTTAGTACATGCTTGTTAATTAATGTATTAATTAACATTTCGAGGTAAAGTAAATCAAACATGCTCTAGATCAGAAGAAAGATTAAAAGGGCACAATGTTAAATTGTTCATAAATTTGACACCATCAATTGTCACATACATCAGTGAATGACTTGGAAAGTAACATGAATTCATGACTTGTTAATGTATCATAATGTCATGACTTTACTTGGAGGGGCACATCATTACTAACTCATCATTAATTACTTGGAAAGTAACATGAATTCATGATTTGTTAATGTATCATGTAATTTCTTGTCTTGGTCCTCCAAGAGTAAATCTTCAAAAATGTATCAATTACACATGTTTTATACATATTCAGCTCTTCTAAATCAGATATCATTTGGTGCTTGTCGGTGGTTTGTAAAGAAGTGGAAGAGCAGAGGTGCTGTGCCTGAATTTAGATGGAGAAGGAACTGAACGGTAGGAAAAAAGTGGACAAATTTTGAAGGGGCAATAGTGGCCCCAAAGAAGAGCCAGCAAACAAGACTAACATCCGACTGCATTATGATATAAAGACAGTAAACAAATCCAGAAAATAGCCATCATCTGTGCTATCACTGATTTTAATTTTGAAAATTGCATCTGTTTAATGAATATGCTAGTGTATAGGTATTTTACACTTGAAGGCAGCAGTGGAATCACTTAAAACGGAATGTGTGTTCAATGAGTAGGTTTAATATAAATATTTCAAGACATCTTGTGTCATTCACTGATGTATGTGACAATTGATGGTGTCAAATTTATGAACAATTTAACATTGTGCCCTTTTAGTACATCTTTCTTCTGATCTAGAGCATGTTTGATTTACTTTACCTCGAAATGTTAATTAACCTCTTAAGTGTCACCGGCCCACCGGTGGGCCCAAAATCATTACATATTTAAAACAGTAATATCCTATAATTAACATAAACTAATCTTGACAAACTATATATCATTTGAAAGCTTACAAACTCTAGTTTTCATATTTGGTGAATGATTTTCAAAATAAATTAGAGAGGAGCTGTAATTTATCAATTTGCAACAACAATATTTTCATATTCCTAAGGCGTGTTCAGACCTTTATTTTGAAATAGCAATGAACATGAAAAATCATGAAAGAATGGATGAAACCTCAGTTTGTTTTCATGCCAAGAGTTCAAAAGGTATCATCCATTAAATTATTTTAGAAAAAAAGATATTAAAATGTTTGTCATGGCGGCACCTTTAAATCAATATCATGCACCTTTCTACTGTAAATAGAAAGATGTAATTATCAGTCAACAGTATTGGTAAAATCAATTACCAGTTGATCTCTATTATTAATGACTGTTTTTCTTTATCTGTTCCAGATACAGGTTTGTCCTCAGCTGTTATAGCAGGAATAAGTTTTGCTGTTGTTGTTCTGCTGTTTGTGACTGTATCAGTCGCTGCTGTGATTTACAATCGTCACAGGAGATATACAGCAGTAAGAAATTATGGCAAGTATATCATACAGCTGATTATACAAAATGTGAATATGAGATTTATTGTGCAAAAATAATCTTTAGACATATGTTAAAGTATTTGTTTTCTAATTGACCAAAGTATGTGTTTTTCAAACAGGAGACAAGAAATCAGGCAATGATGATCAGGTGAGATACTGTGAGCACTAAATCTATCTAAAAAAATAAAAAAATTTACAGCAGACTGACAAAGTGAATTGGTGACATCATTTCAAACAAAATCAGGCCAAAAAAAAGTTTGTTTGGAGTTTGTTTCAGGAGTTTGAATCCACTTGCTTTAAACTCGTGGTGATTATGTTTAAGGTGTGACTTCTCACCCCTGTAATTTTTTTTGTGTGTTTTTTTTATTATTGAGAGGGAAGCGTGAAGCACATTTTTACATATTCATCTAAACTTACTTTCAGTAACTTTCACTTTTCTTTATTTTAGGAGAGTGTTGACACAGAACAGGAGAACAAGGAGAAGGAGATAGAGGAGAAGGAGAAGGCGGACAGAAAGGAGAAGGAGAAGGCGGACAGAGAGGAGAAGGAGAAGGCGGACAGAAAGGAGAAGGAGAAGGCGGACAGAGAGGAGAAGGAGAAGGAGAGAGAGGAGAAGGAGAAGGCGGACAGAAAGGAGAAGGAGAAGGCGGACAGAGAGGAGAAGGAGAAGGCGGACAGAAAGGAGAAGGAGAAGGCGGACAGAGAGGAGAAGGAGAAGGAGAGAGAGGAGAAGGAGAAGGCGGACAGAAAGGAGAAGGAGAAGGCGGACAGAGAGGAGAAGGAGAAGGAGAGAGAGGAGAAGGAGAAGGCGGACAGAAAGGAGAAGGAGAAGGCGGACAGAGAGGAGAAGGAGAAGGCGGACAGAAAGGAGAAGGAGAAGGCGGACAGAGAGGAGAAGGAGAAGGAGAGAGAGGAGAAGGAGAAGGCGGACAGAGAGGAGAAGGAGAGAGAGGAGAAGGAGAAGGCGGACAGAGAGGAGAAGGAGAAGGCGGACAGAGAGGAGAAGGAGAGAGAGGAGAAGGAGAGAGAGGAGAAGGAGAGAGAGGAGGAGAAGGCGGACAGAGAGGAGAAGGAGAAGGCGGACAGAGAGGAGAAGGAGAGAGAGGAGAAGGAGAAGGCGGACAGAGAGGAGAAGGAGAAGGCGGACAGAGAGGAGAAGGAGAGAGAGGAGAAGGAGAAGGCGGACAGAGAGGAGAAGGAGAAGGCGGACAGAGAGGAGAAGGAGAAGGCGGACAGAGAGGAGAAGGAGAGAGAGGAGAAGGCGAAGGCGGACAGAGAGGAGAAGGAGAAGGCGGACAGAGAGGAGAAGGCGAAAGTGGACAGAGAGGAGAAGGAGAGAGAGGAGAAGGAGAAGGCGGACAGAGAGGAGAAGGAGAGAGAGGAGAAGGAGAAGGCGGACAGAGAGGAGAAGGCGAAAGTGGACAGAGAGGAGAAGGAGAGAGAGGAGAAGGAGAAGGCGGACAGAGAGGAGAAGGAGAGAGAGGAGAAGGAGAAGGCGGACAGAGAGGAGAAGGAGAAGGCGGACAGAGAGGAGAAGGCGAAGGCGGACAGAGAGGAGAAGGAGAAGGCGGACAGAGAGGAGAAGGAGAGAGAGGAGAAGGAGAAGGCGGACAGAGAGGAGAAGGAGAAGGCGGACAGAGAGGAGAAGGAGAGAGAGGAGAAGGAGAGAGAGGAGAAGGAGAAGGCGGACAGAGAGGAGAAGGAGAAGGCGGACAGAGAGGAGAAGGAGAGAGAGGAGAAGGAGAAGGCGGACAGAGAGAAGGCGAAAGTGGACAGAGAGGAGAAGGAGAGAGAGGAGAAGGCGAAGGCGGACAGAGAGGAGAAGGAGAAGGCGGACAGAGAGGAGAAGGAGAAGGCGGACAGAGAGGAGAAGGAGAGAGAGGAGAAGGAGAAGGCGGACAGAGAGGAGAAGGAGAAGGCGGACAGAGAGGAGAAGGCGAAAGTGGACAGAGAGGAGAAGGAGAGAGAGGAGAAGGAGAAGGCGGACAGAGAGGAGAAGGAGAGAGAGGAGAAGGAGAAGGCGGACAGAGAGGAGAAGGCGAAAGTGGACAGAGAGGAGAAGGAGAGAGAGGAGAAGGAGAAGGCGGACAGAGAGGAGAAGGAGAAGGCGGACAGAGAGGAGAAGGCGAAAGTGGACAGAGAGGAGAAGGAGAGAGAGGAGAAGGAGAAGGCGGACAGAGAGGAGAAGGAGAGAGAGGAGAAGGAGAAGGCGGACAGAGAGGAGAAGGCGAAAGTGGACAGAGAGGAGAAGGAGAGAGAGGAGAAGGAGAAGGCGGACAGAGAGGAGAAGGAGAAGGCGGACAGAGAGGAGAAGGCGAAAGTGGACAGAGAGGAGAAGGAGAGAGAGGAGAAGGAGAAGGCGGACAGAGAGGAGAAGGAGAGAGAGGAGAAGGAGAAGGCGGACAGAGAGGAGAAGGCGAAAGTGGACAGAGAGGAGAAGGAGAGAGAGGAGAAGGAGAAGGCGGACAGAGAGGAGAAGGAGAGAGAGGAGAAGGAGAAGGCGGACAGAGAGGAGAAGGAGAAGGCGGACAGAGAGGAGAAGGCGAAGGCGGACAGAGAGGAGAAGGAGAAGGCGGACAGAGAGGAGAAGGAGAAGGCGGACAGAGAGGAGAAGGCGAAAGTGGACAGAGAGGAGAAGGAGAGAGAGGAGAAGGAGAAGGCGGACAGAGAGGAGAAGGAGAGAGAGGAGAAGGAGAAGGCGGACAGAGAGGAGAAGGAGAAGGCGGACAGAGAGGAGAAGGAGAAGGCGGACAGAGAGGAGAAGGAGAAGGCGGACAGAGAGGAGAAGGAGAGAGAGGAGAAGGAGAAGGCGGACAGAGAGGAGAAGGCGAAGGCGGACAGAGAGGAGAAAGCGAAGGCGGACAGAGAGGAGAAGGCGAAGGCGGACAGAGAGGAGAAAGCGAAGGCGGACAGAGAGGAGAAGGAGAAGGCGGACAGAGAGGAGAAGGCGGACAGTCCGAAAGCGATGGAGGACAGTCCGAAAGCGATGGAGGACAGTCCGAAAGCGATGGAGGACACTCCGATGGAGGACACTGGAAAAGGAGAACACTCCTGACAATGAAGAGAACATTGAAAAGAACACTCCTGACAATGAAGAAGAGAAAAGTGAACAGAAAACTCCTGACAGTGAAGAAGAGAAAATGTTTTTTGAACAACTAGGCCTATAAAAGAGATCAACAAAATATAACTATACTCAAAACAGCATACAACAAAACAGGATATGAACTGAACAACCTGACCTAACTGAATGAGACACAAGGAAACATATATAGTGGCTTGGCCAAACCAATTTACACATAAAGGGAAAGCAAAAATGGACGACAAATACAAACAACTACAAAGCAAAACAAACTAAACCCAAAATCCCCCTCCAACATGGAAGCACATGGTATGGCTTAATTGGCAGGCCACAGGATATCACAGTCCTCCACCCTTAGCCACGCCTTTCTTCTCCCAGGACAGACCTCTCTCCAACATGGTAACAAAGAAACAATGATTACAGTTTTTCTCGATTGCTTAAACACATTTCTTGAAACTATTGCCTCGTATTCTCAAAACTGTAAACACAAATCCATAACGTCTCACCCAATTCCCCAAACATCCTATTTTCAGGTCAAAATGAAGCTCGACACTCAAAACCATTCACTCTTGCTGAAAAAACAAACTTTGCCCTCAGACAGGACACACAAGCCCTCAAAATCACACACACTACAACATAGTCTAACACACTGGTGCAATAAATTCAAAACACATTTCCAAAACTGGCAAGTTATGTTGCTTGTGGTTCCCCCCTCACAAACCTTTTCACATGATGAACACAAAAGACACAACCAGTGGATACATTGGCACATTTTTATTCATTCATGTACTACACAGTACAACACACACACACAACAAAACAAAACAAACATTTTTTCCCTGTTTTTACTTTTTTTTTTCTCCTCTTAATTTTGTTTTACATTTACTTACAGTAAGATGTGTGTGACCATCATATGACAGTAAAATAGCACACACAAACCTTATTCTAATATGGAATTGTATTAGAGTGGTAAAGAGTGTTGGGACGTGACAGGAGGGCCTCCACTCAAGGAGACAATATGATGAACACGTCTAAGAATGTTTCACGTATGGTTGAAATACCATCATTGGCCTAGAAAGATAACATTCTGGGAGTCAAGACTATAAAGGAGAATAGATGCCCTCCCCTCACTGTCACACTCTGCAGACACTCTGTGTGACTATACAGCTGTTGGCCTTTTCTTGCAAGAAAATACACCTCATCAAAGATTATTGGAAATGTTTGTCTTTTATTCAGTGATAGAATTTTGTTTGTCACCACACCTCCCTGAAGGTTCTCGAGGCGACGGTAAAGCGACTCAAATTTGGCCTTACTCATAGCCCAGCCTCCCTCATAGTCATACCATAAGACATGTGCAACTAGAGTGGCTTGAATTTCATCTGAGACTGCTTGTCTTCTTGCCCTTCCTCCTCCTTATCCTTCCTCGATCTCTTCCTTCATGTCTTTTTGGATCCATTGTTCCAAAACTGAATGAACTGACTCTGGCCCTTTTATCTGTCTATTGAAGGATCTGATTGATGTGTGTTCAATTTTGACTCCTAGTGTTTCCACCTGGGTAATTGTGTGCTAACTGAGCTGAAGCTGTGCTGACTTGAGTGAACAATATTGAATGCTAGTGCTTTATACAGTACATGACAACATGGTAGGCAATGAGAAATGAAGGGATTTGTGTGTAGAGTTTTGCAGTAACAGTTCAACAAATTTGACTCGTGTCGAAACAGGGGAATAGTGTTTATAGTTTAGTGAAATGGGTGTGCTTTTTGATAAATGGCATTATGGTTTTGAAATTTTAGTTCAAAAGCCTGGTTATAGTGTTTAAGCAATCGAGAAAAACTGTAATAGAACAGAAAATGTTCACATAACCCTACAATGTAAAAATGTGTGCACTCCATTTAAACAGTGTATGACTAAAACAAATACATGTATATTATACCTGAAATAAACTATGTGATCTGTGTTTTCAAATCATGAATTGTTTGGGGTGTGGCTAACTGCAAAAATAACTTTACTTGTGTACCTACAGTAAAACATGGCTTGTGTGCTGGTAGGCTTGTATGTGGTAGGCTTAAATGCAGTATTACCACAAAGCCTTGCCGGTTACCACAAAGCCTTACCCTGACTTGCCGGTTATTCATCCTGTGTGGCTTGGGCCATCACACTCTGTCTCTGACTGTCAATAAAGAAGAGAAAAGTGATCAGAAAAAGCCTCTGTCTCCGACTGTCCGTAACGAAGTGACAAGTGATAGCAATGAACTGAGTAAGTGACAGCTTTTTAGTGATTTTAAATGAAGCATGAACTTTTTAGTATTTTGGATTACAATGTTTACGACAATAAAGTTGACAAGATCGTGAAAAATTAAACATAATAGTTCATAACATGTTATGTTGGACTAATTTAAACACACACTGCCTGCATCACGACGCGATTATACTACATTAATATATTATAAAACACATAATACATTACCATAACATGTTAATTATGCATGAATATGCAGTTACTATATGTATTAGTTTTACCGTTAGCATTTGCCACTTATCCTTTGGAAAAAAAAAAAAATCACAAGTTGCCTACTCTTCATGGCAGATGTGTGTGTACTATTCTGAAATAGCTGTTTTAGAACCTCTTTACTGGCAACACTAACAAATCGGGCCGCTCTGCTTGTGTTAAACTGCAAGTTAAGTGCAGTGTATCTTCTTTCAAATACATTTTAAGGCAAGGCAAGGCAAGTTTATTTATATAGCACATTTCATACACAATGGCAATTCAAAGTGCTTTACATAGCAGAAATTAAAATAATAAAAGAAATAAGAATAATTAAAACAGTTTAGAAAAATAAAATAAAATACAGTACAAACAGTCGGACGAACATTGGCACAGTGCTCATTCAGTAAATGCACAGCTAAACATAAGTGTTTTGAGTCTGGATTTGAATGTGACTACTGTAGGAGCACATCTGATCTCCTCTGGAAGCTGGTTCCAGCTGCGGCTGGCATAATAGCTAAAAGAGGACTCGCCATGTTTAGAGTGAACCCTTGGTATTTCTAGCTGATATGATCCTAGTGATCTGAGTGATCTGTTGGGTTTATATTCAGTGAGCATATCTGCAATGTATTGAGGTCCTAGGCCATTGAATGATTTATATACCAGTAATAATACTTTAAAATCAATCCTAAATTTAACTGGGAGCCAGTGTAAAGACCTGAGGACTGGTGTGATGTGTTCATATTTTCTGGTTCTGCTCAGAATCCTGGCGGCAGCGTTCTGTATGAGCTGCAACTGTCTTATGGTCTTTTTGGGAAGGCCAGTGAGGAGTCCATTACAATAATCCACCCTGCTGGTGATGAAAGCATGAACAAGTTTCTCTAAGTCTTGTCTGGAAACAAAGCATCTAATTCTTGCAATATTTTGCAGATGATAGTATGCTGATTTAGTTATTGCTTTGACATGACTACTGAAACTAAGGTCTGCCTCTAGTGTCACACCAAGATTCCTGACTTGATTTTTAGTTGTTTGACCCCTAGAGTGAAGGTATGCGTTCACCTTGAGAACTTCATCTTTGTTTCCAAAAGCAATGACTTCAGTTTTGTCTTTGTTTAACTGAAGAAAGTTTTGACACATCCAACTGTTGACTTCATCAATGCATTGGCACAGGGAGTCAATGGGGCTGTAATCGTTAGGCGATAGGGCTAAGTAGAGCTGTGTGTCGTCTGCATAGCTGTGGTAAGCAATTTGGTTCTTTCTCATTATTTGGCTCATTGGGAGCATATACAGGTTGAACAGGAGTGGTGCAAGAATTGAGCCTTGAGGGACTCCACATGTCATGGATGTCCACTCAGACTTATGGTCACCTATACTCACATAATAACCTCTCCCATCTAAGTATGACCTGAACCATTTTAGGACTATCCCAGAAAGCCCCACCCAGTTTTCCAGCCTGTCAAGAAGTATGTTATGATCGACAGTGTCAAATGCAGCACTGAGGTCGAGTAGTACGAGCACTGATAATTTGCCTGAATCAGTATTTAAGCGAATATCGTTTATTATCTTTATGAGCGCTGTCTCTGTGCTGTGGTGCGGTCGGAAACCAGATTGAAAATTGTCAAAGTATCCATTCAAGCTCAAGAATTTGTTCAGCTGATTGAAGACAACTTTTTCAATGATCTTGCCTATGAAAGGAAGATTTGAGATCGGTCTATAGTTGCTTAATATGGTCTTATCCAGATTGCTCTTTTTCAGGAGGGGCTTGACAACTGCAGTTTTCAGGGAGTTTGGAAAACTCCCAGAGCGAAGTGAGACATTTACCACTTCTAGGAGATCTGCTTCTAAACTGTTTAACACACTTTTGAAAAATGATGTGGGAAGTGTGTCAAGAGCGCATGTTGATGTTTTAAGGTGCTGTACGGTTTCTTCCAAAATTATGCCATCAATGTCTTTGAAATCAGACATAGTAACTACTTTCTCAGGTGGTTTGATCTGTCTGACCTCAGTGCAACTCAAGGATGTGCTGATCACCTTTCTGATATTATTGATTTTCTCAGAGAAGAAAGAAGCAAACTCACTACACTTGTTCACTGAGAGCATTTCACTGGGAATCTGGCTTGGAGGGTTTGTCAGTCTCTCTATAGTAGCAAAAAGAGTGCGTGTGTTGTTTAAATTGCTGTTTATAATATTTGAGAAGAAAGTCTGTCTAGCTTTGCCTAGTTCCATATTGAAAGCATGAAGGCTGTCTTTGTAGATGTTATAATGGACTACAAGTTTTGTCTTCCGCCACATGCGCTCTGCTTTTCTGCATTGTCTTTTCATAATTTGCACTGCTGTTGAGTTTCTCCAAGGTGCTTTCTGTCTGCCACTCTTCTTTCTGACTTTAACAGGAGCAATATCATCAATTATACCTTTAACTTTTGAGTTAAAAGAATCAAGGAGAAAATCAACAGAGTCAGCAGATATACTTGGTGTTAAGGATATAGCCTTCATAAATAGTACACTGGTGTTCTCATTTAAGCATCTCTTCTTGACAGACACAGATCTAGCTTCAATGGCAGGAGAGATCAATATATCAAAGAAAATACAGAAATGATCAGACAGTGCTACATCCTTAATAACAATTAATGAAACGTTTAGACCCTTACTGATAAGTAAATCTAGAGTGTGTCCACGTTTGTGTGTGGGTCCATGTACATGCTGAGTCAGATCAAAAGTTTTTAAAACAGTTTTGATTTCTTTTGCCATATTGTTTTCTGTATTATCTATGTGGATGTTAAAATCTCCTGCAATGGCAAAACAGTCAAACTCTGAGGTAATTGCTGATAACAGTTCTGTAAAGTCCTCAGCAAAGGCTGGAGAGTATTTTGGAGGCCTGTAAATAATGATAAGTAAAATGCGTGGAGCACCTTTCAACACAATACCCAGATATTCGAAAGACGGGTAATTCCCAAATGATATTTGCTTACATTGATAGATATCTTTAAAAAGAGCAGCTAGACCCCCACCTCTCTTAACAGCTCTGCAGACACTCATAAAAGTAAAGTTCGGAGGGGATGTTTCATTGAGGACTGTTGCACTGCAGCTGTCTTCTAGCCAGGTTTCATTTAGAAGCATAAAATCCAGGTTGTTTGTGGTTATTAAATCGTTGACTAGAAGCGATTTATTTTTAAGTGAACGAATGTTTAAAAGTGCTAACTTAACAGTCTTACTTGTTGTCCCCACATCAATCTTACTTTGACGTGTAATAGGCACCAGATTAGTTAGGTTTGCTGCATGGCTATTGAAGGCCTTAGACTTTCTATCTTGTAATAGAACAGCAATAGAGAAAGATACAGGCACACTGGGTTCCCGCTTGTTCTGTAAACATTTGAGAAAGTTACTGTTATCAGAGCGGGGACCCAAAACACATCACTGAGAGCTGGTATCAGTTGTTTTTGGTTCACCTCGAGCAGATGGAGGAGGGTGTGGGCCCTGGCGTTGTGGCAGAGGCCGAAGAGCTCTCACAGGAGGGGGAGGGCGAGCTGGGTCCGCAGGCTTTGGTGCGGGTGGTAATGGTGCCTGTCGTTTTTTGGTTGGTATCTGGGGGCTTGCAGCAAAAGAGTGGGATAGTCTGGTTCCAGCATACACCAGTTCTTCCATTTTCTGTGAGAAACACAGTAGTGGCGATGCTGGAGAGAGGGATAGCGTATCTGGTGAAAGGGGCTGTTGCTCTGGTGTTATATGAGGTTGTGATATGCTGTCCTGGCTTCCCTGGCTGTTTTCCAGGAAGTCGTCCTTGGGTGCTGAATCTTCAAGCAGTTCTGATATGTCTCTCTGTGGGCAAGGCTCAGCTGAGATTGTGTCCGTGAGCAGAGGTTGTTGTGGCAGAGTGGTGTTATCATTGTCCTTGTGTGATATGTCAACCGCATGTCCATTTTGCTGCTGAAGTGAAGTCCCGTGGTCATTCATACTGTGTCCAGGTGTGTGTGTGCCGTTCAGATTTAGTGGATTGGCACAAACTGCAGAAGGATGATTGAGGGAGAAGTAGAAATTGTCCTTTAACACTCTTGAACCAAGTTTGTTTGGGTGATGGCCATCCCGATGAAAAAGTTGTCTCTGACTCCAGAAAAGATTGAAATTGTCAATGAAGTTTACTCCTTTTATATTGCAGGTTTTTTGCAGCCAAGTATTTAGCCCAAGCAACCGTGAAAATCTGTTTGTTCCTCTTGCTGGGAGAGGTCCACTGATGAATGTTTGAACTTTCAGTCTTTTAAGTGTTTCAAAAAGTTCATTGAAATCCTTCTTAAGGAGTTCTGACTGCTCTTTATGAATATCATTCTTCCCCACATGAATGATGAGTCGATTTGCAGTCTTATGTTTCATCATAATGTTCTGAAGTTCCCTGTTTACATCAGAAGTTGTTGCTTGTGGAAGGCAGCATGTAGTTGTATCCCTGTCGCTAATGTTTCTGATTATCGAGTCCCCCACTATCAGAGTCCTGGGCTCGGCTGCGCTCTGAGCTGAGTGCCGCTGTCTGCTCGACCTTGAGCGCCAGTTAGCATCAGTGTTAGCTACTGGCCCATTCAGTCTGTGTTCGATCATATTCATCACATTTGGGGATTCCTCATTTACATTCATTAGTACTTCAAATCTGTTCTGAAGATGTATAGGCGGTGGTAGAAGACCAGTGTTTGCAATCCTTGTCAGAGCTGTATCTGGGGTAGAGGATGCTACTGCGGCAATATGTGAGGCTCGTGACAATCTGATGTCTCGAGTGCCTTTGGGTCTAGCTCCCTGTTTGTGCCATCGATTAGTAAGTCGATCGGCTTTTTTCTCTACCTGTCGAGGAGCACTAGTTTCATGGGACTCACCGGTATGCTGAGGGTGTCCATGACGAAGCCCTGTTGTGTGCTCCGTCTGGTTTGGTGGTCCCGTAAGTAACTTTGTTTCGAGAACTGCAATCCTTTGTAAAAGTCTGTGGCAGTTAGTGCACTCAGTTTTAACACTCCTAAGTTTCTTCTTTTAAAAGAAATCATGCATGACTGTAGTCATGATTTGCAATCATGAATGTTTAATTAGCCTACGTCATTTTCCAGTGTTGCTCATAAATTGGGATGACAGGAAAGAGGCTAGCCGCTAGTTCATTGCTCTTTTGTGTCGATTTGTTGTTTAATTCTTTTTTTTTGTTTTTTTTTACAAATTATTAGTTGTTTATTACCATTTAATTCATATATCTGCTTTTTTTTTTTGCATTCATATCATTGTAAATTGCAGTTCAAGTGGAAGATACTTTACTGACTTAAAGGGGTCATATAATGCCATTTGTGTACAAGCTAATATGATTCTTTAGGGTCTAAATTAAAAGTTTGTAATATACTTTAATTAAAAATTCTCATTAGTATTGTAAGAAAAGACTCATTTTACCTGGTCAAAAACAGCTCTGTTTTCAGCACGCCGTTTCAGTGCATGTGTCTTTAAATGATAATGAGCCTTGCTCACCCCGCCCCTCTGTTCTGTGCGTACACCGGCGTTTGTAACACAATAACCATAACGCGTTGTTCATCAGAAACGTGGGATTATGAATTATATTGAGAACGTCGTACATAGAATACATGCCGTAATGTACCCTGAGTGTAAACAGCCGCATTCATCGTGAAGCGTGCAGCAAGGTTTGCAAATTTGCAAAGATTAATATAAATATTAATATAAAGGTTAATAAAACATTGCATTCACTTCTTCTGGAGGTTCAGCAGGAACACGTTGGTACCGATCCGTTTTTTCTCGTTTGTAAAGCTGTCTGGTGTGAAATGATTCGCACAAACATGAAAGCATGGACGTTGATCGTGGGGGAATACCCGTGAGGGAATCCCCGCGTCAATGCTTTGGGAATATTCCCTTCAAAAACAAAACTCAGCCACTGCGTCTTCAACGGTTAGGATTTAGGAACATCAAAATGACTGAGTGTTCGTTATAACACCCAAGAACAGAACACCACAATCGCAGATGCCACTCTGCTCATAGACAGCGCTCCAGTTAGTATCAACAATGACGTGCGGACTATGATGACAGACAGCTCGCTCACGAGCGAGGGCGGGACTGTGTTACGCTGCTGTCAATCACAAATCGTGGGAGGGGCGTCCGACCGTGTGACGTCACTAGGTCGAACGGCTTGATTTGAGAGATTGGAAAACACATAAGGAGATTAAAAAAAAAAAAACACTGGATGGATTTTTATCATTTTATGATGGTTGTGTACAGGCACTGCCAACACACATTTCAGTGCAATCAACTTGTAAAAGTGCATGTACCATTATATGACCCCTTTAACTGTTTGTTAGTTTGTTTGTATCTAAAATCTGGCTTAGGGCTCTAACAGAGTCTGGGCCGGCCCTGTTCAGGCTACTGACTGTCCTTATTGTTGATGTGTGCAAAAGTGAATGTTTTTCTTTGTACTTCCTTGTTGTAAATGTGTTGTAACCTGTAACATTGTGCCTTTTGTGAAGCATTTAAAAAGTATTTAGCAGTTTATGCAGTTTTTGTGCATTTACTAAATGTGAATTGATCTTTCTGTGTTCCCTTACACGCTCCTATGTATATCTATGAAATCCCTGCAGATTAATGTGTAGTGCTATTCTGGAATAAAACGGCAAACACCTGAAATGAACACTTGCATCTCAACATTTGTTATTAGAAATAAATAAGCTAACGCTGAATCTTTCGTAGAGTCATTGTGTGTCCTTTGAAGCATTACAAATTTATTAAATGTTTAATTTAGGTTACTGAGTTTAGCATGTGAGGCATAGATGATGATATTTCAAAGAAGATTAAGTCAAGCAACCCAGGTGTCGGACATTAACCTTTGTATCCGGAACAGCGTCATGGTCCCAAGTTAAGCTATGATCATGTGAAGGTATGGGTGATACTGTCATGCTGATTGGATCATTTGAATGATAGTGTTATGCTGATTCTTGATTGAATCAAATCATCCCTATGCTTTGTTTTGATTTGTCTCCACCTCCAAAAGTCTCTCCTCCTTGTAAATGTATAAAAACTATACTGTACAGAACTCAGTCAGATTGTTGGACGAACTGCAGCAACGCTCAATAAAGAATAACTTCTACTTGAACGATATCCCAACATCTCCTGTTCTCTGATTTGAAAAAGGAAAAGAAATTCTCAACAGTTTTGGTGCCACGTGACCCGGATAGAGCTACTCACCTGAATCCAGATTGAAACTTAAAGCTCAAACAAAGATCCAGACTGCATCTTTTGGAATCCAGAGCGAAACTTCCAGCTAAACAAAGATTGCCAGACTGAATCTTTCCAGCTTCCTCCAGATTGAAAACTTTAAGCTCCAAAAAAAGATCTCAAAGAATGAACTTTTCTGACTGAGTTCCAGACGATTTTTTTTCTGTACAACCAATGATTCGGGCAGTTTCACTCTATTCAAAGAACCGCTACAGACCAGTATATGTGGTTTTCCTCTGCGCCGTCAGAGAAGAGTTAAACAGACAGCTGCAAGGTTTTGTTAACTAAATTATCCTCTAAAGTTTTCATTCAGAGATGAAATTTATCCTCTGTTGTTCAGGCAGGGAAGATTAGCATTATCCTCTACATTGCTAAGAGAAGGTTTATCCTCTGTAAAGTTAGGGAATGTTTATCCTCTGCTCAGAGAAGGTTATCATTACGTGCTAATATTTTGGTTTATCCTCTGTTCTTGTAGGCAGGGAAGTTAAGTCTGAAGTGTTGGTAATTTGGAATGTCAACACTAAGCTGTGTTAACAAGTGTACCCTCTGTTAACCAGGGAAGTTTTTAGTGTTTGTTTGTGTGGTAACAAAGAAATTCACAAAATGTTTAGGAAAAGTGCTAGGCTAATCCCCACAACTGAAAAAGGTGGAACTCCCTTGCAACTCCTTTGTGGTCAGATAGTGAATTCAAAACACTATTAGGAGAACAAATGGACCTAATAGTCACTGAAAAAGTTAGACAGGAACTAACTCAGAAATATGAAATTCACCCAGACAAAACTTGGTCAGTAGATGAGTGTAAAAAGGTGCTTGGGGCAAGCATCCGCAAAAACAATGTGAAATGCATTATCTGCTGCCACGGAGAATTTGGTTTAGCACTATCTACACAACAGTCTCAGCGTAACTCAGAGCTAGAGAAACAGAACAAAGAGCTGCGTGCTAAAGTATCCTTTTTGACCAAGTAATTGAACTGCAACAAAGCTATAGGAAAAACTGATGTAGAAGAAGTTAGTCAGCCGGATAACATTTACTCTGATTTACAAGCTTTCTTTGAAACAGATGTAGCCATCCAATCAATAACTGATGAGCCTGTAGACTCAGTAAAGGTATGTGGCGCTAGGAGAAGGTCTCAGGGAATTGAGGGAACTGAAAGTGTTCCTCCCAAATCTTCTGTTGTCCAAATACAAACTGTTGCCAAAGCGCTAGGACCCTAAAGATATAGAGAGACTATCCCAGAGCTTACCCTCAGCACGCACACATTTTTCTGAATTTAGAAGAGCATTGATCAGTAAAATGTGTCTCTATGACATGTCATTGGCAGAAGTTACACAGCTGATATCACAAATTCTAACTGAATCTGAATTCAACAGTTTTGAGTCTGCTGTTACTTTTGAACTACAACATGCCAGTAGAAGCGATATGAGTTTTGAAAATCCTAAAAAATATCTTAGGACCCAAAATAGATTGGTCTAGAGTTACTAGCTGTATACAAAAGAAAGAAGAAACTGTGAGTGAATATACTGATGATGACCCTGAAAGTGTGCTAGATGATAAGGGACCCTTAGTTCGTATCTGGTCAGATGGCCTTGTAGCCCCAGGTGAAAAGGAAATATATTTAAATTGTGCTTATTTTGATATATTTAATGTATTTTAAGTGTACAGTATTAAGTATGTATTAAATGTGTTATTTTGAGACAACTTCAAATATACTTAGTATACTTTAATATGTATTTAAGTTAAATTTTAAGGTAATAGTAATATATTTTAATATACTTAATTGTGTTAAAATGGACCTATTTTAAGTACATTTAGTGTAATTTAATAGCACTTCTTTAAATTGTATTTTTAATACACTTTAAATATGTTTTAGAACTACAGCTTAAGTATATTTTTAGCTACACATTAATGTGTTCCCAGTATATTTTAAATATAATATCAGCTTATTAATAATATATTAGAAGAACACTATAAGAGCCACTATTAGTATAATAAAAATACATTTTTTATAAAACCATTCAGTATGAAAAAAATATATTTTAATGTATTACAAATACAGTGAAAAATTATCATTCCGTAAAACACAGTAAAAAAATATTTGTATAAAACACACACACACACACTTTGAAAGCTATAAACTTTAACGTACTACACCCAGTGTACATCAGTACAGCAGCATATGTAAACTAAAAAAAAAAAAAAACATTAACATAAAATACAGTGATCTGCAGAGGTATTATAAACAACAACAAAAAAAATAACTTGAGTCAATAAACCTAACTACAGTCAATAAAGTGCAGTCATTAATAGCTGCAAACAGTTACAATACTGTTACAACTCAAACCATATTCATCCTTCAAGTGAATTGGAGTGATTGGTCTTTGAGTTTGCCTCGTTGTATTTCCTTCGAATCAGTGCTTGCAGTCGTGTTGGAAATTGTTTGATCACAGTGTCTGTGAAAGGGGAAAAAGAGGAGTTTATTTTTATATTAAAGCAAAATTAACCTCTGTTAAAAAAGTAACTGTTCCCCTTCAAAAGGGAACTTGCACTGCTTCGATGATGCTATTAGGGAACGATGTTCTCTAGGCGCCTCATTAATACTTCTGAGTCGCACTAGTAGTGTCACAGGCTGTCGGCAGTTAAATTCTATTGCCATGATTGTACAGCTTTTCAAACACTGGTTCACATGGAGGGTGTTCCCCATAGCATCGTCGATGCAGTGTCTCATTCCGTTCTCAGGGAACAGAGGTCGTAACCTAGACGTTTTTTATTACAACACAGTATGATGTTTTGACATTTCTCTCTGTTGTACATACAAGGTGAAAAAGACGTACTGTTAAATGTATTATAAATGCATTAAAGTACATTTGTTTTGTACTAAAAACATACTTAAGTACATATTTAATACATTTATTTGCAAGTCTTTTTCGCCTGGTAAAAATGGAATTCTTTAACATGGCATGTAATGCTTAGTTCATATTTTAACAGTAGACATTCAATATAAAATGTTAATGTAATTCAGAAAAGGAGTTAATAAAATATCTCTTGAACAACTGTGAAGTCTACATGGTATGTCACTGTATCACAGCAAAAAAGGGCAATTTAACTGTTTAACTGAAAAAGTATACCCAGCCAACAAGAATAATACTGTAATTATAATGTACAACAAATGCTAATCTTTATTTTTAGCATTAATGTTTTAGTCAGCCCCCTTTGACTTTGAGAGCAAAAAAAAAAGTGATGTACAGAAACACATACACTTCACCTCTGTTAAAAAGATTTAAGGAAATTAGAAGTTGTGTAAAATGTTGTAAGCCAGGACAAATGACTTGCAGCTTTCCCAAAAATCAATTAAACAGGTTTTTACACAAATGAGCACAAATTAGACACCTGAAATTGACATTTTGCTAACATTTTCCTATCAAGACTGACCGAATCGCCTTTCAATAAGCCTGATTCAAAAATCTCTATAACTGTTAAAAGTCCGTGCCCTGACATAGACTACGTTACCCATAATGCATGTGTTCGTTTGTAGTTTTGATCGATCGCGGTTGCGCTAGGTGCTTTCACTTTGGTGTGATCCAGTGACATGAGAGCATCATTAACGGTGCAGAAAATTGCCATCCTTTGTTAATCCTGCGCTAATCTTGTGTGTAAGAGTGCTGTGTGCGTCCTTAAGATGTAAGTATGGCTTTTGCATGAATGACGCGTTTATCGCAGAGTTATTAGTTGTTATAGGCTACTCGTGTTATTCCCTACTGTTATACTGCTGCGGCCCGCTACGGCGCTCCACATGCGTTTCTAAAGTAGCCATATCCGGTAGGCTATATACTTTCTATTGCCTTGCAAATAACTGCAAATATTATATTTAATTTATAGTTTGCCTGTTTTTGGCACTTTTCACTATTTGGAGATTTATGGCAACTGTAGGATATTTGTAATTTGTAGTGATTACAATTTAGCTCAAAGGAATTATTAATTAATTTATAGGGAATTCAAAAGAGTCACTTATTACAACCGAGCAAATGACTCGTTCGCGGTTCATTTGAACTGGCTGTAACTATCAACTCTGCAACGGATATAAATATCCGAACTATAGTGAAACACTATATAGTTAGCAAGGTAACTTAGATCAGAAGTTTAAGACATTAAATTTGTAAGCAAAATAACACAAGTAATATTTCTCTTTAGAATACAAACAAGACTTTATTGATTATTCTAACACATAAAACTAATATCTAACACAAACACACACATACACATTCAAACGCGTTGCAGAAAGAAAAGAGTAAGGAAAGATTAAGTTTTAAGAGTGAGTTTAAGAGTGAGAGGATGTAATCCCAAGTTTCTATGCACTTATAAGACACAACCTGAATGAACCATCAATCATTAGTTTAACCTATCGTTTCCTAGGTTATTAAATCTGTATCAAATACACCAGTTCAGCTTAAGAGTCTGGAGGCAGTACTTGCTTGTCTTTGCTTTTGGGGATTCCCTTTTGTTGCGTGAAAGGGGTTTTCCCGGTCGTTCTTGGCTGGTCTCCTCGTGCCTGATGTCTGGGTCACGTGGTCAGTCACGTGGCGTGCTGGCGGAATGAAAGTCTTTGTTTGAAGCTGGCTTTGCAGAAGAAACGTGGCTCGAAATCTTGTCGCAAAACTTAACTTAGAACCGAGACTCACAACGGAAAAGAAAGGAAACTAAGAAAAGAAAGGAAATTGAGAGGAGTAGATGATGGCTTGAATGAAGCTGTTTAACCCATGTTCTCAAGATCTTGATTTGGGTGTTTCGTCTGCGCGTTTACATGGTTCCTAGTCTGTCTTAGATCTTCATCTCCCGCTGCATTTCTGGTTCTGCACTAAAACTCTAAACTTTGTTCTGGTGTTAAGAGTTTAAACTCAAATGTCCGCCCAGCCTCCTGGATCAGTTCTAACCAATTAGACACTGTCTTTGTTTAGGAGGTGGCGTTCTCTTCACTTCTTATCATAAATCAAGCTTATCTGTGCTCTCCTTACTCTCTAAGCTCTAGCAAAGAGTACAGAGGCCACAGCTAAGACATTATTACTATTATAAGAATCCAAAACATTTTCCACAGATTTCAATCAAGCCATCCTTTGAATTAAGAACATACGATAATATTGATATGAAACACAACACATTTTCATTCAAACATCTAACAATAATAACAATTACATGAATTGTATGGCATCTAAGCATATCAGATACACCCATCTATTGTAGGAACAATATAGAATCATGTCGTTGCATGATGCTTGATCTATAAGTCCATTGAAAATTGTTCTTGAATGATTTTATGTATGTTATAGGTAAAATCTCAGTTCTGTGGTTTGAAACGATTTTACACCCTGAGGTCTATCAGAGGTCCTTAAGGAGGGGTCTGGAATGTTGTGGGCTCGAGCAGCTTCTGCTGTTATCTTGATCGGGCTGAATTGTGCTATCTCTGAGCCAATCATTCTTTTCCAAGCTATCTTACATTGACCAGTTCTTTCTTTAGTTGGGCTCATCTTCTTTGAAGCTTGCATGGCCATAAAGTTCTTAGCTGGGGGTTTTCGTTGGTCAACGGAGACTGGCTGGCTGGAGCCTTCTTTTATGGCTCTGGGGTTGGTGATTTGGTGTCTGGAATGTTCAGTTCTGTGAGAAATTATGTTTGAACAATTCACCTGGAAGATTCATTTGTGTTTGTTTCGCACTCAATCCTACACAACAACTTGTTAATTTGTCATATCATACCTGTAAACCATCATCATCTCCATGTACCTGACACCTCCTAAATAAATTCTCGAAACTGCACCATTGGATTTGCCTATTCCTTCTAATCGAGGAAGACTCAGTTGACGAGCAATCCATAATCAGCCGCAGACGCACACAGTCTCTCAGAAGAGGTGATATGAGATTAAACCATACTTACTACTCTTTGCTTGTCACTGCACTCAGATTTCAGTTTTTCTTCTATAGCAGCTGGTCTGAAAAACAACAAATATTAATATTTAAAAAAAGAGAGAGATTTACATACATATATTTATATATCAGTCAGGCATGGCGCGTTTACATTTGTTCACATTAAGTAGCCTCTGTATCTGGATAACTGATCGGATTTCTGTTTCCTGCATACATTTAAAGGAGAACTTCGGTCAATTTTAACATTGAACTCATTTTTTTGTACATTTGGAGTGCTGTCAATACAGAGAACAACGACAAAAATCGGTGTTGCCTACACCGTGTTATCCTCTTTTTAAAATTTGCACCCTGTTGACTTAAATGGGGCAAGTTTAAAACCTGCTTTTAGCCTCTTAACATCCTTGATGTGTCATTACAAGTGCACAGGTCATGTGAGTGATTCCTTCAGAGTGAACACGAGTGAATCTGACTGTAGTAGATGTGAAAGATATGAATAAAAATGATGTTTATTTCAGCCAGCGCACATACCTGTATTTACATCCTGTTTTCGGTCGAAGTCCAGAGTAATCGATTGTCGAGTTCACGCGCATACAGTGCTTTAAGTGGGCCGGTACGCGCCGGTACTCAGTACCGCCACTTCCAAATATAGCTCTTGAGCGTACCGCCACCTCTCCGTGCGCCCAGAACGTGCTTTTAGCGTACCGGTACGCTCATTTGCACATCTGTTTTAATCCTCTGGCTGCGCTGCCGCTTTTCAGAGCGCCCTTCACAATGCACGGCGCGCGCTCTATTTCAGCATAATGGTTGTTTGTTGCCATGACGAAGGAGGAGGAAGCACAACTGAAACCGCCATGGAAGCACGAGAGGACCTCCCGTTATCGTAAACGACCACCCGCCAACTCTCACGCATTCACCGTCCGTGAGACACATGCACGCAATTGACACTTTTCACACGCTCTCACAACACATCCATTTTCTCACGCACAGAAAAATCGCGAAGCAAAGAGGACACGGAGACAGAGCAGGTTAGTTATGATATAAAACAAAATCCCAGCTCTCAGATTCTGTCATTTTTATAACGAAATTCAAACAATAAATACCGTTTTGGCGCTTGTAAATGTGACATGACAGATCCCTAGCGCACGTGAACCGATCATCTCTATTAACACGAATGAACACAATGTTTAAAGAAACAGTACAACTTACCGAAATGTATATTCAGCCTACATAATATCGATCAATCAGTGTTTTTCAACCGCGGAAAGGGTCAGTAAAACAGCTGGAGAACAATTGTCACATAATATTTACCTCAGGAAAGCCATTTGATGACCATAATATAGGCTATAGCACGTGAGTTGGCTAGAAAAAAAAACAGCTATAGAGAGTATTTTTGCTAAATATGTGTACTATATTACATATTTATTATATTTTTTTACTTATATCATTAAATAAAGTTGTTATTAGGATAAAAAAAATGCATTATATTTAATTTGAATTATTTTTAACCTTAAATAATTCTACCAGCTGATAGGGCTCTCTGTATGTTTACATCATTAGGTGAGATTTTTTTTCTTGAGAAAAATGAATGCCTATCTTGTGTACCTAATATTTATCCAAATTAGATTAAGAAAAAGATTATTTTTTACATTTTATACAACACTGCGTCTTATAAAGTCAGAATTCTGACATCTTTTCTCAGAAATGTGAGATATAAACTATCTATAAAGCTAGTCAAATTCTAAGGGAAAAAAAGACTGACTTTTTTTTCTTTCTCAGAATAGTTATCTCACAATTCTGACTTTATAACACGCATTTTGCGACTTTATATCATGCGATTCTGACTTTATATATCCCAATTGCGCCTTTATTTCTCAGAATTGCGACTTTATATCTCGCAATTGCGACTTTATATCTCAGAATTGCGACTTTATTTCTCACAATTCTGACTTCTTATCTCGCAATTATGAGAAAAAAAGTCACAATTCTGACTTGATATATCGCAATTGTGAGAAAAAAAGTCAGAATTGTGAGATAACAAGTCGCAATTATTATTATTTATTTATTATTCAGTGGCGGAAACAAGCTTCCATAGTTACCTCAGGGGAGAAGGGGAGTCAGCAAAAAAAAAAAAAAAAAAAAAAAAAGAGTACCGGCACCTCTTTTGAGCCACTTAAAGCACTGCCTATGATCACGCGCGTGAACTTGATAATCGATTACTCTGGACTTCAACCGAAAACAGGATGTAAACAAAGGTATTTGCGCTGGCTTAAATAACATCATTTTTATACATATTTTTCACATCTACTGCAGTCAGATTGACCCGCGTTCACTTCGAAGGAATCACTCACATGACCTGTGCACTTGTAATGACACATCAAGGATGTTAAGAGGCTAAAAGCAGGTTTTAAACTTGCCCCATTTAAGTCAACAGGGTGCAAATTTTAAAAAGAGGATAACACGGTGTAGGCAACACCGATTTTTGTCGTTGTTCTCTGTATTGACAGCACTCCAAATATACAAAAAAATGAGCTCAATGTTAAAATTGACCGGAGTTCTCCTTTAAATTAGGTCTGAAGCAGGACACCAGATTAAGAGAAAAGATGATACAAATTAAACATCTTTAACTCTATTAATAATAGAGTATCATCTATCATCATTCTATCATTATAATAAATCTACAGTATTTAAAGGGGTCATGAACTGGATTGTTTTATTATTTTATAATGTTGCCTGGGGTGCCCTTATAATGTTAGTATGATTTTTACATCAAAAATTGGCATAATTTATAAATAAAAGCCATTTTTCCAAGCCTGATTTCAGCTTCAGATTTGAACGCTCTGTTTTAAGGGGCGTGTCTGCTGTGAGACTGCAGTCCAAACGCCCACTGCTGTGATTGGCTGACATGCTTGCATATGAAATAGCTAGTATTACAGGAACTCTCTCGAAAACTTTTACTACGTTTTTACTATTACAGCTATCGAGATTAACAAATCGTGAAAAGTATCGTTTAAAGCATTTAAATCTATTCCATCACATGAAAGGTTGCAGCATGATGAGCACTGAGCAGATGACAGACAGTCTGTTGATCGCGTGAATAAAGATCTTATCATTGCAACGCAATTTTTGCACTCTCACAAATGCTTACACCAAATCACAATGCAAACACGATGTGAGTACACAGTAAGAGCTTCGTTGTGTAGTGTAACAGTGTCATTATTTCATCACGAGTTTGGTAAGTGTCCAGATAAGCTCTCGCGGCTCGCGGCTCGCGCTGTGCTGTTTGATTGACAGCTTGGGCGATTGGAAAGGGATCGTTCTTTGATCGCTTTCTGTATATAATTTAATAACAGTTTAAAAAAAAGATTATTTTCATAATACTACGAGAAATTATGTGAAGTTTATCGTTTAGTCACTGATGCATAAACAGTATTGAACGATTTTAAGAGAAAGATATCTGAACTTGAATAATTACACAGAAATCACTGATCGCAGATCAGGCATTAGAATACACATGGTTACTTACATGTTGCTGGCAGATCCGTGTCGGGAAATTGTGATTGACTGTTTAACCATGCTGGAATCCGAAGGAAGCTTATGCAGACTGTCTTCTTCCACAAACAGGCACTGCACAATGTAGCGTTTATACGCTCACGTAAATATAATTAATTATTATTCATAACGAATTATGATCAATAATTAATAATTTTCAGAATTTACTGTAACAGAATCAACAATATGATCATTTATCAGTTCATCCAATGAACAGAAAGCATAAACAATTATTAACTCTAGGAAATATAATATCTTCCTGGCCAAGAAAGAATAACCCCCTAACAGTAAATTAAGAAATAGGGTAAAAGCATAGGTAACTTTTGATCGAAGTTCAAGACAATAAATTTGATAAGCACATACACAAGTAATCTCTTTTCAAATACAAACAATACTTTATTGATTATATACTAACTCATAACTAACACAAACAAGACTCTATTGATTATCCTAACAACTAACACAAACACACGCGTACGCATACACACACATTCATACAGGTTGCAGAAAGGAAGAGAGTAATAAAGAAAGAAATACAAACAGAAGAATGAGTTTGGGAAGAATGAGTTTAAGGGTAAGAGGAAGGAAATTCCGAATTCCATAAATATGTAGCGTTTATACGCCCACGTAAATATAATTAATTATTATTCATAACGAATTATGATCAATAATTAATCATTTAAGTATTTTCAGAATTTACTGTAACAGAATAAACAATATGATCATTTATCAGTTTATCCAATGAACAGAAAGCATAAACAATTATTAACTCTAGGAAATATAATATCTTCCTGGCCAAGAAAGAATAACCCCCTAACAGTAAATTAAGAAATAGGGTAAGCATAGTAGCCTGGGTTTCCCCATACTGCCTTGAGCAGCGCGATTTTATTCACGCTGCAAGGTAGTCTGGATACCATGGACTAATTTTTCCCCTGAAATAGGGAACCAATCACAGAACGGGGAGGGAGCAGGAAGACGATGACGAAGTATATGCGACACACCGAAGCAGTTTGTTTATCTATGGATCCAACATGACAGACGTAAAAATATATGCATATTTTTAGGAACACATCTACAAAAATATGCCTGTATTTCAAGTTGATAAAATAATTTAAAATCCACATCAGTTTATTTGTGCCGACGCGCCACGCCCTCCCAGGATCTATAACGTTACCTAGGCTACTTCCACTTTTAAAAATGCATCACAACCGCGCGCGCGCGTTCTGCTTGCAGTCGTCAAGATGGATGCTGAGGAGTTGAAGAAAAGAATAGCTAGTGGAGATTGTAAAGTTGTCGACAATACGTCATCAAAAATCAAGTCCAGTGTGTGGGAGAAATTTGGAGTTATCTGAAGAAAATATTGTGAAAGGCTTTGCTGCAAACATTTTCGTGTTGGATAGCCGCAAATGTGGAACTTCATCCCTGAGGAAGCACGCAGATAACTGGTAACAAAGCAGCTCTATCGAACGGTATTTTTCATATTTAACACTGTTAGTATGTGGTGTGCAGGGTGTGTTTGAACCCAAAATTGTCAGATGTAGGCTAGACGAAATTGTGTGGCATAGTGGTGTAGCCGCGTCTGTTCGATTTGTGTGGTAACGTTAGCCATGTTCTTCATGTATCGGCCTTTTGACAGCTTCGGCTGAAGTTGTCCTTAATGGTCGTGTAATAACTTCTGTATGACCTGGCAATAAAAATGTTTGTAAGTGTGTCTATAATGTGATAGTCTAAACTGATTTTATTTCGGGTGCGATTCGGGTGTCGGTTCTATTTTAAGCGGGTCGGTGCAGATTTTTATTAGTGCTGCTGTTGGAAAACGGGTCGGGTGCGGATTTACAAAATCGGACCCGTGCAGGACTCTCTGGTGTACACTGCTGTACACATAAATCTGACCCATCGTCGTCTTCTTCGTTGAATATCTGTCGCTCTACATACGTCATCTGGTATAATTTGAAATGATTGGCTATGAGCTGCGTACAGGCGCATTTGATAGACATTCGTAGCGCCCAATAAACGGCTCTTGGGCATTCGTAAAACACGCCTCAAATACGAGAAAATGTACATGTGGTTTCCAGACCACGTCTCAAAGAGAAAGTGGTCTGACGTTAGCCAGGCTATAAGCATAGGTAACTTTTGATCGAAGTTCAAGACAATAAATTTGATAAGCACATTGTTAACCGTGTGCTCTCAATGTGTATTATGTTTTTTTTTTTTTTTTTTTTTTTTTTTTGTCTCTTTATTGATTGATATTTATGTCTGAGTTGATTGAACTGAATGAAATGTCACGTCATGAGTAATGGGGGTGTGTACATTTGTAATTGTTTGTTTAATTAATAAAATCACCTTGAGTGAGCACAGCTGTCTGTGTGTGAGTTGCAAGTCAGACGTTGTTGCGTTTACTCTGTGAACAGGTTATGGGCCCAGAAAGTCAAGAAGTCAAGCGTTTGTCTAAGTAGAGCCATGAGTAGGCCTAATGCCAGAAAAACGGAACATAGCGGTCGCTGGTCGCGGCTACTGTTCGATGGGGATGAAAAGAATTATGAACTTTGGGAGGTTAAGTTTTTGGGCCACCTCCGGCTGCAAGGCCTGAAAGAGATAATTACTACGGAATCAGCGGGTGTGGAGACACCGGAAGAAGCGGCTTCAAATGCCGAGGCATATGCAGAATTAATCCAGTTCTTGGACGATAAAAGTTTGTCGCTTGTAATGCGAGAAGCAGCCGACGATGGGCGCGCAGCGCTAAAGATTTTGAGAGACTACTACGCAGGTAAAGGAAAGCCACGAGTAATAAGCCTGTATACTGAGCTAACCTCGCTTCAAAAATCAAGCAGCGAGAGTGTGACTGAATATGTTATTCGTGCTGAAACTGCTATCACGGCTTTACGAAATGCTGGAGAGACTTTGAGTGACGGATTGCTGGTGGCTATGGTTCTAAAGGGGCTTCCTGAGACTTTTAAACAGTTTGCCATCCATATAACACAATCGGATGACAGGATAACGTTTGCTGAATTCAAAACAAAACTTCGGAGCTACGAGGACATCGAAAAGATGCGTGCTCCAGCTGCAGAGGACAATGTAATGGCTGTGCGGACAAAACAGTGGCCTGCGAGACCCACCAGTGCTGACTCAACTGAACGGGCTGCAGCGGATGTGGTGTGCTACAGATGCGGTCTGAAGGGACACATTGCCCGCGCTTGCCTGCGCAAACTGTGGTGCAGCCACTGCAAGAGTAATACTCATCGCGACGTAACCTGCAGGAGGAGACGGCGCCAGGACGCAACATGCAGGGTCACCGAGGAAGCGACCGACGAGTATGTTTTCAGGGTGACCGATGGAGCGGCAGGATCCCAGCCAAGCAACCAGGGTGTCGACGTGAGGGGCCTGATGGTCGACTGCGGGGCAACCTCGCATATCGTCACCGACATCTCCAAGTTCAAGAGGTTCGATGATGAGTTCCAGGCAGGGACTCATTACATGGAGCTAGCTGACGGCACAAGGTGTAAGGGAGTAGCAGAGCGCAGAGGTGATGCTGAGGTATGCTTGGTGGACATTCGCGGACGCCACACTGTTAGCAATTGATGTAATTTTTACAATAAATTTTACAACAACATGTTGTATTCATGTTTTTATTGTAAATGCAAATGCATGATGGGAAATTTATGGACAGTCCTGTAATTTTATTGTAAATACACTGTAGAAGCATTATTTTACAGCCACCGCATAGCATTGTGGGATCGTTGCTGTTTGAATTTTGAAATTGCGCGGCCAACGGTACATGAGAATCAAACATTTTTGGAAGAAGAACACATCTCAGGTATGAAACGTTAACACGAAATCTATTTTATAAGTATATGGATATATTAATACCGTTTATATGAGTAAGTGCTGTTGATTGTTTCGTTTGGTATATTTCAGTGACATTAGCTTCAGTGACGTTCGCCCCGAGTCGACTAAAAACAACCTGAACTGACCGCAGTGAAGTGGCGTCTTCTTTCTCAATCCATACGGAAAAGGAACCACATGCAGGTGCAAGGTACGAGATATTCACAATTTTTCGTTTGGTATATTTCAGTGACATTATCTTAGATCCATATAACGTTAGATCCCTATAACGTTAGCTCCCTATAACGTTAGCTCAACTTGCCCCGACTCGACTCGCTCACTCCCGGTATAAACAACCTGTACTGACCCCGGTGAAGTGGCGGCGTCTTACTCAATCCATAAGGAAAAAGGTAAGTTACCACATCAGGTACAAGACACTAGATATTCACAATGGAAAAACAAACATGGTGAGTAGAATTGAGTCGAGCTGAGCTTGTAACGTAAAAACCACCACAATGACGATAGCTCAAATAACGTTATCCCAGACTGGAAAAATAAGCATTAACGTTAGCCCGGTAAGCTTCCTTAGCTCAGGTTATTATTATTATTGATTGTGTGCTACCGGACAGGCTGTTGTAATGTTATTAGGACTTCTGTTTTGCTGTCTTGTAATCGGTGGTCTTGAAATCGTGGTTTGCACACTAGCATAAACGTAGCTTGTAGATTTTTCGGTCACTGAATACTTACAGAATTAAATGAAGGTATCTTCTTCATTTAATTCTGTAAGTTAGCTATAACTGTGATAAAAGCTGAATATAGCATCTGGTATGTTCAGATGTTAACTTTACTTTGTGCTTGGCCAACCAGGGTGAAAGAGCAGTCATGTAATCTGTCTTTATCTAAAATAAACCTCGCGTGCGCAACTTAAACCAACCAGCATCGTCATTAAATATTTTTTCGGATCCTGGGTTCTGTTGAAAGGCTTTCACTGCTCTCTTTGTCTTCAGAAAAGGCAGCAAATTATCAGGAGTATTAAAATCAAGTTAACCATTTTGTTTGTCTCAAATTATATGTGGCTGCCTGGCAGACTGTATGGAATATTAAAATAATAATCGATAATAATAGATTTGTAATTGGTATTTGTTGTGTAATTGGTAATACATTTGGTACTGTTTACATTTTTTATTCCCTAGCCCTCTGCCACAGCTGCTGATATCCAGAGAGAGTCCCTACCAAGCACTCCTTGCTTAATTGTACAAGGTATATTCTTCGCTTATTTTGTTATTTTGTTAAAAGGGTAGTTCACTTTTAAATGAAAATTACCCCATGATTTACTTGCCTTCAAGCCATTCTTTCAGACAAATACAATCTGAGTTATAAAAAAAAAAACTTGAAGTTTGAAGCTCAAAAAAGTGCATCTATCCATCATAAAAGTGCTCCATGCGGCTCTGAGGGGTTAAAATAGGCCTCCTGAAGCGAAGAGTTTGTGTAAGAAAAATATCCATATTTAGCACGTTACAAAGTAAAATTCTAGCTTACGGCCGAACGGCCATACGCAGTCTACTTGCATTCAAAGTTCAACTTACGCAACTCACAACGTCAGAAGTAGCGTCATGGCGTAGTGTAAATATCAGCAGTACGCTGCATTACGTACGCATAAGTTGCGCTTTAGAGTAAAATCTGTAAAATCTCGGGTGTTAGAATCACGGTTTAGAGATCTTTCTATTTGTAAACAATGCTCATGAATTTAGACCTGAAAATAGACCTATCCCTTCCGCATCTAATAGTCTGCTCGTTTGGGAAATGGCTGAGATAATTATGAAAGTAAATTGAATGAAAATAATAATTAAAAAATATACAGGCCTATATAAAATAGGAAATCAGATTTTACCGTTGCAAAGCTTTTAAAGGGATATGCATCACGGTTTCAGTCCAATTTCTATCCGATCCACATCACTCCAACGGGTGCACTCACATCACAGACCCTTGCATCGATCATGCCAAGCCACAGACACATACACACAGACACACACATACTCATATAGCCTACAATGACTCTCAGTCTCACACACAAGCACTCATTCATTCATAAAGATCCCTTAATGTTTCATGTCATGGTTATGACCATGTCATATCAGTCTTAAATGTTACCTGATAAGTGTGTTTTTCCCCCTGTTTTCAGAGCCTTTTGCGGCATAAATCCCCAGACGGGCAGCAAGGCAGAGAAAAAACGAGGGCTGAACGCACCAGTTTGCAAACTTTTGAGGAAACTGCTGGATTTTGAATTGGTGGGCAGGGGACATTATGGGACACTAGTGGGCAGGGGACATTAATATATTTGACAACTCATGTTCAACCAGTTTGGTACAGTAATAGATTGTTTGTTTGTGCATTGTGCACTCTGTTTTCTCATCAGTTTTAAGAGAAAATAAAAATATATTAAAATAAATGTTAAGTGTTTTGTTTTTCTTTGCAGAAGTCTGAAAGAGGACATTTATCCAAGTAACAACATTTAATTGTAATATTTACAATATTCTGTCCTGTGAAATTACAGGAAATCCCTAAAATTACAGGAAATTCCTGGCTACTGAGTTGCCGTAAATATAAAATTTTGCTGTAATATTTACAGTATTCTATCCTGTGAAATTACAGGAAAAGTACAGTACCTTGTTGTAGTTATTTTACAATAACAGTCCTGTATACCGTTTACAGTCAATTTACGGCAACTATTAGCCAGGAATTTCCTGTAAAATTACAAGAAATTTCTAACAGTGCACCTAAAAACAATGCTGAGACGGGCGCTGTACATTCCCTCATACCCACAGGACATATTTTCAGTGCAAGCAGCGGCTTCCAGTGGAGCAAGCGTGACGTTCAGGAAAGATGAGGACATTCTGGTGCACAAAGACGGTACAAAATTTCCCATTCGTTTACATGATAGATTATATTATTTGCATACAGTACCTGATGGATGTGATGATCAAGTGAATGGATGTTATGATTTAAAAACATGGCATGAGATACTGGGACACTGTAATTTTGATGATGTGCAGAGATTAGAAGGTGTTGTTGATGGTATGAAAATCCAAGGTTCAACAAACAAATCTATAACTTGTGAAGTGTGCACCCGAGGCAAGTTTACACAAACCAGAAACAGAAAGCCTGATGTAAGAGCTAAAAGGCCTCTAGAGCTAGTGCACACAGATTTGGCTGGTCCAATTCACCCAGAGTCCAGAGAGGGGTATAAATATGTTTTGTCATTCACTGATGATTTTACCAGTGCCATGTTTGTATATAGTCTTAAAAGTAAAAGTGACACACTACAAGCAACGGAGAGGTTTCTTGCCGATATGGCCCCATATGGTAAAATTCAGCGTCTTCGATCAGACAATGGCACTGAGTTTACTGCAAAGCAATACAAAACTCTGTTGGTTAAGAATGGTATTAGACACGAGACTTCTGCGCCATATTCTCCCCACCAAAATGGTACGGCAGAGCGAAATTGGCGTACACTTTTTGACATGGCACGGTGCATGCTGATAGAGAGTAAGTTACCTAAAGATTTATGGCCTTATGCAGTGCAGACCGCAGCCATAATCAGGAACAGGTGCTTTAACAGACGCACCAAACATACACCAGTTCAGATGCTAACAGGGAGACGGCCCAATCTTGCCAGGATGCAAAAGTTTGGTTCAGAGTGTTTTGCTTATAAACAAGATAAAAGAAAGCTGGATCCAAGATGTGAAAAGGGTGTTTTTATTGGTTATGATAAAAGCAGTCCAGCATACATTGTCTATTTCCCTGACAGCAGGAAAGTACAAAAGCACAGGTTAGTTAAGTTTCTTTCTAAGACCCGTGTTGAGCAACAGACTCAGACTAGCATTGATGATGATGATGATGATGATCTGAAGCAGAAAGCCAATAGAACTAGGCAGGATGTAAATTCAAGTCTAGCAAGTGACCAGGTTTCAGTCAAAGAGGAGGAACTGAGTAGTAGTCCTCAGACCCAATCAGTTGAAGCTATGCCTGAGCCTCCAAGATACCCTTCTAGAGTGAGGAAGAGGCCAGACTATCTCCATGACTATGTTTCTCAACAGGCATCTGATGAGGAAACTGATCAGGTGCAGATCAACATAGATTACTGTTATAGAGTGACATGTAATATACCTGTAACTTTCACAGAAGCTGTAACCTCGGACAGATCAAAAGAGTGGGTCACTGCAATGGATGAGGAGATGCAGTCACTTAGAGAAAACCACACATTTACCCTAAGTAGTTTGCCTGAAGGTAAGAAAGCAGTGGGGGGTAGATGGGTTTATGCGATTAAGAATAATATAGATGGATCTGAAAAGTGCAAAGCACGTTATGTAGCCAAGGGATACAGCCAGAAGAGAGGTGTTGATTATGAAGAGACTTTTTCCCCTACGGCTAACTTGACAAGTATCCGTGTGATAATACAAAAAGCAGTACAAGAAAATCTGATTTTGCACCATATGGATGTAAAAACTGCCTACCTGAACGCACCAATAGATCACGAAATTTACATGGAACAGCCAGAGGGTTATGAAGTAAAATCTGGCACAAATGAAAAATTGGTTTGTAAATTGGAAAGGTCATTGTATGGGTTAAAACAATCGGGCAGAAACTGGAACAAGGTACTACATGAGTACTTGACCAAAAACCACTTTGTGCAGAATCAAGCTGACTATTGTGTGTATACATGGGAAACAGCCAATGAAAAAGTGATCATTGTAATATGGGTTGATGATTTGTTGATTGTGGCAAGTGATGAAAATGTTCTTAGACGTGTGAAGGACATGCTTACTGAAAGATTCCAAATGAAAGACTTGGGCAAATTAAGGCATTTTTTAGGTATTGATTTTAACCAGAGTGACAACTGTGTGAGGATGTCACAAGCAAAATATGTGTCAAAAATATTGCAAAGGTTTAACATGCAGGATTGCAAACCTAGATCAACTCCTTGTGAACAAAAACTTGACTTTACTAATGTTGCCGAAAAGATGATTGATGTGAAAAAATATAGAGAGGCAGTGGGAAGCCTCATCTATTTGTCCATCTGTACTAGAGCTGATATAAGTTTTGTTGTAAGCAAACTGTCACAATATTTCACAGAGCCAACTGTTGAGCAATGGTCCACAGTTAAACATGTATTGAGGTATCTTAAAGGTACACTTGACAAAGAACTGTGTTACAGAAAATGTAATGAGACACTGGGAATAAGAGCATACAGTGATGCAGACTGGGCGGCTAGTAATGAAAGACGTAGTACAACAGGCTATTGTGTAAGTCTAACTGAATGTGGTGCTTTGATTTCATGGAAAACAAAGAAACAGCCAACTGTCGCACTGTCTACTTGTGAGGCAGAGTATATAGCCCTAGCCACAACCATACAGGAGTGTCTCTATCTTAAACAACTGTTGGAAAATCTTGATACATGTCAGTACTCGCAACCTAAGGTATATGAAGATAATCAAGGTACAATCGCCTTAGCAAAAAATCCCGTGAGCAGACAAAGATGCAAACATGTAGACATCAAGTACCATTTTATTAGGTCTTCTGTAAATAATGGTGACATTACATTGGTGTATTGTCCCACTAATGAGATGGTAGCAGATGTGTTGACAAAGCCTGCAACCAAGTGTAAGTTGATGAAGTTTGATGCATTGATTTTTGGAAAATGATGTGTTATACTCTATGTTAACAATGTGAGAGCAAGTGGGGGTGTTAACCGTGTGCTCTCAATGTGTATTATGTTTTTGTTTTTTGTTTTTTTTTGTCTCTTTATTGATTGATATTTATGTCTGAGTTGATTGAACTGAATGAAATGTCACGTCATGAGTAATGGGGGTGTGTACATTTGTAATTGTTTGTTTAATTAATAAAATCACCTTGAGTGAGCACAGCTGTAGCTGTGTGTGAGTTGCAAGTCAGACGTTGTTGCGTTTACTCTGTGAACACACATACACAAGTAATCTCTTTTCAAATACAAACAATACTTTATTGATTATATACTAACTCATAACTAACACAAACAAGACTCTATTGATTATCCTAACAACTAACACAAACACACGCGTACGCATACACACACACATTCATACAGGTTGCAGAAAGGAAGAGAGTAATAAAGAAAGAAATACAAACAGAAGAATGAGTTTGGGAAGAATGAGTTTAAGGGTAAGAGGAAGGAAATTCCGAATTTCTATATGCACTTGTAAGACATGACCTGAACGAACCATCAATCATTAATTTAACCCTTCTATCGTTTCTTAGACAGGTTATTACATTTATCAAAACACCAGTTAAGATTTTAGTCTGGAGGTAGTCTACTTGCGTCTTTGCTTTTGCGTTCCTTTTGGGAATTCCTTTGGTCAGCGTCAGGGTTCGTTCGTTGGTTATAGTCTCCTCGTGCCTGGATAGATGGGGCGAGGACCAGTCACGTGTGGCTGGCAGTCGCGGATGGTTGATGCGTCTTTGAAGTTGAAAGCGCGCGTTGCAGCCGTGAATCGTGGAACGAAACTTTGCAGCAAAACTTAACTTAAAACCGAGACTTTCAATCGGAAAAGAAGAATAACACAAAAGAAAGAAAGAAAATAAGATACGGAAAGGAGCTAGATGACTGGAAATTGAATCTAACCCATCTGATCTTAATTTGGGTTGATCTGCTCGTCTGTTAACGTTACATGGTTACTAAACCATCGTCTGCCGTCTCCGTCTTTGTTCTGCACTCGTTGAGAGCTCTTCTGTATCAGAACATTTTGAACGAACTAACTTTTAAACTCCGACCTCCCCGACGCTCTGCGCTGGTTTTTAAAGGGTTTTTTAAAACAAAAAGGTTTGTTAGGCTACTCCTACAAATATGTCATGACTGCTGCTTTGTTTGCAAAGTCATAAATCATGTCTTCTCTGTGGGGTTTCTCTAATGAAACTAAAAGACCACATGCAACAGTTTTAGGCAGGATTTCTACTTATCAGAATATGAAATATTTTACACAGATTTAATTTCAGTCATCTTGCTAGTTGTGTTCGTAAGGTAGCATTGATATGAAACAGTACACACTTCATTCACACACCTAACAATTATACCAATTACATGAATTATATGGGATTAAAGCATATTAAATGGACACATATATCGTAGAAACACATAGAATGATGTCTGATGTTTATAAGTCCATTGAAAATTGTTCTTGAATGAGTTTTATGGATTTTGATATGTAAAAGTCTTTTGGTGTGTAAAGTGTATGGGCTTGGAAACACCCTGAGGTCATGGGTATTTCCTGCTGAAATCTGTTTGTCTCTCTCATGGGACCAAGATGGGGTCTGTTAGCCACAGGGGTCATGTGACCTCTTGTTAGGGCCCTGAGCAGTAATCATCTCTAAACCGATTCGTCTTGCAAAACTATCAAACGTTGACCAGTTCTTCCTTAAGTTAACCAATAAAAGTCTTTGGTAAGCAGACTTTCTGGAGACTGGGTGATTTATGGCTCTGGTTTGTGAGGACTCTTGTGTGAGACCTTGGTCTCTGTCTTTCTCTTAACCAATCAGTAATTTCGGCAACAAAGATAGTATTGACCAGTTATTTCGTTAGTGCTGGGGGTCAGTTTTACATAGTCAGACTGGTTGGCACTGGCTGATGACAAGATTGATGAGGATACAAAGTTCTGACCAAATCTTGAATTAATATTCAAAAAGAAGATGAGTCGGTGGTTGGTTCCTTCTCATTGTTGTTACAACAATATTTAGTTAACAGCATGTTTATTGCTTGGAAGTAGCTCGATCCGGTTTAGCAATTATCATGTCGTCCTATGTATTTAGCATGTTTGGGCGAATCGGTGGGCGGGGCTTGATCTTCTTTTGTGGAGGCGGTGTTTTATCCTCTTTGACGTCATAGTTCCCCACTTTGAAAAACGAGTCGTTTGCTGAGCCTGATGTCTATAAAAGCTTTTATTGGACTAACAAGGTAGTTTTCAGTTCTGAAACTTACAGGATATTATTATAGTATGATGATCTCTTATATGTCAAAAGCTCAAGGAAACTTTGATTTCTCAGTTCATCACCCCTTTAAGTAACACTAACAGTTACGTTTTCTATTAACATTAGATAAAAAAAAAATCTAAATGCTGTCATGATCACTCAACCTTAAGCAGTTGCAAAACATTTAAGAAAGTTAATAGCAAAAAAACATCACCTAATCCATATGAATCACGTGGTTTCCTCCAAGTCCTCTAAAGAAACACGATCTCCAGTTTAAATTTAGACTTCTAAATCTAATCACATTCAAGGAACATGCGCACAGCAAGAACCAATCACAGCCGTTCAACGGCTCTGGAACCAATCAGGATTAGTCACGTGTGTTATTCGTATTTTTCAAATTTAAACAAGTAGCCTACAACATATTTTTGGACAACATTTAAACATCTTTGGAAAATGTAGAGAGGGGGTTCAGCGAAAAATCGGCAGCTGGCAGCAGGAAGTAGCTGCCACTGGCAGCAGGAAGTAGCTGCCGTTGACAGCCGGAAGCCCTGCCATATTAGGAGGGACCTGCCATTTCGTGGCAGCCAATCAGTATCGTCCAACGTAGTAGCAACCAATCACATTTACCTGGAAGTCAAGCGACAGCAGCCAATGGTGGCGCCGGCGAATCTTCAGTAATGGCGGCGGTATTTGGCTCGGTAAGTTCGTATATTATCAGATTAATAAATAATTGTCTGTATGTTGGAGTTTAACTTTTATGTTAGAGACAGTGTATCTGTGACTACTTAAGTTGAATTGGTTAATTTAATCATTTGTAGAAACGCAGCTTGTGCACCGTGTGCTCCTGGTTTGTGAGGGGCTATCATTAACTTCAAATACTAACTTACGTTACCATTATCATTAAATATTAGCGTTTGTTAACATGTTAACTTAATCTATTGATTAGAATAAAGCTCATGCTGATTTATTGGAATTGACAAGCTCAGCCTTGATGATACACGTGCAACGCTAACAAAACATATCCCAAATGATCTAACTTATGTTTTAATACAAAACACCATTTTAATCAACATTACTTCACCATATTCTAAACTTCTGTTTTTTTGTAGTTTCACCAAGTTCACCACAGCCTGTCACAGGTTGCTGGGGATGGACAAACATATGTGCCAGGAAGGAAACCCCAGATTTCCAGTTGCAAAACCAACCAAACTCACTGGTATGTTTTCACATAAGGAACATAATGTTCAAATGTATTATATCCTGTCTTGATCAAAGCAGGCAAAAGGCATTCTGTTTTTTATCTTTCTATTTGTTTTATACAAATTCTAGATTGAATCGAAAATTTGACATTTCAGTGTCTGTTTATTTTCTTAGTTTGATCATGTTTTGGATGGGACCCAATCACCAGATGAGACCAGAATGAATATATATATATATATATATATATATATATATATATATATATATATATATATATATATATATATATATATATATATATATATAATTATTTTATATATATCTATTCAAAATATACTGGAACTGTTCACTTTTTCCATATAACTTTCACCCCCAGTTTCACAGACAAGGCTCAAACTAGTCCCAGACTAAAATGCATGTTTAACTGAAAGCAAATTACACTTGTGTATCTTAAAATATCAGTGCCATTGTTTCTTTTAAGATTCACAACAGTAATGTTTTTTCTAAGGCATATTTATAAAAGTCCTAATTGCACTAAGGCCTAATTCTGGCATAATCTAAACCCTATCTGTGAAACCGGGCTTCAAAGTTTTACATATTAGTCCAGTGGTTCAGTTCAACACTTTGTTCTCTGGCTTTAGATAGGCATAGACAATGGCATTTAAAAAATAAATTACACCTGCTCCCTAGTTCAGGTATGCTACTGTCTACTGCTGCAACATGGCTAAGTGGTTCAACACGGAGTTCATCTCTCTTTTTCTCATGTGTATAAAATAACTAGCTTTTTTCCCCCTTCTTTTTAAGCTCAATTGCAATAAAGATGGATCCGGGATCTTGGAAGCTTGTTAAAAATAAGGTATTGATTTCATGTTACAACCATTTTGATTTCTTTGCTATCTTTAGTGTATAAATAAAATGTTAGTTTTTCCATTTAGATATTGTTGTTTCCAGGGTGTTCCAGCTCAGTTGGGATCTGTGGACTGCGGTGTATTCATGCTAATGGTAAGTTATTACGGTGGTTTTGTTTCCCCATAACATTTATTTTACGGATAACCCAACATCCATAATAATTATCAAAAGACATCAGGCTGATCCCAATGAATTTTGTTTTTCAGGTGTGTGTGTGTGTGTGTGTGTGTGTGTTAAGGTTAGTGATGTCACTAGCCCAGGAGGAAGCTTGTGTAGTCCCCACCAGTTGTTTGTTCTAGTCCTTAAAGTGATTTCTGTAAAAAAAAAAAAAAAAAAAGTCTCCCTTTGCTCTGAACTTTTATCGTCGTAACTTATTCATATTGCAGATATTGTTTATGCTCTGACAGCAACATTACTCTAAAGTTTCTTTCTTTCTTTCTTTCTTTCTTTCTTTCTTTCTTTTTCTAATGTCTGTCTGTCTGTCTTTCTTTTATTTCTTGTATTTCTTTCTAACTTATCTATCTTTTTCTAACATCTGTCTTTCTTACTAATCTTAAGGTTACAGGGGTTAAACACTATGTGATCTGATTCACAGAATTGTACTTTTATGTGTATTTCTTTAAAGTGAGCATTATCTGTACTACTTTTGGAGGAACTGTGATTCCATTGTGTTTTTGTGTGTGTGTGTGTGTGTGTGTGTGTTGAATGCTCTGTGCAGGTCTTGTGATATGCAGCAGCTGACCCCAAGACGCCTTTCTACGACCTCCGAGGTCATCACCGGACCATCTTGGACTCGGATGACAATGTCGACTTACCCTCCTATCTATCCATAAGTGTAGAATTGTTTCTTTTGCCAATGAGAAGTAGCCAACCTGTATGTACTGATGTCAATCATGCCCTTGGAAATGGTATAACCTGTGTGAGATTTTGTGTACAGTAGAGTCTCTGGCTTGCGACCCCGTGAGACTTTGACGCCTGGCTCTACCGATGAAACTATTCTTCAGTAAATTTTTACTTATTTGATTGAACCTCACGACTGTTTTTCCCTAACACTAGAAACATTGTAAATCATGTTAAACCATGCTAGAACATTGTAAAACGTTTACAAACTTTCTTTTTCAAGCCAACTTAGTTTTTTATGAACTTTAACATCTAGTTCAGAATTGTTGTTCATTCCGATTTCAGAACAACAAATATCAAGCCTGTTTTCAAAGTTACAGCTGTTTTATAAAACAAAGACAAGAATGTATTGAAATACTACAAATGTAAAACTGAACTTAAATGATAGCAAAATATGATTTTTAAATAAAGGTCATTGAGAAAATGTTTTTTTTTTCTTCTTTTAGACATGACTTTCACTATTTGTTTAATGAATGTTTATGTACATTTAATAAATATACAATATTATTATATAGGCATTAATTTATGTATATATTTCATTATTTGACAAACATGTACACAAATTATATTTATACACGTACAAATTCATAATTTCAAGTGTAGCTTAATGTTTTTTTTTTCTACTATGTCTATGATCTTCGTTACTTAATTTATATTTGATAAACCTTTTTAAACCAATTACAAAATAATTACAAATTTAAGTAATTTATATAAATAAGTACTAAAATTATATATATACATTGATATAATAATTTATTTGCTTTGCTAAAAGCGGCATCCACCTCCGACTTCCGGTTATTAGCGGCAGCTGACGTCAGCTGCCAGTGGCAGCTACTTCCTGCTGCCAGCTGCCGATTTTTCGCTGAACCCCTACTGGAAATGTATCTATATGCAATTAAAATAATATGATGTTCATATCCTCGTGGGAATTTCAGTAGTAAAAACATATCATGTAATGGACAACAGCCTAGCCCTTTACAAGTATAGCCTACAAACAAGTAAAAGTGAACAACATTAATTTTAAGTTGCAATGCTTAATAAACTTGACAAATGTTTATAATACATTAGAAGTTGGTACTTTATACAAAAAAAAAAAAAAAATTCTAAAATATTAAAATGATAAATACATAAATATTACAAATATATTGCACTAGGCCTAAGTATTTAAAGTACTTTAAACACTAAAAGCTTAATCATTTTGCTATGTTCTTACACAAGTTACACATAAAATGTACTTTAAGTAAGAGCAACATAAGTATGTTTTCTTTAAATACACTAAAACTTCACACAAATATTGTTTTTAGCATATTTCTTAAAAGTATAATTAAGCATATATTTATTACCAATGTACTTCTAGTGCATTTGTTAGAAATATATTAAAAGTATGCTTGTGTTTAGCATATTTTGTAAAAGTATAATTAAGCATACATTTATTACCAATGTACTTATTGTGCACTTTTTAGAAATATATTAAAAGTATGCTTGTGTTTAGCATATTTCTTAAAAGTATTGTTAATAAGGTTCTGACTTTATCTTATGTTTGTGTTATTATAGTTATTATCTAGTTTACTGTAGTTTCACTTTCCACTTTCCACGTGCTCAGCAACAGTTAGGCCAATCAGTAATCCCCCTTATTTTTCTCCACCAATCAGACAGTCACTACTAGCGCAACTCCGAACTGTTGTCAGTATGCATGTAAATTTCATCGGAGACACTCGCTCCATTCCTGATCCGATATATCTAGAGAAAATATCTTTATTCTTCAGTTCTGCTTCATGCGTCCATGAGAATAAACCATGAACAAAACTCACATCGTCTATGTCAAACTGTTTCATTAAAGAGTGGCATGAGAGTGTAAAATTCGTCCTCATTATTGTTCTGACCGGACAACCTGGGGAGATTTTGTATCAACCCTAAGTACAGTCCTTCTCAGAGGTCACAAGTTTGGGTCTCCTTCCTGACACCTCTTTTATAAGTATAATTAAGCATATATTTAATACCAATGTACTTCTAGTGCATTTGTTAAAAATATATTAAAATTATGCTGGTATTTAGCATATTTCTTAAAAGTATTATTAAGCATATATTTATTACCAATGTACTTCTAGTATACTTTTTAGAAATATATTAAAATGCAATTCAATATATTTTTAATGCACTTCAAATAAGCATGTTGGTAATAAAAATGTATTATAAACATACTATTTGTATTTCAAGTATATTTTTAATACATTTAATACTACGTCTTTTTCACCTGGATAACGAGCTGTGTTCTAGTGCGCCATCTAGAGTCATAACTAGGAATTCACCGTTCCAAGAATAAAAGTGAAAGTTTAGTGCAGCAGTGTTGAAATCACATTTTAGATGTAAACAATAATAATATCTCAAATCGTGACTTCACCATAGCTTAGTTCATTTATATAACAAAATCACAAATAATTTAGTGGCAACCAAACTCACATATGATCCGTTATGAGAAAAACTGATATTTTAATAGCATTTTTCAGATGAAGATACAAAGTTCATCTCCTTTTTCAAGAAAATTGTGTTTTATGTAAGTTCAACTTTAAGACTTAAAGCTTATAGGCCTACTGATAATTTACAATATTTCAACAGTTTACTGGTTTTATCTGAAAAAAAAATAAAAAAAAATAAAAAAATAAACGTGTTACAGAAAGTCAAACATCCATGCAGTTATTTTATGTAAAAATAAAATAAAAAATAAAACAAAAAATAACCCAAACCATTGGTAAACCTAGCAGGGCATGGTCTTAGTAATTTGCCTATTTAGCCAACATAATATACAGTATTTTACAAACAGTCAGATCACGTTTGTTGTGTAGCCTACATCACGCTACTTTCACTTAGTCAAAGAACTGCGTCTCCCGTGAAGGGCAGAAGGAACGACTTATATAAATACTAGTATACTAGCCTATTGTTTGAGGAGGAGGAGGGGGGGGGGGGGGGGGAGTGGTGAAAATAAAGCTTCTCTTTAATTTACTGATGTTTTTCACGACCTCGGAAAGACATTTGTTTGTCTCTCTTTCGATCAACTAATTCATTTATAATTCCTTATGATTTTGATGTGAACTGTATCTGTGATACAATGTGAGGGCGCGGGGACAAAACCGAGTGCTGCGTTTCCCCCACAAATAAAATAAAACACCGTAAACCCTACAAAAAAATCATATTATATGTCCAACGTGTGATCGTACGCGTCAAAGGGTAAAGTATGACGAAGCGTCACTACGTCATCGCGCTACAGTGCGTGAATAAGCATCCCAAAATATTGGTTTCCCTTTGGCGTCGACGTCAATGCAGAGGAGGAGCATAGCGCTATTGTGTATCAAAAGATGCAATGATGTTTTAAATGAAAAGTGGGGAAATGAAGCTTCTGTTGACGTTGGCTTTATTGCTCTTGTGTTTAATCAATCACGGTAAGATATTAAGCTTATGCTATAGTCTCTCTTATCTTATCTATTTATATTCACCAGAAATGCATTTATCAATTTTTTTTTTTTTTTTTTTGGCAGTGTGTGTTTTAACTTGGCCATTGTGAGACATTTAGGCTTGTAGACATCTCATCCTGTAAAAGCTCATTTCAGGGAGTGGCATTCAGACATCAAGAATCAGCGTATGAATCTCAACAATGATGACATGAAATGAAAAGCTTGATGCTGCAGTGCATGCTGGGTACCAGCACAGTACAGAACTCAGTGGGTGCTTCTCATTTTTAATTTGTGTGTCCTCGCGTTTCAGCTCCACATTTAGGATGTGAGGAAAGGAGTAAGGAAAGAAAATAAAGACAGAGGAACATCTTATTTGTATGTTAGAATATTATTGATCACTCGAGCTTCACAGCGTCATCAGCTTCATTCAAATGATCTGGCCTTTTGTTGTTGAATTTTGGTTATTTAAGAAATTAATAATAATTAATAATAAAGCTAGATGCCCTGTTGAAATATGTGAGATGTGTGGTTTATTAAAACTGCAAAGGTAAAGGATAAGTTAAAATGATTGTGACAGATGTGAAGGGGAAGATAATTTGTGTGCATCAGGTTTCTGGACGAGAAAGACTTATGCACATGGAGACACCTGTGTATCCTCTCTCATCACCTGAAGCTTCCTCACTCCTTGATCCTCAATCCTCACAGTGCAGTTAGAGAGTTGAGATGTCCTTAAAGATAGCTTTCTTTGATCTGTTTCAGGATGGAGGACGGAGGAGCGAGGAAATGAGAAAGCATCAATTTGAGTATTGAGAAGCACCCACTGATGACTCCCAGCATGCATTGCGGCATGAATTAATCATGCAGCTGAGATGAACTGTAATGAATTGCTGTAAAAATTACAGCATTATTTTACAGCAGCTGGCTGTTTTCTAATAGTACAGCATATTGCTGTAAACTGCAATGCATCCTGGGGTCGCGCAGCGGTTTGATTAAAAATACAGAATATTGCTGTAAATTTCAAATCTTCAGAGGCATTGTATTCTTCAACGGTCGTGTCGTCGACTTTCGGGTAGCGCAAGAGGAGTGCTTCACAGCTCTGTGGTAAGTGGCTTAGGCTATTAATTCAGTTTCTTATTTTTCATGTTTGGTTACTCGTAGACTATGAAGGTAACGTTATATTCGCGGTTCATATTATTGGTAACCCCAGATCACGCATCCTCTGACCCAGGGCCGTTTCTAGGCATAGGCAAACTAGGCGGTCGCCTAGGGCGCAAACAGCTGGGGGGCGCCAGTGAGAGCCCCCACCCCACCAAAAGAGATTTATTTATATATATATACACTGCTCAAAAAAATAAAGGGAACACTTAAACAACACAATGTAACTCCAAGTCAATCGCACTTCTGTGAAATCAAACTGTCCACTTAGGAAGCAACACTGATTGACAATCAATTTCACATGCTGTTGTGCAAATGGAATAGACAACAGGTGGAAATTATAGGCAATTAGCAAGACACACCCAATAAAGGAGTGGTTCTGCAGGTGGTGACCACAGACCTCTTCTCAGTTCCTATGCTTCCTGGCTGATGTTTTGGTCACTTTTGAATGCTGGCGGTGCTTTCACTCTAGTGGTAGCATCAGACGGAGTCTACAACCCACACAAGTGGCTCAGGTAGTGCAGCTCATCCAGGATGGCACATCAATGCGAGCTGTGGCAAGAAGGTTTGCTGTGTCTGTCAGCGTAGTGTCCAGAGCATGGAGGCGCTACCAGGAGACAGGCCAGTACATCAGGAGACGTGGAGGAGGCCGTAGGAGAGCAACAACCCAGCAGCAGGACCGCTACTTCCACCTTTGTGCAAGGAGGAGCAGGAGGAGCACTGCCAGAGCCCTGCAAAATGACCTCCAGCAGGCCACAAATGTGCATGTGTCTGCTCAAACGGTCAGAAACAGACTCCATGAGGGTGGTATGAGGGCCCGACGTCCACAGGTGGGGGTTGTGCTTACAGCCCAACACCGTGCAGGACGCTTGGCATTTGCCATAGAACACCAAGATTGGCAAATTCGCCACTGGCGCCCTGTGCTCTTCACAGATGAAAGCAGGTTCACACTGAGCACATGTGACAGACGTGACAGAGTCTGGAGACGCCGTGGAGAACGTTCTGCTGCCTGCAACATCTGTAGTCACGACAGTATTAATACAACCATGCCAAATCTCCAATGGGACGTTCTTGTGTATAAAATATAACAGTTAACAGTATAACATTTTAACATTAAAGCGATTCTTCATTGACCGAGTAGCCTAACAGATGAGACCACTGTAGGCAGCCTGATTATCAAATATCAAAAGGATTTAAAGGTGATATGTGAATGCTTACTCTCAGTTGTCTCTTCTCATTTAATAGCCTATACATTTTCTGATAACATTTTTTATGATAATCATCACTGAACATGTCATACACACTTTTGGAAAAATGTTAATGTCCTTGCATGCAGCCTGAGGGTGACGCTCTAATGATGATTGACATACTTTATATGAAAATATGTTCATAATTATATCATGTAGTTTTTGCTATTTTATTTCTACACCTCGTTTACCATTTCTAAAGGTAGACCTATAGCCTATATTATGTTATAATGTAGCCTATTATATATATAAATGACTTAAAACATTGTTTTACATTTTCAATGCTTTCATATTTTCATTCAATTTGCAGTTTGCGATGGCCACAGGCCTACTATCCACTTAATAATATATCAAGTTTCATGATATTTTAGCTGATTATCAAATAATTCATTCCATCAATCTGAATGTAAATGCTGCGTGACTTTACGTCTGCGTTTTGATGGGCGCGCGCGCTGAACATTCAAGCCGCATTTGAACTGGAGCGGAGGGCGTTACCATGGAAACGAGGTGGCAGCTCAACTGACAATCAGCGCAACTCCGTCTCTCACTGTTGTTTTAACAACTTTAAGTAAGTTTAGTCCATAAAATTACACAAATATATACAAATGTTTCTGAGACTTTCTTCCATCTAAATCACTCGCTTCCGTTGAATATTTACTTAATAGAAATGGTTTAGTGTCTTCGAAAAAGTCCGTTAGCATCTAACTAACTTTAGCTATCTAACTAGTTAGAGGTAACGTTAACATTAGGTTGACTAACTTATAGACTTGAGCTGTAAGCTTGGGCTTTTAATCACATCTTATGTGTAGATGAGATATTTGGATAGTTTTGTAAAGGTTTTGCTGACAATTGGTCAATGGATGAATGGAAATAAGCTAATTTATTTAACATAAAAGTACGCACTGTATGGTTAATTCATAGTTATCAATTGACGTCACACCATTACGCCCACTTGGAGGGCAAATTAAGGCTTTCCTCCACTGCCCAGTCAGTTTTATCAGGTTTGTAGTTACTATTGTGTTGCATTTGTTTTCAGAATTTTGGCACAACTGTTTCGCTGTTTTTTCCCACTAAAAAATCTACAAATGCCCTCCTCACAATTAGCAAACAAACACAGTCTAACTTGTATTTTCAAACCACTGTAAAAATACATTCTTACACATTCAGTGCAAAGCTCAGCATGCAATTGTTCAATCTGTGTTTGCAGATCACAGGGCATTCACAGATCCCTCTGCACACGTCTACAGATCTTTTTCAGGGGGCCAATCCATCACCCGAAAAGCGTACCACCCCCGGGGGCCGCCATTGGCTAACAAGCCATCACATGCTGTTAGCATTTCATTGACTCCCATTCATTTTGGTGTCACTTTGACAGTGAATAACTTTACATCTGAGGCGTTTAAAGACTCTATTTGTCCATTGTTTATTTCTAAAGAAACACGACAATGTATAAAAGGCTCCATTACCTTGTATCTTACGTTATGACCCCGTAGAAGCAGTTTAATAGGCTAACGATTGCGTCATAACCACGCAACTCTCTGGAAATTACGGGGGGACGTGGAGGCATAAAGTCCGATAAAGTCAAGGGAGAAGCCCATAGAGAGTCATAAAGTTTCTCCTGCTGCTAGCTCATGGACAGCTCCTACTCACGCTCTCCGTCTCTGCAAGATTCGGAAGGGAATGATTCAGATTTCTCTTGGCACAGCTACTAGAAGACAGACAGGTTGCTCACGTCACATCTACATCGTCAAGCTCAGTTTGAGTCTGCGCAGTACGCTCAGCCATCAGGAAGTGAGTGCTTCTAATTGACTTCAGTTTTCTCCGTTGAAATCTATGGGGTCGCTGTGTCCATTTCTTTTACTGTCTATGATCTTTTTGGCACTATCCGCAGAGTGTGTGACTACGGTCCACACGTGTAGTCAGCCAATCAGGGGTATTGCTTCAATGTGATGTCACGCCCCCTCAATAGGCCCTTTTCAAAATAAGAGCTGACACTTCTCGGATGGGTGGGCTAGGCTCACTGCCCTTTACCGGGACATTCTAAAACGCTTAATGTGAATAGGGCTGTTGCGATAACCGCAAAATTGTAAAACCACGCTACTGAGAAGCCAACCCCAGAGGAATGCAAGTAACCATAGCAACCGCGATATTCGCATGTTTTCTTTTTTCATAAGGCTATACCCTTCTTGTTTTGAACTTTGTGCATGTGTATGTTAAATAAGTTAATAATGATAACAAGACTGTTTTTATCATGGTGAATTGTACAGAGGCTTCATTGATTTGCACTTAAGACTTAAAGGTATAGCGGAGGATTTTCCCGAATTTTAGAAAAGAACCGCCCTCTCCACTTTTTGAAAAAATGCACATGCGCAACACTCTACCTGCTCCCGAGAGGGAACGCCTATTAAACGTGTGCACGAGCTAATCATAGCTTACATTAACTTTTACAAGCAGTGATTTTAAATGGATTTCTCCAAATAGCATGCCAAACTTTACCTGTCAAGTAGAAACTTCGCGACTGAGGCATCAGTGGGAAGCCCAATCTGTGTATTGAGCGCACGCCATCGTGTGAATCGTGTGCACAAGCACGTACGACGGCCTTACGTAAACATATCACCAGAATGATTGACACTTAGGAGGACTAATAGTCTTGATGATCCACCCGGAAAAAGAAAATCCTCCGCTATACCTTTAACAGTGAATGAGAGAGATTGACTGAGCGCGTGCGATTACCTGCGTCTGTCTTTGAGGTCAAGTCAAGTCATAGCCTTTATATGCGTGAAAAGCTTTCCGTGTCCAAGGAAAGCGAAATATTTGTCGTGTCATCCTCTTAACGTTTAAGGGGATTTACCATGAATGGCATCAGCGACAGCGCTGGTCAGCATTCCACAGCGCGAGGAAGCCGCGGGAATCAAAAAGCAGCGAGTCATGCATTGAATCATTGCCATTTAAGTGTCAGCTTCAGCGTTACCCATGCGATGCATTGCTGGTCAGCTCTCTCTAGGTCGTCCTCAGACGAGCCTTCTATCGTTGCCTCCAGTCATCCCGATTCTCCATGCATCTGGCCAGTTCGTTGGTGCTCTGGGCTCCTGAATCCCTCTTGAGTATGTCCACGTATGTTAACTTGGGACGTCCTCTTGACCGATGGCCATGTGTTGGTTCCCATAGCACCAGCTTGCTGGCTGGCAGCTCTCGATGCCTTCAGCAATGTCCTGCAAGTCTCATTCTCCTCACAGCAATCTTGTTGCTCACTCTTGGTACTCCCTCATACAGGATTTTGTTGGTTACATGCGCACTCTTACTGATGTTAAGCATTGCACGTAGCATCCTGGTGTAGCACCCGTCCAGGGACTTTTCCAGGGGTGGATTCAGGGTCCAGCATTCACTGCCATAGAGGAGAACGGACACTACCGTCGCGTAGAAGAAGCTGAGTTTGATTTGGCGGGAGAGGTTGGAGTTCCATACACTGTTCATACCGTTCAGGGCCCTCCATGCAAGTGCCTTCCTCACTTTTAGATCTTGCTCAGTTGAGTTGACCCATGCGCCCAGGTACTTGAAGTCCTCAACTTCTTTCAGCACAGTGTCTCCTGCTGTTATCAGAGGTTGATGTTCTGGTGGAACCTTGTAGGTCATGACCTCAGTTTTCTTAGCATTTACCCTAAGGCCAACCTTGGTGCATTCTAGCTCTACCCTGTGTAGTAGTTCCTGTGCTTGTTCCATGTTGTCGGAGAGCAGACTGATGTCATCCGCATAGTCAAGGTCTGTCAAGACTACTGCCGGGTGTCGACTTGACTTCCTTGGTGTCAGCGTGAAGCCAAGTTCCTGCTCTCGCCCACTGATTGCCTTCTTGAGCGCATAATCAAGGACTATGATGAAGAGGAAGGGGGCTAATGTATCCCCTTGCATAACTCAAGCCAGGATGTCAAACTCCTCGCTGTTGCCATCTGGGGTCACCACCCTGGCCCTTGTTCCTGAGTACATGGACTCTATTGCCCGGAGTAGGTTCGGAGGAATTCTGTATGCCTTCAGGATCTTCACCATCGTGCCTCGGTGAATCGAGTCAAATGCCTTTTTGAAGTCTATGAAACATAAGACTGCAGTCAGGTTGTCCTTTCTCACCTCCTCTATCAGTCTCCTGAGTGCCAAGATCTGGGTTGTAGCAGTTCGTCCTTCTCGAAAGCCGTTCTGATTTACTCTCAAGTGAGGGTCGATTGCTTGCCGGACCCTGTTTAGAATCATGCGGTTGTAGATTTTCGCAGTGATACAGGTCAGGCTGATGCCTCGGTAGTTGTCCGGCTTCAAGAGGTCTCCGGATTTGGGCACTGGCACGATGTTTGATAGAGGCCACATATCAGGCAGCCGATTGTGCAGCAGAGCAAGGTTGCAGAACTCTAGAATGATGTCATCAAGATCACAGTTCTTCAGCACCTCTGGGGGTATGCCATCCAGACCAGCGCTTTTTCCCACTCTTACTGTGGCTTTTGCCCTGACGAGCTCACAGAGTGTGAAGGGACCATCGTTGACGTTCAGGTTTGGGAGGTCTGATGGTATTTCCTCTTCCTCAGCTGCGTCTGCTGTTTCTCCCAGCAGCCTTTTGAAGTGGCTTGACCAGGTCGCCACCCTCTCCTCCGGGCTGTGTCCCTTCACCTGTCCCTCCTTGGTCCTCTTCCGCCCCATCATTTCATTGATTACCCTCCATGCCTCCCCATACTGCTGTTCCCCTTGCGCCGCCTGCACCCTCCGCACTCTTTCCATCAGCTCTTCCCCATTGATGGTATCATAGGTTCTGAAAATAAACTGTTTGGCTTCGTTCAGCTCGCTGCGCCTCTCCTCAGTTGGTTCCCGCTCAAAGTTGAGGCGGGCTTCCTCCACCATCCCACGTGCTGCTATGACCTCTGGGTGTTTTGATCGCAGGATCACAGTCTGGTCGCCTCCTTGTTCACAGTGACGAATCTCCTGTATTCGCCGCTTGCCTCCGCTCCCCTGTCCAGCTGCTGGAATCGTCTCCTCACCTCCTCTGTATATCTGGTTAGAAGGCCAGGGTCACTTGAGAAAGCTTTCCAGTTATACCGGATTTTGGGACTTGGTTTGGGGACCCTGAGGCTCAGGCGAACTCTCATTGAGACCACGCGGTGGTCTGAGCCCACAGAACTAAAAGTGCTGTATGGCTCAGCATTCATGATGGAGTTCCTCCACTTCTTCCTCACTAGGATGTAATATAGCTGCCGTAGCGCTCCTGAGGCTCGGTCCCGGAAGGTCCACCTCTTTCCTGTTCTCTTCCGGAAGATGGTATTTGCCACCAGTAACTCGTGCTCCGTGAGGAAGGCAGTGAGGTAGGTGCCGTTGCGGTTGGTAGAGTCGTGGTAGGGGAAGGGTACGTCCTCTGGTCCAAGCCTCGCATTGAAGTCCCCAAGGATTGCCAGGAAGTTGTGTGTTGGGACGCCGCGGACCACTCTTACAAGGTCCTCAAAGAACTTCTCCACCTCGTCAGATGGCGCCACGTTGGTGGGTGAGTACACGACTATGACTGTTGTTACTGGGTTACCCGAGAACTCTGCGCACATAATCCTGTCGGTGTGGTGGTAAACCCGACGTAGAGCCTTACGTGCCAGTGGGCCCAGCATTAACCCTACACCGCCTGTTGCGGCTTGGGCATCGTTCCTCCACGCTGATGCGGAAATGAACGTGCATCTCTCCACTCTGCGGTACAGTATCGGGTCATCAGTGTGCACTCTCCTATGTTCTTGGACCCCCAGGATCTCCACTCCCCGTTCCTCTGCGCAATGTGCAAGTTCTATTAACCTCGCTTCTTCTCTCGCTGTGCATGCGTTGAAGGTTCCCATAACAACTGGTCTCCGACAGCGCATGAATGCATTGGACGGGGTGATGTGGTCGGACAGGACCCTCCCTGGGACAATCCCGGGGTTTAAGGTCCCGTTGTCATGGTGTCCTCCAGGAGGAGGACCAGCACCACCGTCCGCCGCGATGTTCCTACGGACTCCCGCCGCTGGAAGTATAGGATTTGGGATGTCTTTGTGCTCCATGGTTGGCTTTACTATGCTGATAGCGGACTGTGGGGCGCAACTCCTCGCAGTCCCGATTTTATTTCAGAGTGACCTTCTCTTAGACAGGTTGCCATCCAAGGCTATGAGCCCCATCCACCCATGCTATTTGACCCCTAGTTGGGACAGTGGTTGGCAGACGTCAGGGCGTGTCCACACGCCGGTGGGCCTGCACGTCGTGCCTCTGGGGCCCACTGCTGCTCCAAGATCCCCTACAGATTAGCCTGGGACCTCGCGGAACCCAGTATCCGTGTGTGGCCACGTGGAGGCACTGCAGGAGTCTTGGTGATAGAGAGGCTGTGTACCGGCAGGAGGAGGCTTACGCACTCGGCTCCTCTTTTCACCTCCACTAGGGGGGCTAGCCGGTGGCAGTAGCTGAAAGCAGAGAGTAGCAAGCAGGAGCAACATGCAGCACACAACATGCAACATGCACTGACTACAAGTACTTCTACGCACTACTGCACATGACGCATCACACGCACCCTGTGCAAACGCACACACACACAAGCCTTGAAAAGTGGAGCTTAAAGGGGCATTCCACCCATTTGAACATTGTATTTTATTTAAAGTGGGTCATATATTTAGTCGAAATGTAAAATAAATTTTGAATTTGGTGCCTTTGTGACCGAGGAAAGACAAAAAATACCTCGGCTGCTCTTCGCTATAATGCGGCTTGTAAAGGTAGCCACAAACACCTGATTCAAGCATCAGACTTCCGAAATCCTCTTCTTCTATATCATATTGAGCACTCTCCTCCGCTATTGACATAACTTTACATCTGTCTCCACAGCGCCTGTTAGCTTAGCTTCAAACAAGATGGAGGATATTGCTTTCAGTTTCAGAGAGTAAAGTCCCACCCACTGATCTGTAATAGGTCTGTAGCGTGAGCGGGTCCCGCCCCCTGGGAAAGATGAGGAACTAGTGCTTGTAGTCTCAACAGAAATCCCACCCTCTTACACTTCCTCCTACAATGACGCAAAATGACGATTTTTGCGTCATTGTAGGAGGAAGTGTAAGAGGTAAATAACGGATTTCTCCCATCTCAGGGGAAAATGAGAGAGTGTTGCACGACCATTCAATAGTATGACTGGGTTTCTAACAATGCAAAGCTTAATGCATATGGGTGGAGTGTCCCTTTAACAACTTGTTTCATTACTATCTTTTAAAGAATCAGCGTTTTTGAACGTGTTCGTTGAATGAACGGTGTAATGATTCACTCAAAGACAGTCCATTGCCGTAACAATGTAATGCGCGCTGATTGACAGCCTTTCAATGTGCAGAGACGCCGTTTAGTTTCGGTTACATTGGTTTACTGAAAATGTAGGCTACTCGTTTTTGTGCATGCTGACCACATGGTAAAACCTATTTATATAGCAACAAATAAATATAAATATATCTAAATAAATAAATAAATGGCGATAATACCGCATACCGCGCTATTGAGCCACTCAAAATTACCGCAGGGGAAATTCCTTCACCGCGACAGCCCTAAACGTGAAAAACGCTTAACGTGGCTTACTGTACTAAGAAAGTGATATTAAAAGACCAAACTCAGTACACATCATATTAATAAACCATACTATGTATAAAAAATCAGATGAGCCCAGAAATTTAACGCAACGCGTTTAATTACACGTTAAGCATTTTCCTCCCATAGAAAACTGTTATAAGAAAACGCATTTTAACAGATGACTTGATGATTTTGATTTGATTTTCACCAAAAAATAATCACGATGGAGTGTGCTGATCAACACGAAGCTCGTGTGAATACAGACTCCCAGCAAACACAAAAACATTTTTTTCACGTCGTGAAAAAGTTGTCACAACGTTTTTATCCTTCGTATTTAATACGACAGATGTCGGGTTTTTTAAATGTTATATATGTATTTTCACAACGTGGCTGAAACATTTTTTTTAACGTTATAAATACGTATTTTAACAACGTGGCTGAAACATTTTTTTAACGTTATAAATATGTATTTTCACACCATTGATGAAACAGTTTTTTTAACGTTGCTTCGACGATATGCGTCATGTTCAACATTTTCAAAATGTCAATATCACGTCTTATGTGGTACTTTTTTTCCTATTGGTTTTTACCACGTTCACCCGAAAAATTCACTGAAACGTGTTAATCACTAAAACCTGAGATGTTTCCATCCTTGGATGTAGCCTGTAAGCGTTTGTAGCAGCAGCCGTTCTGCAACTGCTGCCACTTCCGTCTTCAAAGAATCCAGTGTGAAGAGTAGTCGATCCAGTGGGCTATAAACTCATCTTTAACACAATTCTTTCTGGGACCCGTTAAAAACATTGAAAAATCACTGGACACAAAACATAAAAGTTAAAGGGCACCTATTATGCCCCTTTTTAGAAGATGTAATATTGGTCTTGGGTTTCCCCAGAATGCATTTGTGAAGTTTCAGCACAAAATACCCCACAGTTAATTTATTATAACCATTTGAAAATGTCATTTTTGGGGCCTGTTTTAAAAAGAGCTGTTTTGTGTGTACCACTTTAAATGTAAATGAGCTGCATATCCCCGCCCTGCTGCTGGACCTAGATGATGAAGAGAGTCCGGCACAGAATAAACACGAATGAGAATGGACTAAACGTCTCGGAATGGTTATTTGATACATTTATGTACTTACAAAGTTTTAATCGCGTCCCTTTTGCCATTATGGATGTGCAACACACACACACACACACACACGAACTGTGATAACGTTCGCGCAATTTTTTGAAACTACACACACACACACACACACACACACACACACACACACACACTACTGTGAAGTACAAACGATTTTTTAAATTTATTTCTTAAGGGGAGGGAGATAGACGTTTATATAGCCTACTGTCTATGGAGATAGAGCTGACCTTAATTTATTTACATTTGTAAATGCTGCAAAAAAAATGATACGTGACATAAAACTGTCTGACGTTGTTTGTTGAGACACTATGACGACGACAATAAATAGCTTTAGACGCATTTGTTGTTGAACTGGCTGACATCGATTGAAATGACTATTTGCTCAAAAATCATAAAATACACTTAAAGGTGCTCTAGGTAACTTTTTAACCTTAACTGAACAGCTTCGGAGTCAGTGGAATGGTTATATTACTTATTTCGGGTTGAATGGTGGTGGTTTCGCACCCCCCTGGTGCCCGAGAGCGGAAAAAACTCACTTGCAACTTTGGGACGCGGGTCGGTGTCAGGAAGTATCGCGTGATATCAGGTCTCGCGATGTAACGAATTGCTTGACGGCACTGCACACGTACACGCCCCCATTCAAGCACCGGCGGGCTAGCTATAAGCAAAGGGCAACGATAGATTGAGTTATGGCTGAGGCTGAGCCTGTAAAAAAGAAGCAGAAAGCTAGGAAATCTTTGTCGGAGGACCAACGAAAGAGGAAACGTGAGACTGACCGAGCAAGAAGTCAGACTCGAGTAAATATATCGGACCGGCTTTTTCAGAATGGTGAGAACTGAGAGAAACAGAAGCCTGCAAAACGGATGCTGATCCTGCTGTTGCACTTGTAAGTTAAGTATCTTTGGAATAAACTGTGTTTAATATTTAAATTTCAAGTAATTGCGACCTCAGGATGTTTGCTATTGTCTGTAAAGGTTTTTATTATGATCGCTGTCTGTTAGGGGCTTACTAGTACGCTAGATACTAGGCTATAACTTTGATGTTAGCATTGTCATAGCAAACACGTTTGATTTCTGTAGTTGTGTGGCCGTTCCTCTGTCGGTTTTATTTGAGTAACTTACACTTTTATTTTATGTCACTAAGTCAACGCGTCTGATAGTAGGCAATATCAGACGCGCAAAATGTTGCACATATCATGATCGAGCTAGAAAAAACGTTCTGATGTTTTCTTAGACAAGCAAAGGTAAACCATCATTCTACCAGATGAACTTATAGACCTTGCTAATATAACTTTAGACAAATATTAGCCTCCGATATATATATTTTTTTTATGCTCATGCCCATTCTCCCAAAAACAAACAAACAAACAAACACGAAAGCAGTAGTTCGCCTCGTTCATATCGTTCGTTCCCGGTAAAAATACTAGTATGCATGACAACACAATAAATAAAAAAATCGCCATCAGTTGGAAAGAAAGTATTGCTTTACTTGCCTCGGTAGACATAACTGGTTTTGAAATAGCCGGTTCCTCTGCTCAGCTGGGTTGACAGCTGATCAGCTGGGTTGCTCGTGGCGAGGGGGGAGGGACAACAGTTCGTTTTTACGACAGAGTGTTTGAAAGCATTTACTACCAGACACTAGGGGGAGCTCGTAGAGAAAAAACACTCAGACTTGCATAGTGTCCCTTTAACGTTACTTTTTCTGGAGGTGACGTTGGATCGCGAATTAGGCAACGATCCACACTCTAGGATTAACTTTGACCCTCGTTAACAGTCAGTCAGAAAATGAATCTCGTATTTAGGAAGTTTAAGTGGTGCCTTTTCTTCATAAATAAAATCCATATCCGCTGCGTTTTCAGTGGCTCTGATGTCAGTGAAGACTAGTATGTCCATTCTTACATCCCACAACACACTTCTGAAACAATGGAGGATGCAGATCACCGAGGGCGGGGTCTATGCCAAAACCAGATGTCAATCAAATCACGTTGGTGGGGCTTAGCTCATTTCTACATCACAGTGAGGAAAATCTAGAACAGCGTGTTCTGAGACAGTGCTTATGATTTATTGAGATAGTAAAAAAACTACTGGGTGGATTTTTATCATTCTAGGGTGGTTTTGCTCACACACTGCCAACACACATTTATGTTCAAACACCATGTAAAAGTGAATTTTGCATAATAGGTGCCCTTTAAGCAAATTCTTTAGCATTTATTGACTAATAACACAATATGATTGATATGATATGATTAATGATTTAATTAATGAGTGCATTTCTGTAATATATTACTAATTCTAGAATAAATAATGATATATATATATATATATATGTATGTATATATATATAACATTTATGATTATTATCAGTTGTACGGCTTCATATTTTTGTGGAAACTATGATACAGTTTTCAGTATTCTTTGAATAGAACTTTCAAAAGAGCAGCATTAATTTGAAACATATTTTTTTTAAAACAATTTAAAAGTTTTTACTGCGACTTTTGATCAAATTAATCTATCTTTTCTGTATAAACATTTTTTCAAAACAATAAATCTTTAAAATATTGAAAATGTTTATAAAACAGAACAATGGCCAATTATAAACACATTAGAAAACATTAAAGGGATAGTTCATACAAAAATGTAAATTCTGTCATTAATTACCTCATGTCGCTCCAAACCCATACGACTTTTGTGGAGAACACAAATGAATATATTTTTAACAGATGCCTTATGTGCGCATACATTTACATCTTTATTCACAAATTATGTATCTCCAACGCATGTTACGCCATGAGATCGCTGGCTCTCTCTCCAACACAACACTGATGAATCGTGGTGCTCTGTCAACACGTGTCAGAGACGTATATTCTGTGAATAAAGATGCAATTGTTTTTTTTTTGCACACACACAGCATTCACTTCACTTCATAAAGTTGAGGTTAAACCACTGGAGTCATATTGATTATTCTTATAATGTCTTTACTACCTTTCTGAAGTTTGAAAGTTGTAGTTGCATAAACTGTGAAATGGAGGGACAGAAAGCTCTCAGATTTCATTAAAAAGATCTACATTTGTGTTTCAAAGATGAACGAAAGTCTTACAGGTTTGCAACGACATGAAGGTGAGTGATGAAAATGTTTGGTTAAATTTGACGCATTAGGTAAATCAGTTCCTCAGGGGCACCAGTAGATCTCTTCCTGATCTCTGATCTTCTGCTCCTTCCACCATCCCAATCCTGGATTATTGAGCCACGACAGAAGTTTCCACTTTGAATGCTTTAGCCTGGCTGTTTTTTTCTCCAGCATCTAAAGTGAGAAAGAGAACAATAACCAAAATGTAAATGTAAAAAAACAATGGTTGTCCAAAATGTGAAGTATACACTTGAGTTTTCCCTCTACATACTTGTGGAAGATTTCAGTCATAGATAAATTGTAAATGTTTGCTTGATTAGACATTACCTGTCTAGAGATGTTATGTTTATGCTGAAATATGATATTGGTTTGTGTTTTAAAATCACCTATCACATGTCATTTTGTAGCGAACTGTCTCGTATGATTAAAGTTTTTCCGATAACATAGTGAGTTTTTAGGGAGCGAATGTTTAGTGCACTGTAAGGATTTTGTGATAAAGACCGCACTTAACCACTGACTACTGAGCTAGAGACCTAAGTGATATGCACCCAGAGTTTAGCACCTTGATTAGCTTGTTCAGGTGTGCTGGACTAGGTTGGAGTAAAGCTCTGCATGTAAGTGGACCTTGAGAGACAATGTTGAGATCTCCTTGCAATATATTCTGAACTTACAACACTGGGACACCTGAACACTGGAACACTGAGACCAAAGTTCTGCAGAGTTTCTGGTGATCCTTGATCAGCTGCTCAGGTCTGCTTAATTGGGTTTGGAGCTAAACTCTGTGATCAGGACTAGATGGCAAACAATACTGTAAAGGGGAGAAGACAAACAATATTATTTTGTTGTAAATAATTTGTTCTGTGTTCATCTGCTTACCTGTACAAAGTATGCATCATGAATAAGCGGTAGGCTATATATTTAATTTGATCTTTTAATAACACTGATTTACTACATTAATACTAACTCAGGGGTTAAAGTGAAAAGAAATCCTGAGCCTGAAATTAGGGGAGGGGGCGTTGTATATCTCATTCTACTCTTTACTTCCATTTAAGATTGAATTTAACTCATTTGACTGTTCTTGTGAAGATACTCGACAAAACTGACATTTTGGCATAAATGTGTGTGTGTGTGTTATGGTTCAATTAAGCGCGAAAGAGAACTCGATGGCGCGCTGTCGACTGCGATACTGGCGCGCGTCTTTCTGTGTGTGTGTATGTTTCAGGAGGACATTCACTGACAGCGCGTTCTCTTTTGTCTTCTCGCGCATTGATATTTTAAAAAAATTGCGTGAAGGAGAGCATGATCATATAACTCAAAGGATGACAGAAAGAACGGACGCTGCGATAAATATTTTAACACGTTAAGCTGGACAAAGTTTAATCGCATGCGTTTATGTTGACAGCACGACTTGTCATACATTGCTGACAGAAAATGCTGCTTAAAGTGGACTCGTTTTCATGGTAGGCCTACACAGAATTTTTTTTTTTTGTAAGCTACACAGAATATTTAATTAAATATTAAAATTAAATATTTAGCCAAGTCTGAAGTTACCAAGCAGCAGTGTATGTTAACGTTAGCTCAGTTATCAACAGGTGTAGACAGAAAATATGATTACCCAGCTAGAAATTTTTTGTTCTAAAAATGTTCTAAGAACATTAGCATGTATTGTTCTATAAATATTTTCAGCGGCTAGTTTTAGTTTTGTTCTCAGAATGTTCTTTTAAAAGTTTGGAGAACATTCTTTAAAAACATTATTAAAATGTTTAGTAGTAACATTCTTTTAACATTATTCTCTAACGTTCTTAGAAAGTTTTCAGCGGCTAGTTTTAGTTTTGTTCCCAGAATGTTCTTTTAAAAGTTTGGAGAACATTCTTTAAAAACATTATTAAAATGTTTAGTAGTAACATTCTTTTAACATTATTCTCTAACGTTCTTAGAAAGTTTTCAGCGGCTAGTTTTAGTTTTGTTCCCAGAATGTTCTTTTAAAAGTTTGGAGAACATTCTTTAAAAACATTATTAAAATGTTTAGTAGTAACATTCTTTTAACATTATTCTCTAATTTTCTCAGAACGTTTTCAGCGGGTAGTTTTATTTGTGTTCCCAGAATGTTTTTTTAAATGTTTAGAGAACATTTTCTAAAAACATTATTAAAATGTTTAGTAGTAACATTTTTATAACATTATTCTCTGACGTTCTTATAATGTTTTTAGCGTGTAGTTTTATTTTTGTTCCCAGAATGTTCTTATAAATGTTCGTATAACTTTTTTTTAAAAACATTATTAAAATGTTTAGTAATAACGTTCTTATAACATTATTCTCTAACGTTCATAGAACGTTTTCAGCGGGTAGTTTTATTTTTGTTCCCAGAATGTTCTTTTAAATGTTCGGATAACATTATTTAAAAACATTATTAAAATGTTTAGGTGTACCATTCTTACAACATTATTCTCTAACGTTTTTAGAAAGTTTTCAGGGGGTGTTTTTATTTTTGTTCCCAGAATGTTCTTTTAAAAGTTCAGATAACATTTTTTTTTACAACATTATAAAAATGTTTAATAATAATATTGTTAGAACATTATTTCTCCTAAAAGGTAGGATAACATTCTCTAAGAACACTCAAAAAATGTTTTGTGATGATGACCTTCTATAAATGTTTAATCATAACATTTTTAGAACATTATCCCTTTATTCTTATAAAGTTTTTAGCAGGAAGTTTTATTTTTATTCTTAGAACGTTCTTCTAAAAGTTAGGATAACATTCTCTAAAAATACTACTTAACATTCTAATAATTTTTTTAGTGGGAAGTTTTATTTTTGTTCCCAAAATGTTCTCTTAAACATAAAAAATGCTTAGCTATAACATTGTTAAAACATACAATTTTATTAATCTCTAAATAAAACAAAAATCTAACAGGTTTATGAATGGCATTCACATAAATTATTAGAAGTTCTGCGTACAGTAGATGCCCAACATTAAATGAAGAACTCAGTAAAGTCCAATGTGGAATCACACGTCTTGACTGCTGTTTGCTCAGAGCGCTCATCATCAGTCTTTGGTTGTCTTGGTTCTTGCAGAAAAAGAATAAAGTCATCTGCATTAATAGGTGTTCTACTGTTCTTCTCTTCTTGTTTTTCAGCTGCTATCCCAGTTAGCAGAATTGAGCTCCATTCTCTGTGTGCATGGTAGAGTTTTTCCTCATAGCCTATAAAAGAAGATCATGCAACAGTGTAAACAAAAAATAATACAAATACATATTACATATTAAGATCACAAGCAATATTGACTTTGAAAACTTTCAAAATTAGCCAGCCTAATTATTAATCAGAAATGAATTAGATTAGTTTATTTAAAAGTATAAATATGATACCTTGTGAGTATCTATTTTGTTTCTGTAATTTAAAACATATACTTAATCCATTATATACATGTTAAAGGGATACTCCACTTTTTTTGGAAATAGGCTCATTTTACAACTCCCCCAGAGTTAAACAGTTGAGTTTTACCGTTTTCTAATCCATTCAGCTGATTTTCTGATATTTAGAAGAATGTCAGTAACCAGACAGTTTCTGGTCTCATTGACTTCCATAGTATATATTTTTTCCTACTATGGAAGTCAATGAGACCAGAAACTGTCTGGTTACTGATATTCTTCCAAATATCAGAAACTCGGCTGAATGGATTCGAAAACGGTAAAACTCAACTGTTTAACTCTGGGGGAGTTGTAAAATGAGCCTATTTCCAAAAAAAGTGGAGTATCCCTTTAATAACACAACTAGAGGCTAAATTATTTTAACAAACTACAAACTTGGCTTGAGAAGTGTGAACCTCGAACTCAGGTAGCCTTGAGCACAGCTGCAGCATGTCACAGCACTGCCCACGATGCTTTTGCTCTGATGTAACAGCTCATTTTCATCAGTTATATTGTCTATGGATTGTTACATTTCTTACAGATTTCTGCTTGTTTTAAATCAGATACAGATAAAGTAGTACTGCATTTGAAATAGAACAATTTCTAGTGTGATTTAATCATACCTGTGAATCGTCTCTTTGCTATTAGCTAAGCTGTAAGTTTTAGTTACTTCAAAAGCAGAAAGAAAAATATGCTATAACTTCTGTTTCTTATTGAGAAATCACAGGACAGTGTTGACACTAACTTTTTGTGCTCCAGTAGGTTTCTGTGTGCGCACAATCTGCATGTTAAATGTGAGCTACTGTCTGTGCATATGAAAGCTTGTTTCCGCCATGGAATACAATTTTTAAAAAAGGTAATTGCGAATCACAATTCAAACTTTTTTTTCTCAGAAGTGCGAGATATAAACTCGCAATTGGCCGTTTGAAAGTCAGAATCACAGGATAAATTAGTGAAACCTGAGAAAAAAAAGCAATTCTGGCTTATTTTTTTTTTTGCTGTCTTTTCTATATGAGAACATTAATGCACTTCATCAATACAGCTGCTCTGAGAGTCACTTCAGCAGCATTTTAGCTTCATTTGAGAAAAACTATCATCATATCATAAAACACAGAGAAACTCAAAGGTCTACACGGCAATCCGTCAAATAAAAGTTTGGTTTAACCTTTGAAGAACGTTTTGCTTAAATCATTACATTTTAAATAATTGGTTATAGCAATTTAATTAAACCATTCAAATGGAATCAAGAAAACCAAAAAAAAATAACTTTTGGGAGATGCGAGAGCGAAGTAGTCCAGTGATAATTAACAGGCAGCCATGGTTAATGCAATTTGCAAAGACCCGCCCCCTTTAGTTACTGTTGCTATGTCCAACAAGCCATGGCGCTCTCACGCCACACATCATGTTGTCACGCAATGAAAAATACATTGCGGATCACAGAAAAAACGCTGAAACGTTTAAACGCAGAGACAAGACAGAGCAGGTTACTTTTGATATGAAAGTTGAAACAAAGTCTCAACGTTTAATTTGTGTAATTTTTTTAGAAAAAAATATTTTTGGTAAAATAAAAATGTAAAAAATACCTGTCAATCAAACTCCCTCGAAGGGTGAATTCTGAGGGGAGTAAAAAAGACAGCTCACAATTCTGATATTTTCTTGCAATTGTGTGTTCTTGCCTCACAATTCTGAGAGAAAAAAAAAAAACTGTAATTTTACTGATGGAAACAGACAGTTAAAAAAGTGGACTTCAAAGATTTCTTATTCTGTAGCTCCCTGTGGGATTTTTTTGACAAGTCCATAAAAATGCATCCATCCATGATAAAAGTACTCCACACGGCTCTGGCAGGTTAATAAAGGCGAAAGGTGAAGCGAAGTGATGCGTTTGTGTAAGAAACATATCCATATTTTATATTTTAGGGCTGGGAATTGATTAAAAAAAGTAACTGATTATTTACACAATTTGCTGTAATTATATGCAATTAATTGCATTTCCCCCAAGCTTGTAATCATCAATATTTAAACTTAGAATAACCTAATTAAACAACAAAAAGGAAAAAAAGGAACAGAAAATAGCCCTGTATTAAAATAATATTAAACATCAATATATCAATATATTATTATTTTCAATAATCAATCAACATAATAAATTTAACAATTTATTATTATAATTTTTTTTTTTTACTAATTATCAAAATAAAACATAGTCCTACAAAGCTATTAGCCTATTACAAGAGCATGTGATCAGAGCAGGTAATTTTACCATTGTTGTCAGCATGACTATACCAGCTCAGTAGGGCTATTTCACAGAAGTCTACTACTGAGAAATTTCACGTTATTTGACTTTGCTTTTCCAGTGCTTGATCGGTACATGATTGGAGCGTTTGGGCCGTTAACGACAGAGCAGAACGCGCAGCGCAAACACGGAGCAGAACATTGAGCAAAGAGCTCAATGTTTGCTCAGTGTTGTGTGTGTGTGTCAGTGCGCCGACACACACACACACGGAATGGAGAGCGCGGCGCGGAAAAGACCCGCTCATGAAAGCTGCGCGAGAATAAAACCTGATCGCCAAACACGGAGGGGCGGGACGGCATATTTTGCAGCCTTTTCCGCAACAGGAAGTCATTAAAATGAGGCAAAAAAAAGTGCTGCGTTAATTGCATTTTTTTAAATAAACTCGATAAGCATCTCAAATTAATCGCGAATGGCGGCCGAAGTGTAGTGATGCGTAGCCTTGCAGGCGCATATGCGTATCGATGCGTTGACTCTATAACTCTTTGGGCGTGATTTGACTTGCATATGGCTGTCTGCTGGAAGCTAGTTATTTAAGTCGATAAAATTATAAATATGGTAGGGCTGGGAGAATTAACACGTTAATCTTCGCGATTAATTTGAGATGCTTATCGAGTTTATTAAAAAAAATGCAATTAACGCAGTTTTTGATACGCGACGCACCGTTGTATGCAATACTATGCGTTGTTGGTGGGGGCAAAACTGCAAGTTGCTTGCGTCCGACGTGTTGACTATAAAAGGCTCTTGTCGGTGTATGACATAGGAGTAGCATAAGCTTTGACGGCTCTCACGGTTCAAACAAACAGGGCTAGGCAATAAATTCAAGCTCCTCCCACATTTCTCTTTATATGATTCTCTTTAATGATAATTTTTCTAAAAATCTCTGTGGAAAGAAAGTCAGATATAAATCTGGGACAGATATAAATCTGGCACGAGGGAGAAAAAAAAATAGATCATTTTTATTTTGGAGTGCATTGTGCGTTTAAAATTGACTACGGTTTTATAAAATGCAGTGGATACTTACTAGTGATGGACTTGTTTCTCTGTTGGTGCCTGTTCTGCTCCGTAAACATTGGTCCAATGCTTGATCTTAAGAAAATGTAAAAAGTGTGTTAATGTGTGTTAACAGACTATTGATCTGGGTGACATAGGACCATTTTTTATGTTTTCCTTAAGTGTTAGGCTATATAAATCTGGAGAACCCTTACTAACATTAACCATGGTTTTGCTACACTAACTAAATGGTAATAAATTATTGTAATCAATCCACCATAAAAATATTGTTTCTACACTTTACTATAATAAAAACCATGGTTAATTTAGCAAAGGACCCTGGGAACATGTCCTAAAAAGAACAGCTCATCCAAAAAATAGAGTTCTCTCGTTATTTACCGGTACTCCATGTTGTTCCAAAACTGTATGAATTTATTTAGTATAACCTTAATTAAGATATCTTGAGAAATGACTTCGCTGTTTTTTTTTGTTTTTTTTCATAAAATGGGTTCCAATGTTGTTTTATTCCCAACATTCTTGTGTTTCAGAGAAGTAAGTCATACAGGTTTGAAAATAATTTCATTTTGAAAGGACATTTATGTTATGTATAAAGACACAATGTTCTCAGTTCCCTCATTGTAAAGCTCCTATGCTGAGGTTTATTTTATTTTATTTTTTCAAAATGTTGCAAGTAAAATGTTCTAATTGTGTTAACTCGTCACATTAGAAGAACGTTTTATGAAGAACATTCAACATCGATCTCATCTCTCAATGATATCCTCAAAACATTTCCCTAACGTGACAGAGAGAATGTTCTTCTTTTGTTATCATGAAACATTGGGACAATGTTATATTGAGATCATTGTACAACTTTAACTTTAGCAACATTCCCAAAATATGCTCAAAATGTTGCAAGTAGAATGTTCTTCTTTTGTTATCATGAAACATTGGGACAATGTTATATTGAGATCATTGTACAAACTTTAACTTTAACAACATTCCCAAAATATCCTCAAAATGTTGCAAGTAGAATGTTCTTCTTTTGTTATCATGAAACATTGGGACAATGTTAATGTGTGTTAACAGACTATTGATCTGGGTGACATAGGACCATTTTTTATGTTTTCCTTAAGTGTTAGGCTATATAAATCTGGAGAACCCTTACTAACATTAACCATGGTTTTGCTACACTAACTAAATGGCAATAAATTATTGTAATCAATCCACCATAAAAACATTGTTTCTACACTTTACTATAATAAAAAACATGGTTAATTTAGCAAAGGACCCTGGGAACATGTCCTAAAAAGAACAGCTCATCCAAAAAATAGAGTTCTCTCGTTATTTACCAGTACTCCATGTTGTTTTAAAACTGTATGAATTTATTTTGTACAACCTTAATTAAGATATCTTGAGAAATGACTTCGCTGTTTTGTTTTTTTCCATAAAATGGGTTCCAATGTTGTTTTATTCCCAACATTCTTGTGTTTCACAGAAGTCATACAGGTTTGAAAATAATTTCATTTTGAAAGGACATTTATGTTTGGGTCAGCTAGGCCCGTAAAAACTCATATCAAGAAGACAGTACAATTTTGACTGGAGGGTTTGGACCAGTGTGCCTTTGAGCAGAGTTTACATGTTCTGCCTCTATTTCACGTGTATTTTACTATGACAATACTCACCGCAACTGAAGATCATGTGGCTGGATAATTTATTCCCAAAATTCCTGGATAATGGGAAACACACACATACAGCAATATTATTAGCTATTTGTATTTACTTACTAAAAGAGACATAAAAAGCTTGCAAAATTTTACTCACCAGCTCAAAAACAAATTATGATGATGACTCATCATTTTGACGGTAACGTTAGGCCGATATCCCGCGATCATTCAAAAGCCTAGTTTTCATAGTGTGGTTCGAGTTCCTCTCTGTATAAAGACACAATGTTCTCAGTTCACTCATTGTAAAGCTCAGACTATGCTGAGGTTTATTTTTATTTATTTTTATCAAAAACTAACTTAGCTGACAATATTTAGCCTAACGTTACACATGCAGCCTGAAACATTGACATAATATCGATATTGCTCTAATCGCATTTAAAATTAGCTTCTCAATTTAACACACTATATTTTGATGTAACGTTAGCAGAATGTATTTTTATATAAAATAAAGTTATTTACCTTCCGCAGATTGCAATATGTCCGTTACACGTAGGCTACGTTGTTAAAATTCGTTGTCCATTTACATCCCGCAACTCGCTCAAAATAAAAATGTAACAGTACGATGCAAAATAATCCATGTTTTAAACAATGTAAAAGCCACAGAACCGAAGGAGGCTAGTACTGAAGATCCTCCCGAGCAGCAGCAGCGCGCACACACACACTCTCACTCCAACAGACGGATATTCAAACTTCAAACTTGACCAGTAAAAGGCGCGCATAGCTGCCATTGGCCAGATTCCTGGATGACAGTCTGAATAGCCAATCATGCTCAAAACAACTCGAAGAGACAGCCAATAATGTGGTAACATTGCAATTACAGGAAAAGATTACATGTTTTAAAAGAAAGAATATGAAAAAAATGTGCACGGCTATTTATTTAGTTGTATTTGTAAGCTGGCTGTTATATTTAATCAATTGGTTAAATGGTGTCTTCATTGCAGTGCATGATAAAAAAAATTAACTTACAATAACATATAAATAATAATAATAAATTACACAAATAATATATACCATGTATAACAACATATATTTACCACTGCTCTGCCAAACAGCAGTTTAAAAGAGCAAACATATTATATATTAAACAGAGCAAACATTGCATATGTAGGCTATTCATATACAATTCTGTATACCTACCTACATGAAAAACTAATGGATTGGTATCATGGTAACATTAGAGTTACATTCATGTGACCCATAATGATCCTTTTGCACTTTAACAAAATATTGACCTTTCCTTTAGAAACACTCTTATGCCTAATAATGTCAACTTGCTTTTCACCCTGTGTGGCACAGTTACACAACCTGTTGGTTTAGGGTTAATCCTCTGTCCAACACAACACTTTGCTAACATTGGCATAATTCTATAGAAGTTGCAACATATACCCCAGATTTCACAGGCATGGTTTAAGCCTGTAGTCCCAGACTAAAATGCACGTTTGAGCTGTTTTACCTGAAAGCAACTTGCACTGACATATCTTAAATGTCAGTGCCATTGTTTTGTCTCAAGATGCACACCAGTAATGTTTCTTTTTCTTTTTTCTAAGGCACATTTTTAAAAGCTAATTAAATGCACTAAGGCCTAATCCTGGCTTAATCTAAACTCTGTGAAACCGGGTCTGGGTTAGAAATTAAGGGTTAAGGTTAACCCTAACCCTAACCCTTGTCTACAGACTTTTATTTAACAGCATGGATACTCCAAGGTGTTGACTGCAGTGGTTAGGCCTTTAGCGTTGATACAGGACGAATAACTTCTTACTGTGACAGTCTGTAATGTATTTTAGCAAAGAGTGTTTGTATGGATTGTCCCTAATTAAGCTAGAGCTATTGGTGCATTCAAGTAGGGTTGCCACCTTTGATTTGTGAAAAACCGGGACACTCAGATTTTTTTTCTGTTGTTGTTGGGGGGGGGGGGGGGGGGGGGGGGGGGGGTTTGCATGATTTTCCAGCGCTGTTTTTCCTTTATATTTAACTGAAATTTTTAACTCTAAAAAAAAATTATCTTGCAAATAAGTGTATTGTGATTGTCAAAACATTTTAGTAACTAAACTGAATTGTATTAGGTTTAGTGACAACATGTTACAATGTTTATATGGTACAATTTCTGGTAAGATACGTTTTTTATTATTGCTTGAAACAAATTTCAGGATTTCAATTCAGTTCAATTCTTGTGATTTGATTTAATTGACTGATTTGGATAAATATTAGAAGATAGGCATTCATTTTTCTCAAGAAAAAAATCTCACCTAATGCTGTAAACATACAGAGAGCCTTATCAGCGGGTAAAATTATTTAAGGTTAAAATAACTTTATTTAACAAATTAAATATAATGCATTTTTTTATTATAATAACAACTTTATTTAATGATAAGTAAATATAATAAATATGTAATATAGTAGCCTATGTTTAGCAAAATACTCTCTATAGCTCTTTTTTTCTAGCTAACTAACGTGCTATAGCTTATTATGGTCATCAAATGGCTTTGGTAAATGTTATGTGACAATTGTTCTCCAGCTGTTTTATTGACCCTTTCCGCGGTTGAAAAACACTGATTGATCGATATTATGTATGATGAATATACATTTCGGTAAGTTGTACGTTTTATTTTAACGTTGTTCATTCGTGTTTATTTACTATTAGCTAGAGGTGATCAGTTCACGTGCCGCTAGGGATCTTTCACGTCACATTTACAAACGCCAAAACGGTGTTTATTGTTTGAATTTCGTAATAAAATTGACAGAATCTGAGAGCTGAGATTTTTTTTATATCATAAGTAACCTGCTCTGACTAGTCTGTCGGTCTCCGTGTCCTCTTTGCTTCGCGATTTTTCTGTGCGTGAGAAGGGTTAATTGCGCGTGGCAGCTCTGCAGTAACAGTAGAAGGAAACGGTTTGAAACCAGGAAATTCTACTTTAGAAGTACATTTTAACAAAAAACCGGGACAATTCGTGTCCCGGGAAAGAATATTAATTTTCCGGGACTGTCGCTCAAAAAAGAGAACAATCCCTGGAAAACCGGGACGGGTGGCAACCCTACTTCAAGTCATGTCATAAAGATCGTATTTACAAGTTGAACGCCACCACAATGATGAGAATATGAGTAGGAAGCTCAGGATTTTCTTTAACCCCGATCTTGAAGAGTTAGGGGTGTGTCAGTGGGAAACATTGTGGGATACCACTATACTTAGGTATTCAGCAGTGACAATGAAGTAAGCTAATGCCTGCACAAAATATGATAGCATTAATATGTAACAGTATAATATGTGATGATAAAGTTTACAGTGGCTTCATTAATTTAAAACATTAAACAAAATTGTAAAACCTCATGAATACAAACTTCCCAGGAGGACTTAAATGCACCATATGTTCCATCGTGAACCCTGTTGGCCTGCTGTCTGACCAGCAAGCTCAATTTAACAATAATTGTGTAGTTTGATTGCTAAATGTTACATTTAAAATGTTCTAGTTTTGTTAACACGTCACATTACAAGAATTTTTTTTAAAAACACTCATCATCTCAGGTCTCAGTGATATACTCAAAACATTTTACGAACGTTGATTTGATAATGTTCCTCCTCTGTTATTATGGAACATTGTGCCAATGTTTTACTGAGAACATTATATAATCTGTTATCTCAACAACATCCTCAAAACATCCTTAAAATGTTGCAAGTAAAATGTTCTAATTGTGCTAACACATAACATTACAAGAACGTTTTATAAAGAACATTCAACATCTCATCTCTCAATGATATCCTCAAAACATTTTCCTAATGTGACAGAGAGAATGTTCTTCTTTTGTTATGACAAAACATTGGGACAATGTTATATTGAGATCATTGTACAAACTTTAACTTTAACAACATTCCCAAAATATCCTCAAAATATTGCAAGTAGAATGTTCTTCTTTTTTATCATGAAACATTGGGATAATGTTATATTGAGATCATTGTACAAACTTTAACTTTAACAACATTCCCAAAATATGCTCAAAATGTTGCAAGTAAAATGTTCTAATTGTGTTAACTCGTCACATTAGAAGAACATTTTATAAAGAACAATAAACATCTCATCTCTCAATGGTATCCTCAAAACATTCTACAAATGTGACAGAGAGAATGTTCCTCTTTTGTTTTTATGAAACATTGGGACAACGTTATTTTGAGATCATTGTACAAACTTTAACTTTAACAACATTCCCAAAATATGCTCAAAATGTTGCAGGTAAAATGTTCTAATTGTGTTAACTCATCACATTAGAAGAACGTTTTATAAAGAACATTCAACCTCTCATCTCTCAATGATATCCTCAAAACATTTTCCTAACGTGACAGAGAGAATGTTCCTCTTTTGTTTTTATGAAACATTGGGACAATGTTATTTTGAGATCATTGTACAAACTTTAACTTTAACAACATTCCCAAAATATGCTCAAAATGTTGCAAATAAAATGTTATAATTTTGTTAACTTGTCACATTAAAAGAACGTTTTATAAAGAACAACAAACATCTCATCTCTCAATGATATCCTCAAAACATTTTCCTAACGTGACAGAGAGAACGTTCTTCTTTTGTTATGACAAAACATTAAGACAACGTTATTTTGAGATCATTGTACAAACTTTAACTTTAGCAACATTCCGAAAATATTCTCAAAATGTTGCAAATAAAATGTTATAATTTTGTTAACTTGTCACATTAAAAGAACGTTTTATAAAGAACAACAAACATCTCATCTCTCAATGATATCCTCAAAACGTTTTCCTAACGTGACAGAGAGAATGTTCTTCTTTTGTTATAATGAAACATAGGGACAATGATATTTTGAGATCATAGTACAACTTGTTATTTCAGAAACATTCCCAAAACATCTTTTGAATGTTGCAGTTAAAATGTTATATCTTAGTTTTCATATAACGTTATAGGAACATTTTTTAAAATGAGAAAACATCCTTAAAATGTTCGGTAAACATTACATTCAAATGTTTTCTTTAGAACATTAACCAAACTTGTAGGGAATGTTAGCGAAAGTTCTGAGAACGTTCCCTGCTAGCTGGGTATCCTGACCTGAGCTAATTTACTGAATCAACCAACTCGCATCTCCTTTCTTTCTTTTCATCCATGATGACATTAAAGTCACCTGTTGTTGTTTCTGGCATTTCATCGCTGTCTGTGCCTTTTAGAACATTCAGTGAGCTATTTTACACAGGCTCGGTCCGGCGTCCAGACGGCGTGTGGTTAAACATCATAACAAACGAATTTGAGTGGGGGTGGGAGGGACAACGGGATTTTGGAAAGTGTCCCCATAGGAAATTACGCCCGTGGGTAGGACATCATCCCCAAGCTTCATGAACTAGCGCTCCTTTCACCGACAACGCTAACGTGACGTATAAATCTCAATCACACTGTGTTGCCAGGCCCCGCCCTGCTCTGCTTCTGATAGGCTTGTAACGTTAGTAAGAGCTGCGTTCCTTTCATATGATTGGTAGGTGAAATCAATTGACTCGAAAATATTAAACCGCATGCAAGTTCCAATTATTTATTTTTTTTCTTCCTCACGGCCGCATGCCGGAGATCCGGCACGGTGCCGGAATACTTTAAGCCCTGCAAACAAACAAATAATGACCCTCATGCGCAAACAAATCACTTTGCATTCATTCAAATTCTGATTGTCAAGTACAAGTCACTGATTTCTATTTGTGAATCATAAAGTGTCACGACACACACACGAGAAAGACAGATCCAAGTGCAGTAATATTTATTGGATAATCCACAATCGTATCCAGTCCAGGCAAGGGTCAAAAACATAAAAGCAATCCAAGAAACAAAACAAGAACAGGGAACAAACAGACCTCTGGAAGTGCGTTGACTTAAACAAGGACTCTATGACAAACACTGAAACAAACAGGAATATATACACACAGATACTGACAAGGTGACGGGAGACAGCGGTGTGCAATGAATCAATGAGTGACAGAACATGATGGGAAATGTAGTCATGAAGTAATGGTGACAGTACAGTATGGGGAAGAGACCTCTAGTGGACACCCGGGATACACAAACCAGACAATGTGACATAAAGAGTTTGTTTGCGGATCTAAATCTATTTGTAGATCACATTTTATATTTGTATCTCATGAAGTGTGTTTGTGGATTTTTTATCTATTTGTAGATCTTGTTTTACATTTGCGGATCATGAGGAGTTTGTTTGCAGATTTGGAATCTATTTACAGATTGTGTTTTACATTTGCAGATTATGAGGAGTTTGTTTGCAGATTTTAAATTTATTTGTAGATCTTGTTTTGTGTTTACGAATTGTAATATGCATTTTTGACTCATAGTCTCTTCATTTTCAATGATTATGGCATTATTTTGTCACAACAGCGAAACAATAGTGTCAGAATTTTGAAAACAAATGTGACACAATCTACAAACAGAACATGATCTTCACCTGCAAACAAGTCACTTTACATTCATTCAAATTCTGGTTTTCAAGTACAAGTCAATGATTTCTATTTGTGAATCAGGATGTGTTTATTTGTGGATTTTTAATCTTTTTGTAGATCATGCTTTATATTTGTGGATCACAAAGAGTTTGTTTGAGGACTTTGTATCTATTTGTAGATCTTGTTTTACTTTTGCGGATCATGAGGTCTTTGTTTGCGGATTTTTAATCTATTTGTAGATTGTGTTTTGTGTTACAAGTTGTAATATCTATTTGTGACTTTTTGTCTGTCCATTTTCAATGGTTTTGGCATCAATTTATCCCCATAGTAAAATTCAAATAATATTTTATTTTTCAAATAATAATTACAAATGTAATATTCGTACACACCCCTAGTACTGACAGTCTGTGTTTGAAGGACTTGCTCTGCTGCATCAAATCAAGCACTCGTAAACTGTCTGACCACTCAGGTGTTTGTCATGAGAAGTGTACCACAAAAGAGCTATGGTTTGCACAGTTATAAGAGTTGATGTTACAAATACATCTTTTTAATATACTGTGTGAATTCAAGGTTTATTTTCCCACTTCCAAAAGTTTTTTCAATTGTTTTGTTTATTGGTCTAATCTGGTTTCTGGTTTCTCTTTCTAATAAACCTTGCATTAGGTTAGTCACTCAATTAATTCTCTTGTGCTTCATTCCCACCTTTCTGAATTATGTTGCATTGATAAGGAGTTATCTCAAACTAAGACTGTTTAGTTGTGCTAACTTACAATCAATATAGTAAATGTAAGGTGTCGCCAATGTAACGGTTAAAACTTGAAGTGGCGATGAGGTCTTAAAATGTATGGAAGGGGTCTTAAAAAAGGTCTTAAAAGGTATTAAATTTAACTCCATGATTCATGTATATAGCCATATGTCATCCCCCTATCTGTCTCTGACTGTATCAATCATTATGTTTTGTAATATCTAATATATTGTCCTCTTTGTTCTTTTCAATATTTCTAGCCACTCTTTGCATCCTGTGATGGAACAGCATTCTGGAACTGAATTGTTCTCTATTTTTGATCAGAAGTTTGTTGGACTCACTTGGGGCCTTGTTGTTTGGACATGTTTGTCTGGTAATGAAGTGGTGAAAATTCATCCGTGTCTTTGTGATTTTTATTATGATCATGTTAGTCAACTTGTGGTTTTAAATGTATGTTGTTTGCGTATTTCTTCTTTGTGTGAAGGGCCATGACGGCTAATTAGTTTAGAGTAATTTTAAAATATTTAATTTCATGTAAAATAAAAATGAAATCAAAACAATACAAAATACACTGTTCTCTTACGAGAGGTCTCTCGTACTGCATAATATATCTTACGCTAGGGGAAAATCCTTTTTCCGCAAGATATTGAAGCCAAAAATTATCCTTAATTTTTCAATAATGCAAAACGCGTTGCGGCAGCATACAGACATAGGCGAGGCAGCTCGCGTGCCTATTGGCTGTTCTGCGGCAACTGCAGCAGCCTATCGAGCGAGGCCTGGTGTGATGCCAGACCCAATGAGGGTGCTTTGCGCCCGCTGCGTCACATCCCGCCGAAACGGGTGTGGTCTAGGCCTATAAATACCGCTCGCAGGCAGCTATTATCTGATTTTTCATCCTTCAAGCGAAGCACACGCATCGCTGGAGCTGGAGAGAAGCCGCGCCGTTGAGAGAGAGCACCTTCAGCGGGACGAGTCACTGAAGTCGCTGGCCGCGCCGCCTTCCTTGCCTTCCTGCTGCACTTTCCGGCGCCTATATCCTTTTCGATCTCTGTATTGTGTGTGTGTTGCTACCGCGACACACATCCTAAAAGAGCAGCGTCTTTTTAAAGATGCCTTCCTGCGGCTCGTGCAGAGCCACACTCAGCGACGGGGACCGCCATGTGATCTGCGTTTCCTGCCTGGGTGAGGAACATGCAGCTCTCGCGCTCGCTGACGGCGGCTGCCCTCACTGCGAGCTACTGCCCATGGCGACTCTGAGGACTCGCCTGGCCTTCTTCGCCGAGACTGCTCCCCCGCCCGCCGCGGTGTCGCGCCATAAAAAGCGCCGTGCCCAGCGGGTCCCGGAACCTTCCCCCAGCCACCAAAGCTCGCCGGTTCGCCCGCCTGTTTCACTGGCTTTGTCAGCCTCTCTTCCTGACGGACAGCGGCCACTGTCTGCCGCCGCTTCCGTCGACATTGCTGACGAGGAAGCCCTGCTGGGAGAAGAGGATTCCTGCTCTATCCTGGCGTCAGGCAGTGAGGATTGGGCGAGCTCTGAGGATCTCACTTCGTCAGGCAAGAGAGCGTCCATCGAGACGGAACTCATGCGAGTGCTCGCACAGGCCGCGGTGAGCCTCGGCCTCGAGTGGTCTTCACCCGAGCAGCCCGCTCACAACCGGCTGGATGGCTTTTTCCTGCCTGGGGAGCGCGCTTTGCCTGCGTCCAAACCAGCGCCCTTTCTTCCTGAGTTACACGAAGAAGTCGATAAGTCCTGGAACGCCCCCTATTCAGCTAGAGTGCGTCCATCTGTTTCTCTGGCATTCTCTGCAGTCGGCGATGCCAAGAACAGGGGATACCATTCGCTGCCGCCAATCGAAGAGGCGATAGCGGCCCACTTATGCCCGCCCTCCGCTGGACGGCGCGCTAAGCTGGCCCTACCCTCTAAAGCTTGCCGCACGACGTCAAGCCTGCTCCGCCGCGCTTTCTCCGCCGCCGGGCAAGCTGCGTCAGCGCTGCACACCATGGCCACACTTCAGATCTTCCAGGCCGATCTCCTCCGAAAGCTGGATGAGAAGGGACCTGAAGCGATCTGCGTGCCGGACTTGAGGAGCGCCACGGACCTCGCTCTCCGTGCCACTAAGTCCGCGGCACAGGCCATTTGGCGAACTATGGCCTCTCTCACTGTGACTGAGAGGCACCTCTGGCTGACGCTCTCGGAGATGGCCGAGTCCGAGCGCACTTCCTCCCGAAGCGCTCCAGCTCTGCAGCAGGCCGTGCGAAACCATCTGCACAGAGCTCACAGCCCCAGCCACCGCCCACTGCCGCCACTTCGCAGCGCCGCCAGGCCCGAGGCGCGAGACCGCGCTCCCGCTCATCCGGCCGCCGCCCACCATGCGCAGCCCGCGGCCTAGGATTGTGGTAAAGCCCGAGGCTCTGAAGTCGTCCTAGCACGCCTAGGAAAACGATGGTGTTCGAGTCCCGCTGCGGCCGGACTTCCACCAAAGCTATTCGCTCGTCCAGTTCCAGCAAATGTGACTGGTCCAGTGTTTTCTGCAGCCAACAAGCCGGTTCTGTCGCCCGCTTGCTTGCACACAAAAGCTGTTTTCACGGCTACCCAGATAAATCCCCAAGAGAGTGTATTTTCTGGTGTCCCGGCCACGGCCGATGGTGTTTTATGTGTAGAAAGAATGCCCACTGCCCAGTGCCCATCACTACACACAAGCACACTCGCTGTTATCAGAGTGCCCCCTGCCTCAAATGTCACGAGCGCGATGCTTGTGTTACAGCACACCGAAGCCTCTCCATCGCTGAGCGAACGGAGCGCGCTTCATATTCAACCCCTAGCTATTCATGCAGATGCATGGGCAAAGCTGCTCGGGGTTTCAAAGTGGGTGCTAGACATTATAAAAAGAGGCTATTCGCTGCAGTTTCGCCGGCGCCCTCACCGCTATACGGTGTGCGTCGAGACCACGGTAAAAACAGAAGTAGCACATTTACTTTGAGCCGAAGTGGCGAAACTATTGAGCAAAGGGGCCATAGAGCCTCTCTCTCAAGTTCAGAGCGAAGGAGGGCTATACAGCAGATACTTCCTGGTACCGAAAAAAGACGGGGATCTCAGACCCATACTAGATCTAAGGCAACTGAACAAAGTGCTTGTGTGCAAAGTCCGACAGTTCAGGATGCTCACGACCAGAAAAATCCTCGCGCAGATTCGCCGAGGAGACTGGTTCGTGTCAATAGATCTGAAGGACGCTTAATTTCAAATACAAATAGCGTCACGTCACAGGCGATTTTTGAGATTCGCCTTCGAGGGCCAGGCATATCAGTACACAGTCCTGCCGTTCGGTTTGTCCCTGGCACCCCGTACATTTACGAAGTGCATGGACGCGGCGCTCGCACCCCTCAGAATGAAGGGCTTGCGAGTACTGAACTATTTGGACGATTGGCTGATTCTAGCGCAATCTCGCTCAGTGCTCATAGAGCACACAGCGCTCTAAAGGGCTAGCCGCGTCGAAACAGAGCCTATCCAGATGGATAGTTGATGCTATTGCGCTAGCATACGCTTCTAAGCGCATGCTGTGCTCGTTGGGTGTCAGAGCGCACTCCACGAGAGGCATGGCCTCTTCGTGGGCCTGGTCGAGTGGGATTGCCTTGCAAGATATTTGTACGGCGGCAGGCTGGGCCTCCCCGTCTACATTTATAAGGTTCTACAACCTAGAGGTTCCCGCCCTGCAGGCCAGGCTGCTGTCGGTCTAGTTAACCAGTATTGTCTGTCCTGATGATATCAGCTCAGAATGCTGTGTCTGCTGAGCGCAGCTCAATGATCGACAGTGTAAAATAATAGCACAAGATGTGTTTGGGCAAATTGTGTAAGACCCACACTTCCCCATCAGTTCAGGCCGTACCCCGCCCTGTCTGTATGATGTAATTAGCGTCTAAGCGACGCTGCTATGTGTGGAAGAGTGCGGTTTCGCCCCTCCCTCTTCCCGGACTCCCTGTTAGTTCCCTGGGTGATTGTGCACTATATGAACCCGGGCTTTCGCCCTTGGGTCTATGGTGTCAGATCCCTGCACGCACGACGTCTTGCATTGGGTCCCCTAGCGTAAGATATCTTACGCAGTACGAGAGACCTCTCGTAAGAGAACGTACTCGGTTACTAACGTAACCTCGGTTCTCTCTAGAAGAGGGAACGAGTAATGCGTATCTTGCCGTGCATGCACACGGGCGCGAAGCACCCTCATTGGGTCTGGCGTCACGCCAGGCCTCGCTCGATAGGCTGCTGCAGTTGCCGCAGAACAGCCAATAGGCGCGCGAGCTGCCTCGCCTATGTCTGTATGCTGCCGCAACGCGTTTTGCATTATTGAAAAATTAAGGATAATTTATGGCTTCAATATCTGCGGAAAAAGGATTTTCCCCTAGCGTAAGATATATTATGCAATACTCGTTCCCTCTTCTAGAGAGAACCGAGGTTACGTTAGTAACCGAGTACGTTTTATGACTTTTTTTCATGCAGATTTTAAAGTCATAGATTAAATAAATGTTGACCTGTTTTTCAAGATTAGTCAAATTATTTTTTTGTTTTGTGAAGTTTTTGTTTTGTGTTTTGGGGAATTAAGGTGTGCATTATACAACACTTTATGTATTTAAAAAAAACATTTGTTTAAAGCTTATGCAGTTGATAAATAATTTACATTTAAAATTCAGCTGCCAGTCATTAATATTCAGAAATCAGGAAAATATATTGTATATACTGTATTTTACATACTTCCTCTAGATATAGGAAATACAGAGATTCTATAGCAAGCTTACTGTAAAAAAATACTACAATACAGTTATTAACTGTAATCAGAGAATACAGTAAAATTCTGTAAATTAAATTACAAAAACGCTACTGTAAAAAATACAGTAACTGGCTGGCAACCCTGCTGCCAGTATTTTACTGTAAAATTTACAGGTAATTTTTACTGTTTTCTTTTTTTTTTACTACTTGATTTTATTTTTGCTGTTGTTTTGTTGTAACATAAGTTGCTTGTTTTGTGATGTTCAGAGTTTATCGATTTATCTGAATATTTTGTGGATTGTCATCATTGTTGAGATTCAAACATTGATTTGTGTGATCAGGAGATCTGAACTCTACAGGAACGTAGATCTCCAGGAACAGGATTAGGCATCTCTGCTGTAAATCAGTGATGTTCTTCTGCTCTTTGCTTGCATGTTACATTATGTATACACAGATAGAAAAACATTTTCACAGTACTTTTCTGTTTTGTAATGTTGTTCAGCTCATAATGAACATTTATTTTCTTCTTCAGGAGCTTCAGGTGTTGAGCCAGACCGAGTGTCAGTGAGGGAGGGAGATTCAGTCACTCTAAACACTGGTGTTCAAACAAACCAACAAGACAGAATTAGATGGTATTATAATGACATCCGCATCGCTCAAATCAATAGAGATCTCAGTAAGATCTGTACAGATGTTCAGTGTAATGAAGATACTGAGAGATTCAGAGACAGACTGAAGCTGGATCATCAGACTGGATCTCTGACCATCATGAACACTAGAAAGACAGATGCTGGAGTTTATAAACTATGGATCACCAGCGGCAGCGACAGTGAAAAGATCTTCAGTGTTTCTTTCACTGGTGAGTCATTTTGTTTGAAAACAAGTCTTGTACATTTAAATCACATCATTAATGTGTTTAGTGATATTTTTGCAGTGACATTAAGGACTATTATTTTTCTCTTTACCTTTATATTAATTCACATACAGTATAAAGATAATTTCATTAAAACACATAACTGATGAAGGGCAAATTCAAGATTTAAATATACATTTTAATCAGTAGCCTATGATTAAAAATGTTTTGTTTCTCCATTGGTTAGATTTCACAGTTGGTTTTGCTCTGGTACGCGTGATTGACAGTTTCTAATCATCATCTCTGTTTATATATATATATATATATATATATATATATATATATATAATTTTTTTTTTTTTTAACCAGGAATAGTGTAGAGGAATAGATGTAAAATATGTTTATATGGAAAAAATCGGAATAAATGTTGCTTTTCAGACTGAAAATCAAGAGAGCATGTTTTATCTCTTTCATATAATCTGTTCTCTCATGTTGTGTGTCTGTCCCTCAAAACAAGATCCTCCAGCATCTGTTAGTTTGTGTTTCAGGTGTTTCTGCTGCTGAACGAGATGAAGTGAAGAGAAAGAAGGGAGAATCTGTCACTTTATACACTGGTGTAATAAACAACACAAATTATTTTATTACATGGTATTTTAACGACACTCTCATCGCTGAAATCACTGGAGATCAGAGTAAGATCTGTACAGATGTTCAGTGTAAAGAGAGATTCAGAGACAGACTGAAGCTGGATCATCAGACTGGATCTCTGACCATCACAAACACCACAAACACAGACTCTGGAGAATATAAACTGCAGATCAACAACAGCAGACTCAGCATCATTAGGAGATTCAGTGTTTCTATCACTGGTGAGTTTAATTTAGTCATTAAGTATATTTTCCTTTTAACAGTTTTAGAAAACATTCACTATATTTAAATCGACTTGGTAAATGTTTTCATGGCCTGATTAAAAAAGTGAGCTTTTTGACGCAACATTAAAATATAATTGAGATCATCTCTATATCTTCAAAACATTCTTCCAATTTTGAAGTCTATTGTTAATAACAACAATAGAGCATAATATCAGTCAGTTTTCCTGTGAACGTTACTGTAGTTCCTGATGATCTCACAGAGCTGATGCTGTTTTAACTGATGTTGCTTAAAAACACATCAGATGGTGCAATTTACAAGTTAAATCAATATCATGGAACTGAAAATAGAAAGATGTAAATGTAAGTCAACCGTTTTGGTAGAGTTGATTATCAGTTGATCTCTATTAATAATGAATGTCTGTCTTCTTCTGTTCCAGATTCAGGTTTGTCTTCAGCTGTTATAGCAGGAATAAGTGTTGCTGTTGTTGTTCTGCTGTTTGTGACTGTATCAGTCGCTACTGTGATTTACTATCGTCACAGGAGACATGCACCCGCAAAATATTATGGCAAGTATAACATACAGCTGATTCTACAAAATGTAAATATGAGATTTATTGTGCAAAAATAATCTTTACAAATATGTTGAAGTATGTATCTGTTTTCTAATTGACCAAAAATAAAAGTTTGTGTTTTTCAAACAGGAGACAAGACACCAGGAAAGGTTTATCAGGTAAGATACTGTGAGCACTAAAGCTATCTGCAAAAAAACTGAATTTACAGCAGACTGACAACTATGAGAACTATTAAAGTGAATTGGTGTGACATAATTTCAAACTAAATCAGGCCAAAATGAAGTTTGTTAGGGGTTTGAAACCGCTTGGTTTGTGGCAATTATGTTAAAGGTGTGACTGTTTTCTCACCCTTGCCATTTTTGTTGAGAGTTTCTTTCTTTTTTTGAGAGGAAAGTGTGCAGCACATATGCGGCATCTGGATGTTTGCATACAGTATATCACTGGTCACGAATTTCAAACGTCTTTTTGGTGTGTATCTGTTTGTACTTTCTGTGTGAAAGTATGTGTGGTTTCATTCGGAAATCACCACAGATACACCAATTCTAACTGATGTATTTAGGAGAGTGCTGATCTTGAGATGTTTTACTTAAAAATGAAGAACAAGGGTCTTTACTTTGAGCAAAGCATCAGATGGACAAACACATTTTTGTGTTTCTGTAACTGAAGCATCAATCATGAACATTTGTTTTAACTACTATTACTGTTTTCACTGTCAGATGTCTGACAGGTCGTCCAGGGATAATAATGATCAGAACGAGCCTCTGCTGACGGACGTCCATGACGAGGCGACAACTGATCACAACAAGTCTCAGACGGCTGCTGTCCCTAAAGTTGAGTCCAATGATAAGAAAGAATCTCAGCCGCCTGCTGTCCCTAAAGTTGAGTTCAATGGTAAGAAACAGTCTCAGCCGCCTGCTGTCCCTAAAGTTGAGTCCAATGATAAGAAAGAGTCTCAGCCGGCTGCTGTCCTTAAAGTTGAGTCCAATGATAAGAAAGAGTCTCAGCCGGCTGCTGTCCCTGAAGTTGAGTCCAATGATAAGAAAGAGTCTCAGCCGCCTGCTGTCCCTGTAGTTGAATCCAATGATAAGAAAGAGTCTCAGCCGGCTGCTGTCCCTGAAGTTGAGTCCAATTATAAGAAAGAGTCTCAGCCGCCTGCTGTCCCTGTAGTTGAATCCAATGATAAGAAAGAGTCTCAGCCGGCTGCTGTCCCTGAAGTTGAGTCCAATTATAAGAAAGAGTCTCAGCCGGCTGCTGTCCCTGAAGTTGAGTCCAATGATAAGAAAGAGTCTCAGCCGGCTGCTGTCCCTGAAGTTGAGTCCAATGATAAGAAAGAGTCTCAGCCGGCTGCTGTCCCTGTAGTTGAGTCCAATGATAAGAAAGAGTCTCAGCCGGCTGCTGTCCCTGAAGTTGAGTCCAATGATAAGAAAGAGTCTCAGCCAGCTGCTGTCCCTAAAGTTGAGTCCAATGATAAGAAAGAGTCTCAGCCGGCTGCTGTCCCTGTAGTTGAGTCCAATGATAAGAAAGAGTCTCAGCCGGCTGCTGTCCCTGAAGTTGAGTCCAATGATAAGAAAGAGTCTCAGCCAGCTGCTGTCCCTAAAGTTGAGTCCAATGATAAGAAAGAGTCTCAGCCGGCTGCTGTCCCTGTAGTTGAGTCCAATGATAAGAAAGAGTCTCAGCCAGCTGCTGTCCCTGTAGTTGAGTCCAATGATAAGAAAGAGTCTCAGCCGCCTGCTGTCCCTGTAGTTGAGTCCAATGATAAGAAAGAGTCTCAGCCGGCTGCTGTCCCTAAAGTTAAGTCCAATAAAAAGAAACTGTATCAGCCGCCTGCTGTCCCTAAAGTTAAGTCCAATAAAAAGAAACCGTATCAGCCGCCTGTTGTCCCTAAAGGTAAGTCCAATAAAAAGAAACCGTATCAGCCGCCTGTTGTCCCTAAAGTTAAGTCCAATAAAAAGAAACCGTATCAGCCGCCTGCTGTCCCTAAAGTTGAGTCCAATGATAAGAACGAGCCTCTGCCGACGGCCATCCCTAAAGTTGCGTCCAACCATCTGGCGTCTAGCAGCAGTAAAACCAAGAGTGCTTGAGGATTTCCATTATGTAATGGTGGAGGGATTATTACAGTGGATGATCCAGACAAGAACAGTGCAGGATTATTTTTTTCCTAGTATTGCCATTTATTTAATCATTGGCAGGTACACTCAAGACTCCATAATGCACTGATCTGTTGTAATTAGATCCAAAGTAATATCATACTGCACACTGCAAGTGCTGTTCCCAGATTCTATGCACAAAACACATGAGAATTTGAAGGAATTGCCTGCATCATGATGTGATAGATTAATACATTATAAAACATAATAAATGACCATAACGTGTTAATTATGCATGATTATGCAGTTACCAGGTATTAGTTTAACTATTATCACTTGGCACTTAAACTATCCTTTGGAAAAAAATGAGTGAAATCACAAGTTACCGACTCTTCATGGCAGATGTTTGTGTTTTCCGAAATAGCTGTTTTAAAACCTCTTTACTGGTTAACCTCTTTAACACTGTTCTGCTTTTTTAAACAGCAAGTTAAGTGCAGTGTAATTTACATTTAATCATTTAGCAGAAGCTTTTATCCGAAGCGACTTACAAATGAGGAGAGCAATTAGAAGCAGTTAATTTTATATATATATATATATATAATAATAAACTCTAATTGCTCTCCTCATTTGTAAGTCGCTTCAGATAAAAGCTTCTGCTAAATGATTAAATGTAAATTGCACTGCACTTAACTTGTGCAGTGTAACTTGTTAAGTTTAATTATGTCATTTTTCAGTGTATGCTCAAAAATAGGGATGACAGGCTAGTTTATTGCTCTTTTATGTCCATTTGTTGTTTAATTTTTGTGATTCTTTTTGTACAAATTTGTTAGCATTTTTATGTTCATTTTTATCAATATTCATATCGAATTGCAGCCAATGTGAAATATACGTATTTATTTATTTATTTGGATCTAAAATCTCGCTTAGGGCTCTAACAGAGTCTGGGCCGGCCCTGTACAAGCTACTGAATATCCTTATTGCTGACTTGTGCAAAAGTGGATGTTTTTCTTTGTACTTTCTTGTAACAAATGTGTTACAACCTGTATCATTGTGCCTTTTGTGAAGAATTTAAGATGCTGATTCATGTGTTTACTGCTGAGTTTATGGATTTGTTTGTGTATTTACGGAATGAGAAATAGATCTTTTTGTATTCCCTTACACGCTCCTATGTATATCTGCAAAATCCCTATAGAATCATGTGTAGTGCTGAAGACTTTTATCTCAACATCGAGTTATTCAAGCAAACATTGAATCTTTTGTAGAGTGATCATTGGTTGTCCTTGTACATGCTGGAATGTTTTTTTTTTTTTTTTTTTTTTTTTTTACTATAACATGAACTAAACTTTCACTTTAACATTTTTAACATTTAAAGGGTTAGTTCACCCAAAAATGAAAATTCTGTCAGTAATTACTCACCCTCATGTTGTTCCAACCCCGTAAGACTTTCGTTCATCTTCGGAACACAAATTAACCCTTGTGCATCAATTTAAAAAAGTTACACATAGGTCCAAAGAGGACAAAATGTCCATGTCAAAAAACTGTCATAAAAAGTTGAAGCTTGGGAGCACAGACTTAACTTTGGTATCATTTTAAAGAATACCCTTGGCAGATTATTGCTGAAGTTAAATTTTTTTTATAAGTAAATCCAAAAAAAAGTTATATAGGTTTAAGTTTATGAAAATGATTTGTTAATATTATTATATATAAAATATATATTTTATGAAACAAGTTGAACTCTAAAATGGCTAGAAAATCAAAGCCATAAATCTAAATAAATTGTGTTCCAAATTTGAGGTTGATATCTCAAAAAATGAGCTTTCAGTAAGATTTTGTTTGGGCGCAGTACCAAACTGTCCCCATTGGATCCCAGCAAAACTCCACTGGTGAACACAGTGATTGGCTTTGTTATTTGCAGTTGAGTTTTTCTCTCTCAATACTACAAACACACACATGCACACAAACACATTTTTTTTTATAAAACACACATACCAACCACACTCTGACATCCATACCAACACACCCACACAATTATCATTGCATAATTTATCCAACTGGCTCTATAATATCTCAAAATTCATGCAGTTAACATTAACAAAAAAACAAAAACTTACTCTTAGGTCCAAAGTGGACAAAAATGTCCAAGTCAAAAAACTCTCATAAAAATGTTACGCTTGGGAGCAAATACTTAAGTTTGGTCTCATTTTAAAGAAGACCCTTGGCAGATTGTTGTTGAAGTGAAAAAAGTGAAAAAAGTGCAACCAAAAAAAAGTTATAGAAGTTTAAGTTTATGAAAAATATTTATGAACATTATAATCAATATTTTATATAAAATATAAATAAATATTTTGTGTAACTAGTGCAAAAAAAAAAAAAAAAAAAATTCAAATGAAATGGGGGTGAAATAGTAAAATTACAATAAAAATACACACCTGTGCCAAAATTCATGCAGTTAACATAAAAAAAAAAAAAAAACTTACTCATAGGTCCAAAAGGGACAAAAATGTCAAAGTAAAAAAACTCTCATAAAAATGTTATGCTTGGGAGCAAATACTTAAGTTTGGTCTCATATTAAAGAAGACCCTTGGCAGATTGTTGTTGAAGTGAAACATTTTTAAAAAGTGCAACCAAAAAAATGTTATAGAAATTTAAGTTTATGAAAAATATTTATGAACATTATAATCAATATTTTATCTAAAATATATATTTTATGAAACATTTGGAACTCTAAAACTGATATAAATTCAAAGCCATGAATCTAAACAGGTTGTGTTCCGAATTTGAGGACGATATCTCAAAAAATAAGCTTTCAGTAAGATTTTGTTTGGGCGCAGTACCAGACTTTCCCCATTGGATGCCAGCAAAACTCCAATGGTGAACACAGTGATTGAATTTTCGATTTGCAGTTGAGTTTTTCTCTCTCAAATATTACAAGCACACAAACAACCTTTTTATTTTATTACACACATACAAACCAGACTTAGACATCCATACCTACAAACCCACACAATTATCGTTGCATAATTTATCAAATTGGCTCTATAATATGGCGAAGCAGAAAACAGGAATAAAGCGAGTATTTGCTTTATAGGCCTAACCTGAAAAAATGGCACCATTTGATAATTTTTTTTTTAAATGTCAATTTTGAAGCCTTGCCAACAGAATGAAAGCCTATTAAAAAAGATTGCATCATTTTATAGTTAAACGGCACAGGGATTAAAAAATGCAGTTTTAATGGGTTTCAATGGGGACATTTTTGTCCTTAGCCAGCAGCCATATCACCCTGTAGCCCAAGACTGGTTGCCCACTGAAGCTAAGCAGGGTTGAGCCTGGTTAGTACCTGGATGGGAGACCTCCTGAGAAAAACCAGGTTGCTGCTGGAAGAGGTGTTAGTGAGGCCAGCAGGGGGTGCTCACCCTGTGGTCTGTGTGGGTCCTAACGCCCCAGTGTAGTGACGGGGACACTATACTGTCAAAAGAGCACCGTCCTTCGGATGAGACGTAAAACCGAGGTCCTGACTCTCTGTGGTCATTAAAAATCCCATGGCATTTCTCGTAAAGAGTAGGGGTGTAACCCCGGTGTCCTGGCCACATTCCACACATTGGCCCTTACCAATCATGGCCTCCTAATAATCCCCTTACATTGAATTGGCTCTATCACTCTCTCTCCTCTCTCCACCTATAGCTGGTGTGTGGTGAGCGCACTGGCGCCGTTGTTCTGTGGCTGCCGTCGCATCATCCAAGTGGATGCTCACACTGGTGGTGGTTGAGGAGAGACCCCTGATATGATTGTAAAGCGCTTTGGGTGTACAGTAGTACATATGAAAGCGCTATATAAATGCCTCATTCTATTCTATTCTATTCTTAAGGTCCTGAGAGGAAGTATTTTGTGTAACTAGTGCAAAATAGATTTTTTAAAGAAAATGATGATGAAATAGTAAAATTCCAATAAAAATACACACCCGTGCCAAATTTTATGCAGTTAGCATTAACACAGGCAAAGTGATCAAAAAAACAAAACTGAAAAAGCCAAAAATGTCCTCAAGGATGCACAAGGGTTAAGATATTTTTGATGAAATCTGAGTGCTGTCTCACTCCTCCACAGGCTTATGGACACTATAACTTGCTGGTCCAGAAAATGTACGTGAAAAGACTCGAGGCCCTTTTGTTTGTTTTTGCGCACAGAAAGTATTCTCGTTGCTTTATAAACTTAAGTTTGAGCCACTGGAGTCACTTGGACTATATTAACAATGTCTTTAATACATTTTCTGGACCAGCAAGTTATAGTGTCCATAAGCCTGTGGAGGAGTGAGACAGCTCTCAGATTTAATAAAAAAATAGCTTAATTTGTGTTCCTAAGATGAACAAAGGTCTTACTGGGTTGGAACAACATGAGGGTGAGTAATTACTGACAGAATTTTCATTTTTGGGTGAACTAACCCTTTAACATAGGATTCAGCCTTTGATTTTTACTCAATCTAACTAGATGTTCAAATCAGTACAATATGAACACATGAGTCTCTAATAAACTGACTTTAAAAACATTTCTATTGTGTGTATTTATTTTAGTTGATGGCTGGTTTTATGACACTAGATTTCGATCTAGTAAAGTATACATATTTGTCTATCAGACACTCTTTGAAGAAGATGCCATATTAAATATTTTATAGCAGGAACAATAACTGTAGTAACTTGGGGGGTGTAAGGGTTCTTCAATAAAATTTTCAGGAGACATTCATGGAGTTAACAAAGTGTAATTTTATTGACTGCACCACTTAAGTACTGAGAAGAAGAAGAAGAAGAAGAAACACTGACTAAGTGGGACATCAGCACATTACTGAGTTCGGGATCCCTCACCAGAACTAACCCAGCCACAGAATATGAAGCCCTTTTAACAAACCAGACCAAACCATTTTTATAATTACAGGGGTCTCACAAAAATTATCATTCCATTGGATCAAACTTAAAGGGGGAATATATATATATATATGGTAAATATGATCAAAAATAGCTGTAAAAAATAAATCTGCATCGTTTATCCTTTTGATCTTTCATTCAACAAATTGGCAAAATCCTAACCTTTCATTTAAGTAAAAGAATTGAAAGTGGGGGGGAATAAAATTGAAAGTTTATTTATAAAATAAATGTTTATCTCCAAAACGCGTTGGCCACAATTATTCATACCCTTATATTAAATACCTTTTTGCAATCTCCTTTTGCCAAGATAACTCTTCTTCTATAATGCCTGATGAGTTTGGGGAACAACTGACGAGAGATCAGAGACCATTCCTCCATACAGAATCTCTCCAGATCCTTCAGATTCCCAGATCCATGTTGGTGCTTCTTCTCTTCAGTTCACTCCACTCATCAGGTCAGGGAACTGGGACGGTCATGGCTGAAGCTTCATTTTGTGCTCCCTAACACATTTTTGTTTTGATTTTGATGTTTGTTTTGGATCGTTGTCCTGATGGAAGATCCAACCATGGCCCATTATAAGATTTCTAGCAGAAGGCATCAGGTTTTGATTTTTCATCTGTTGATATTTGATAGAATCCACGATGCCATGTATCTGAATAAGAAGTCCAGGACCTTCAGCAGAAAAATATGCCCACAACATTAAAGATCCACAATGGTATATTAAATTGTACACATGGGGTACTTTTTATCCTTGTGTGCACCAAACCCATCTAGCGTGTTTGCTGCCAAAAAGCAATTTTTTTTGTTTCATCTGACCACAGAACCCTGTGCCGTTTGAAGATCCAGTCGTGTCTGACAACTGAATATGCTGGAGTTTGTTTTTGGAGGAGCGAGGAGCATTTTTCTTGAAACCCTCCCAAACAACATGTGGTGATGTAAGGCCCGATATATTGGTCCAATCTGCCGGTCCGCCAATACACGGGGAAGGTTATCACGTGCTCTGTCCTCACTCATGCAGAGTATTGGTTGGTTAAATTTACAATACATTTAGTTATGTATTCTCTCGTTAATTCATCTGACTCCATAAATGAAAGGGTTTTAATGATATCTGTGGATCATTAATCATGGGTGAATGTTTGACTATTCCGTTTAACTCTTCAATGAAAATAATATCAAAGTCAGTTAGAATAATCAAATGTAACAATTTATTATGTCAGGTAAATGTATCATGCCAATTCCATAATCAATTCAAAGATAATCGATACAAAACATCAAATGCTCTGGAATAGAGAGAAGATGCAAACCCAACATTAAGAAATACGTGAGGCTGAGAGATCTATATCTCTCAGCCTAACGGACCGATCTGAAGTACAGAAAAAGGCCCCGAACTCTCTGCTGCATCTCATTAAATAGTCAGACCTCTTTCACATGGAAACATGTGCTAACAAAAGAAATTTGCATGCAGTGGTCGCACCTTCATGGGGGTGGGTGACCATTTGCTTGAGAGACCACCTTCCTTTGTAAGTCAGTTATCCATAAACTCTTAAAACCTTATTACCTTTTATTTTATCTATCTGGATATGAGATATCTGTACCACTCACTTTGAGACATTTCAAATGACACCAAAAACATAACAGTCAATGATAAACATTCACATTAAACCATATTCTTGTGTGAGTTCTTAGTAGTTTGCGGAAGTGAGGTCGTATGGGGGAGGTCAAATGGTAATTAGCCCTTTGTCTCAGACCAGGGCCTCAACCAGTATTTTCAGTCTTACAGTGATGTAGGGGTTGTTTGATTTTTTTTTTTTTTTTATAGGCTTTCTGACCCCAAGACTCAACTAATCTCTGCAATTCTCCATCTATGATCCTTGGAGAGTTTTTGGCCACTCAAACTTTCATCCTCACTATCCATTAAGACAATATAGACACACGTCCTCTTCCAGGAGGATTCGTAACATCTTTAGTTGATTATAACTTCTTAATTATTGCCCTGATGGTCAAAATGGGGATTTTAAATTCTTTAGCTATTTTCTTACAGCCACTTTCTATTTTGTGAAGCTCAACAATCTTTTGCTGCACATCAGAACTATATTCTTTGGTTTTACTCATTGTGATGGATGATTCAGGGAATTTGGCCTTTGTGTTTCCTCATATTTGTACTCCTGTGAAACAAGAAGTCATAGCTAGACAATTTCATGTTCCTAGTCACCCTGGTGTGCTAAAAAAGGTAAATATTAATGGGAATATACTTCAGAGATATTTTATTCATAAAAAATTCTACGGGTATGAATAATTGTGGCTGACGTGTTTTAGAGAAAAACATTTATTGGTAACACTTTATAATAACTGCACACTATTAATCATTAGTTAAGCATTAGTAAACAGTTAATTCGTCATTTATAAAGCATTAATAGACATTAATAAGCAGTTTATAAATACAGTTATAAATGCTTTGTTGTTGATTTATAAGCATATCTATAATGTGTTTAATTATTGTGTTCTCATACTTAATTAATGAACAATTTATCATTTCTAAATGAAGTATTGCATTATTTACAAACCGGTTATTTAGGAGTTGTCAGTGGTTCATAAGATCACTTAGAAAGTGTGAGTAAATGATTAATAAACTGTTTAAATACATATTATTATTCAGACATATAGTAATAGTTACTTGGTGTGTTAATAAATGCTTTATTAGCATGTATTTCTACTGTATTTCATGGTTAATTCAGGTAGTTATAAAGCATTTAGTAGTGGTCAGTTAACTATTTTTGTGAGCTCATCTAAAGTGAGGACTAAAGGTGATTTAAAGGCTGTTAATATTTCTATGTTCTGTATCACTGTGTTGTGTTTGTTTCCTTTTTCTGTTTAGAAGATTAATGAGCCTTTAAATCTCCTTTATAAATGCTTTACAAAGCATAACTAGTCCTCACTTTAGATGAGCTCACAAAAATAGTTAACTGACCACTACTAAATGCTTTATAACTACCTGCATTTACTACATTTACTTACACTTAAGTGATCTTATTAATCAATGACAACACCTAGTTTGTAAATAATGGTAAATAATGTAACTGGTTTGTAAATAATGATATACTTCATTTAGAAATGATAAATTGATCATTAATAAAGTATGAAAATAAAATTATTAAACAAATTATATATATACTTATAAATCAAGAATAAAGCATTTATAGCTGTATTTATAAACTGCTTATTAATGTCTATTAATGCTTTATAAATGATGAACTAATTGTTTAGTAATGCTTAACTAATGATTAATAGCATGCAGTTATTATAAAGTGTTACCCATTTATTTTATAATGTGATCCCCCCCCCCCCCCATTTTCAATTATTTTACTTAAATAAAAGGTTAGATTTTTGCCAATTTTTTTAATGAAAGATCAAAAGGATAGATTATGCAGATTTATTTTTTACAGCCATATATATATATATACAGTATAAACTCAAACCAAAAAAAATAAAATCACATTTACCATAAATCAATAATGAAAATACACTAAAACACACACACACACACACACACACACACACACACACACACACACACACACACACACACACACAACATCCTTTAAACACATTCGAATTAACAAACGACCCCAACATATTGTCCCATTAACGACATTTCCCATAATTCCCAACCAAATATATTGTTACAGAGCAGGCTCCCGCACCACCTCCTCTTAGTAAGATATAAGGCAACATTTGAAGTTTGTTTTTATTATTATTATTTGTACATTTGTATCATTATAAGTTGAAACCCAATACTGACATTATGGCACTGAAATATTTTAAGATACATCAGTGCAAGTTGCTTTCAGTTAAAACAGCTTAAACATGCATTTTATTGTGCATTATATGCATTCATGTCTTGTCTGTGAAACCGGTAGTAAAAATGTAATTCAGCAATCTTTTGTTAAATAAAGATGCTTGAAAAATAAAAAAATCTCTCTCTCTCTCTCTCTCTCTCTCTCTCTCTCTCTCTCTCAAAAAAAAAAAAAAACCCTGTCTTCTCGCAACACTCCAGAGCACAATGAATTCAGGGGTAGGCAAGGTCATGAAGGATCCATCCATCTGTTGTATCCTTAATTTCCTTAATCCTAAAACGAAGGACATAATTGAAGGAGCCCTTGACACAATTGCACGTGCCTCAAAACGTACTCGGTTACCTAATGTAACCTCGGTTCTCTCTAGAAGAGGGAACGAGTATTGCGTAAGTTGCTTACGCATCGGGAAAGTCTTCTTTCTTCGAGATCTGAAGCCAAAAATTATCCTTAATTTTGTATTCATTGTCAACGCAGTGCGGCAGCCGGCAGACCTAGGCAGGCTGTATAAGCGTGCTCATTGGCTGCTCGGCGGCAACTGCTTAAGCCTATCAGTGAGCACTCCGAAACGTGGCCTCCAATGAGGGCGCTTCGCGCCCTCCACACCCTTCTAACCGTCAGAATGGGTGTGGCCAGCGTGTATTTAACCAGTGCTCACAGGCTAAATATCTGGTTTTCGCAGTCTGAAGCGCAAAAGCTTGTGGCGCGACACGGCAGGTTACGCAATACTCGTTCCCTCTTCTAGAGAGAACCGAGGTTACATTAGGTAACCGAGTACGTTCTCTTACGAGAGGTTCTCTCGTATTGCGTAAGTTGCTTACGCATCGGGAACCCTTTGTCAACGCCGTGTGCGCCGAGCATCCAGCCTATGAATCCCAGGGAGACCGGGGAAAACATTCTGCTGGAATAGGTGGCCGGTCGGAGCGACGGGCCAACACATTACAAAGCACTTCACTCAGTATATAAAATAGAGCGGCGCGGCCGGTCTATAAGCATATAACAGTGCAAAACAGTAGGGCCGGCAGAGCGAGCCCACACAGTACATAAGCACTTATTAGGGTAAGAAAAGAGCGACATAGTCGGTCTTTCATGAAGAGAATAAACCCCCGCGCCACAGAGTGGAATACGGGCGGCCAGCAGCGCGGGCCAGCACCGGTAAAACAGTGCGTAAAGGGGAATGAGAAACAGAGCGGTCCAGCCGGTCTGAGTATAAAACACTTCACCCTAAGTACCATACCAGATATATCGCCAGCATGTGAACGTAGTCTGCACATGAGAGACTGGGCAGAGCATATATGTCACTTATACTGACAGTAATTTTGCCTGTAAGGCGGGAACTTACAGGTTATAAAACCTCACGAATGTTGATGGGGAGGCCCAGCCCGCCGCCATACAAATATCATGGATAGAAATTCCGCTGGACCAGGCCCACGAAGAGGCCATGCCTCTAGTGGAGTGGGCTCTGATACCCAGAGGGCACTGCAGGTGTTTGGAGGCATAAGCTGCTGCAATCGCGTCCACTATCCACCTGGACAAGCTCTGTTTCGAGGCGGCGAGACCCTTGGTGCGTCCGCCGAAGGAAACAAAGAGCTGCTCTGAACGCCTGAAAGCGGCGGAGCGCTTGATGTAAACTCTCAGCGCCCAGACAGGGCATAGGAGGTTATCACTGTCCCCATTATCGGATGCTGGCAGAGCCGAAAGGGAAATGACTTGTGCCCTAAAAGGGGTTCCAATCGCTTTGGGAATGTAACCGTGTCTCGGTCTGAGAATGACTTTCGAGTCGTTCGGTCCGAACTCAAGACATGCAGGGCTCACAGATAGCGTGTGCAAATCCCCCACACGTTTAACTGAAGACAGAGCTATCAGAAAAACGGTTTTAAGCGACAGGTACTTTAAATCCACGGATTCGAGCGGTTCAAAGGGAAAAGCCTTCAGGCCTCCAGGACCAAGGACAGATCCCAAATAGGAACCGAGGGGGGCCGCGGGGGATTCATCCGTCTAGATCCTCTGAGGAAGCAGATAATGAGCTCGTTCCTTCCTATTGCCTGGCCGCGCGTCGTCTCAGCGAACGCTGCAATAGCCGCCATATACACTTTGAGCGTGGAAGGGGACCTGCCCTTTTCCAACAGCTCTTGTAGGAAGGAGAGCACCCGTGGGATCCCACATGCGCGTGGATCCAAGCTCTTAGTAGCGCACCATTTAGAAAACACCGACTATGTAGACGCGTAGAGCCGTCTCGTAGAGGGGGCTCTAGACTGTGTGATCGTGTTCACGACCCCTTCTGGCAGGTCAACGGGTATCCGTTGATCACCCATGCATGCAGGGTGATGCACCCATGCATGCAGACCATCGCTCTGGATGGGGATGCCAGATCGATCCACCGGCTTGGGAGAGGAGATCCTTTCTCACCGGGATCAGCCATGGGGATGAGTGCGACAGCCTCACTAGCTCTGGGTACCAAGTTTGGTTCTCCCAACGCGGGGCTATAAGAAGCACTGAGTGGTGCGTTTCTCTGATCCTCGAAATTACCTGTGGCAACAGGGAGATCGGAGGAAAAGCATACAGCGGGAGGCTGGGCCATGTCTGGGACAGCGCGTTCTCACTTTTCGAGAAAAATTTCGGGCAGTGAGCGTTGTCTTTCGACGCAAAGAGGTCGATCTCCGCTCTGCCGAATAGGCGCCAGAGAAACTGGACTGTCTGGGGGTGTAGGGACCATTCTCCCGGGGGAATGTTGTCCCTGGACAGTCTGTCTGGACCGACATTCAGGTGGCCCGGCACGTGCGCGGCTCTCAGCGAGCGCAACGAGCGGTAAGCCCACACGAGAAGGCGTTCTGTCAGCTTGCACAGATTCCTGGATCTGACACCGCCCTGTCGGTTCACATAGGATACCACGGACATGTTGTCCGAGCGGACTAGCACATGGTGATCCTGTATGAATGGGAGGAAGCGCTTGAGCGCGTTCTCGACCGCTATCATCTCCAGTTTATGTGGAGGCATTTTTCCTGGTCTGACCACAGGCCAAAAACCGGTTTGCCCTCAAAAAGAGCGCCCCAACCTGAGGTGGAAGCGTCCGTCGATAACTTTGCGGTGTGAGATGGCTCCCATTGTCACTCCCCGCTGGTACCCGTCGGCCGCTAACCAGGGCTTCAGTGCTGAAACGCAGCTCTGAGTCACTCTGATTCGGATGCCGCCGGAAGCCCAAGCTCTGTGAGGCACTCGGGCATTCAGCCAGCGTTGTAGCGGGCGCATTCGTAAGATACCCAGCTGAAGCACTGCTGCAGCTGAGGCCATACAACCCAGCAACCTCTGAAATGTTTTGAGAGGTACGGTGCTGCCCGGCTGGAAGGACGCGGCCAGGCGTCGAATGCAGCGCGCGCGCTGTGTCGGCAGGCGGGCCGTCATTGCCACAGTGTCCAGATCCAAACCCAGAAAAGAGGTTGATTGACTGGGCACTAGCGAGCTCTTGGTCCAGTTGACCGTTCCCCGACCCCTCAGGGGAGCGAGAGCCGTGTCCATGCACTTCGTAAATGTACAGGCCGAAAGGCAGGACGGTGTACTGATATACCTGACCGTCGATTGCGAATCTCAAGAATGGCCTGTGACGGGGTATTATCTGGATCTGAAAGTACGCGTCTTTTAGATCGAGAGATATAAACCAGTCCCTCGGGCGAATTTGCGCAAGAATTTGTCTGGTTGTGAGCATTTTGAACGGTCTTCTCATAAGAGCCTTGTTCAAACGTCTCAGATCCAAAATTGGTCTGAGAGCTCCGTCCTTCTTGGGAACGAGGAAATAACGGCTGTAAAAGCCCGACTCGCTCATAGAAGGGGAAACCGGTTCTATAGCCCCTTTGCACAGAAGTGTGGCTATTACTGCTCGAAGTAGATGTGCTACTTCCCCATTCACTCTCGTCTCGGTACGCGCCCGAAAGCACGGGGGCGGCGAGCGAACTGCAGAGTATAGCCTAGTTTTACTGTGCTTAGCACCCATTCTGATGCGCCTGGAAGAGCTTCCCACGCTCTTGCGTGTGCAGCCAGGGGCAGAATGGCCTCCGGGCTCTGATCGCCGCGCATCGCGGGCTCGAGAGCTCGAAACGGAGGGGTGGGCGCAGCGCGCGCGCTCTCGGTGCTTAGATACGGCGGATCGCACACAGCGATAGCTGGCCGTTTTACACACAGTGTCCCGGTGGCTTTGGACGGGGAACATATAGTGTGAGGCACAACGCGCGAGGGCAGTGTCGGGGGCGAAATGTTCGTTAGTATATGTTTGATTGCGCATGCGTCGCGACTGAGTGCGTTGTTGTGTTTGGAGCTCCGTCGAATTAATTCAGAAACCTTGTTTTTCTTCTTTACACTCTTTTACAAACGAACTTTTTCATTTTTATAGCGTGTGAACATATCTGGAATACTATTCTCCTTAAAAAACAATCGGATTGCTCTGATATCGCTACATATATCCAACCTTTCGAACTTCTGCTACTAGCCTTAGCCCGCTAGCATTACACGCGTGGTCGCGCCTATCGATCGACTTATTTACACCCGTATCACTGAAAGCTATAATTCGCCATTATAGCACATCTGCTATAATGGCGAATATAACGGATGTGTGTCTAACGTTACCTTTGAGTGCAGGTGAGGACACCTTCGAGCTGCATTCTGTGCAGTTAGAGCTGGAATCCGTGGAGAAGCAGATCCGCGACCTACTAGAGAGACAGGCCGAGCTACGAGATCGACGTTTCGCGCTTGAAACATCACGCGCCGATGCTCACAAGTCAGTGGTTAGTAACCTTTTGACTCCGACCTCGTCTACTCCATGTGTTTCTCTGCCCAGGATGCGATCATCCCTGGTTTCATTCACTCCGGCATCGACACAACAACATGGACCCTGGGTGATTCCACAGCGGAAGACGCGGGCCAGGACCAGAGCTAGGACCTCTCCGCCCCTCCCGGCCTTCGAGATCTCCACCCGGAACCGCTTCTCCCCTCTACGCGAGACGGAATGCGACGCTGTGATCATCGGCAGTTCCATCGTCCGGCATGTCCGTGCTACCATAGGTAAAGGTAAGGTTCGCACTCACTGCTTTCCTGGTGCTCGTGTTCTCGATGTCGCTGCACAGGTTCCCGGGATTCTGAACGGTGACGAGCCCGTCGGAGCTGTCGTGCTGCACGCGGGAACGAACGACATCAGGCTACGGCAGTCGGAGGTTCTGAAGAAGGACTACAGGAGCCTGATCGAGACGGTACGCAGTACATCGCCTGAAACAACGATCATCGTGTCTGGACCGCTTCCCACCTACCGACTAGGACACGAAAGGTTCAGTAGATTATTTGCTCTAAATGAATGGTTAATGTCATGGTGTAATGAACAGAGACTGCTCTTTGTAAATAATTGGAATCTTTTCTGGGAGCGACCTAGGCTCTTCCGTGCTGATGGCCTTCACCCCAGCAGAATCGGAGCGGCTCTTCTGTCGGACAACATCTCCAAGACGCTACACACCATATGACTAGTAAGTCAAAGTCCAAATCACACTCTTTGCTGTCCAAACTTAATTGATATAAGTACCAATGTAGAACATTATATTGAAACTGTGTCTATTCCTCGTTTAGTGAGATCAAATAATAAATCTACTGCAGGATCTAAGAAAAATCTAATTGTGATTAAACCAAAAAATCTCAATATTAGTGAACAAAAACAATTTATAAAGCTAGGTCTTTTAAACATCAGATCGCTTACACCTAAGGCAGTTATTGTAAATGAAATAGTCACAGATAATAGTTTCGATGTACTTTGCCTTACTGAAACCTGGCTTAAACCAAATGATTATTTCGGTCTTAATGAGTCTACTCCTCCTGGATACTGTTACAAGCATGAGCCCCGTCTGGCGGTGGTGTTGCTATAATCTATAAAGATATTCTTACTGTTACTCAGAAAACAGGTCACAGGTTTAATTCGTTTGAAGTACTTGTGCTAAATGTTACTCTCTTAGATGTAAGAAAGAAATCCATATTATCTCTAGCCTTGGCTACTGTATATAGACCGCCAGGGCCTTACGCTGATTTCCTAAAAGAGTTTGCAGACTTTCTCTCAGATCTTTTGGTCAATGTCGATAAAGCATTAATTGTTGGAGATTTTAACATACACGTAGATAATTCAAATGATGCTTTAGGGGCTGCGTTTACAGATTTATTAAACTCCTTTGGGGTCAAGCAAAACGTAACTGGTCCCACTCATCATCTTAATCATACGCTAGATTTAATTATATCACATGGAGCCGATCCAACCGATATAGATATTATACCGCAAAGTGATGAAGTCACTGACCATTACATGGTCACTTGCATACTATGTACTGCTGAAATTTGTCATGTTGCGCCGCGTTATCAACCAGGCAGAACAATCCTTCCAACAACTATAGATCATTTCTCAAATAGCTTACCTGATCTATGTCAGCTGCTCAGTGAACCCAAACAAACAGATGAACTAGAGGAAATGACTAGCACTATGAGCACCATTCTCTCTAGTACATTAGACATCGTTGCACCAATTAGATTAAAAAAGGTTAGAGAGAAAACTAAAGCACCATGGTACAACAGTGTTACGCATGTTCTAAAGAGAGAAACTCGTAATTTAGAGCGTAAATGGAAACAAACTAATCTAGAGGTCTTTAGAATCGCATGGAAAGACAGTATGTCACGTTATAAAAAGGCCCTAAAAGCAGCCAGGGCTGAGCACCTCCGCAAACTAATAGAAAATAACCAAAATAAACCTAGGTTTTTATTTAACACCGTCGCTAGACTAACAAATAAACAGACGTTACCGGAGCAAAATATTACGTTACAGTGTAGTAGTAATGATTTTATGAATTTCTTCTCTGAGAAAATAGAAAGCATCAGAAACACAATTGTAAATGTACAATCTTTAATGGTGTCTTATGATTCAGCCTCAATTATCACCCCGCAAGAACAATTACAGTGCTTTACAACTATAGGACAGGAAGAGTTAAATAAACTTATCATTGCATCTAAACCAACAACGTGTTTATTAGATCCAATACCAACTAAACTACTGAAAGAAGTGTTACCTGTAGTGGAAGAGCCTCTTCTCAATATTATTAACTCTTCTTTATCCTTAGGTCATGTTCCAAGAATATTCAAGCTGGCAGTTATAAAACCTCTTATTAAGAAACCACAATTAGATCATAATAACCTAGCAAATTACAGACCCATTTATGTCTAAAATACTAGAAAAAGTTGTGTCCGCTCAACTGTGCTCTTTCTTGCAAGAAAATGATATCTATGAAAAGTTTCAGTCTGGATTCAGACCGCATCATAGTACAGAAACTGTGCTCGTTAAAATCACAAATGATTTACTTTTAGCTTCTGACCAAGGCTGTATCTCAATACTAGTTTTACTTGATCTTAGTGCTGCGTTCGATACTATAGATCACACAATACTCTTAGACCGACTACAAAACTACACTGGTGTTCAGGGACAGGCATTAAGCTGGTTCAGATCATACTTATCAGACCGTTACAATTTTGTCTGCGTAAATGGGGAAAAATCGAAGATAACGTCAGTAAACTACGGTGTACCGCAAGGATCTGTGTTAGGCCCTCTGCTATTCTCAATATGTATGCTGCCACTTGGTAATATTATAAGAAAACATGGAATTAATTTCCACTGTTATGCTGATGACACTCAATTATATATTTCATCACGACCAGATGAAAACGCTAAATTATCTAAATTAACAGAGTGTGTTAAAGATATAAAATACTGGATGACATGTAATTTTCTGCTATTAAATTCAGATAAAACGGAGGTATTACTTATTAGTCCAAAAAACTGCCCACAAAACCTCTTACAATACAACTTTAATTTAGAAGGGTGTCCTGTTACTTTATCCTCTACAGTAAAAGACCTGGGTGTTATATTAGACCGCAACTTGTCTTTTGAAAATCATATTTCATATGTTACAAGAGAACTTTTTCCACCTTAGAAACATTGCTAAGCTACGTAACATGCTATCTGTTTCTGATGCAGAAAAGTTAGTTCATGCATTCATGACCTCGAGACTAGATTACTGTAATGCTTTATTAGCCGGTTGTCCTGCATCCTCAATAAACAAGCTACAGTTAGTCCAAAATGCCGCCGCTAGAGTTCTTACTAGATCAAGAAAATATGATCATATAACACCAATTCTGTCGTCTCTACATTGGTTACCTATAAAGTTCCGTATCAATTACAAAGTATTGCTACTGACTTATAAAGCCCTAAATGGTTTAGCTCCCGTGTATTTAACGGAACTTCTCTCGCCCTACAATCCATCGCGCTCTTTAAGATCACTCAATTCGAGGCTTCTGGTCATTCCTAGGATATCTAAGTCCACTAAAGGAGGGAGAGCGTTTTCACATTTAGCTCCTAAACTCTGGAATGGCCTTCCTGATATTGTTCGAGGCTCGGACTCGCTGTCCCAGTTTAAAACTAGATTAAAGACGCATCTCTTCAGCCAGGCATTCACATGATACTTACATTTTATACTACAGTTGAATCAGATTGAATGCATTAATATTGCGAACAGCAGCTACGCTAATTATTTCCCATATGCTTTTCTGTTGTTATCTCGGGACGCTAGTCCCGAGGTAAATACAGATCGTCAGCTCCAGTTTGTATCCAGCCTCTCATGGAAACTACAGATTCTCCAACACCCGTGCAGAGACGACTCGACGCCCGTGAAGAGACGACTCGGCGCCTGTGAAGAGACGACTCGACGCTGGCGATGTTTATGCCCTAAATCAATACATGATTAACTAACTGTATTTCTCTATGTACATTTCTGAAATGCACTTTCTGTAAAGCTGCTTTGAAACAATATGTATTGTGAAAAGCGCTATACAAATAAATATGAATTGAATTGAATTGAATTGAATATGTTGTGGAAAAATTTAGTATTTCTTATATTCATTTTTTTTAAAACTGTTAATTCCATTTGAATCATATGTTTCTGTGAGGTTTTCCAGCAGCTGAGGGGAGACAGGAAAGAGCAGGCCAATAAAACAGATAGGCAGGAAGATAGTGAAATACCTGAGCACGAGAAAGAGTTTGGTTAGAAGAATACAGGGTTATTTAACTAATAAACGAAGCCCCAGGCCCTCTCCTTAGGGAAGCGGGAGGCAATCTTGGTCATAAATGAAGGCCTTTGGGTGTCTCAGGGACAAAGAACAGTGTGACCTGCACCAGGGGGGAGTAACCAGTCCGAACCAACAGGAGATAGGGGGTATCTTTCTGGAAATTTACAAGAAACCTGGAAGGAGGAGTTTTTTTGCCAAGAAACTGTATAAAATGTCTATGTTTTATTGTGTCTAGTAGGTATTCTATTTCAAAGCTGGGTGGCTGCGGCTTTTGTGAAAAGAATCCTCATTGAAATAAACCTTTTCTCTTTATTACAGTTTTGCCTCTAGAAGTTTCTTACACCATTGATGCTGTTTGTTATTAACTTCTGAAAATTGCTATTACAGTATGTGTGAGCGCTCGAGGGCGGGCACAGGATTTACATCTAAAACATGACCGGTCGTGAGAGGCCGTGTGACAGAGCGGGCAGTGAGTAGGTGTGGACACGGTGAGGTGGACACGTGACCTACTTTTAACACTCGAGCGGCTTCTGCCTACTTTATGAGAGTGAGCTCTGTGAGAGACATGGGATTTATAGTGCTTGTGTGCAGGGGTGAACACGGAAACGTGGGCACATGTAACAGGTACAGAAAGTGTACTGTTAAATGTATGTATAGTTTATTAGAATTCTCACAAAATTGTTCGTTTACATGTACCTGATATGACTGCCTAAGTGAAATGAGTAACTTTCCCTTTAATTGATGTGATGTCATGAGTCAATACAATTTCCTGTTCTGTCCCCTCCTCTTCCTCTTTGCATTGGTGATGAAGTGGAGAGAGCTAAAGACAGCGAATTTCACTAAGAGGCTGATTACATGTGTTTGTACATCAGGAATAAAAGATCGGTGAAACTGCGAATGCTGTCTTGTTCTTCTCATATCAACCTAAACACAACGCAGACAACAGACCAGTTACACTTGGTGCCGTGATCATTTCGGGTCATCAGATCAGCGCTTCGCCGATCGCCGTGGTTGCGGGACGGCTCGCACGCTTCGCCGCTCTTCTTCCTCGCCGATCTTCCCCATCGCCATTGCTTGCGGCGGCGCCGTGCTCGCGCACAAGGAGGGCGCGCGCGCCTGTGGACTGCGTGTGATATCGCGGTCCGGACTGTTGTATCTTAAAGGGACGGTAAAGATTTATTGACTTCCTGATCGACTTTTTGTTCTCTCTCCGGAGCACTTTCGTTGGTCGTTGGTGCATTCTGATCAACAGAGACTGATAAGCACCGCGGGACGCTTCAGTGTCCTTCATGCATCGTATCCTTTATCTGTGCAGTATAATCAATGACTGTTGATGCATTTTGAACAAGGAAAAGTATATTGTTTTTGAGAAAGTAAATATTTTATTTTCATCAAGAAATTTGAGATTGAACTGTTTTGAGTTATTTTATTTCATATATTTCCCTGCATATATGAGGTATGCTTGAACTTTTCATCATTTGAAGTTACACTGTTTGTAACATAATTTGCTGTCATTTTTACATGTTTTATGTTTCGCTTTACAAATTGAAGCATGTTTGAGGATACTGGCAAAGACGATTTCAGTCCTGTGAAACAATCTAATGTCACTTTTCCTTTGGGCAGAGGCAGTGGACCTGAAATGTATCGAAATGAGAGGGTTTCTGAATTTACACGTTGTTATGGGAGAGGGAGAGCATTAGCTAATTTGGGACTTGACCATGTGCGCACAGATGATTCAGCGATTGGTGTTTCTGTAGGTCCAGCAGCTAGCTCCACCCCAATCATACGCCCTGATATTGAACGTGTCGTTACTCCTGAGTCATTAGGGGGCATCATTTCAGATCTGGCTCAGAAAATAGGAGAGAGTATTTCAGCCAGCCTTAACCTTGCGCACCAGCCCAGCCCAGTACAGCCTAATCCACCGTGCCAGTCTCAGCACTCCAATGAGGATATTGATAAATCTAGCCTTAAGGTGATAGTACAGCAAGATGCACCACCTCCGCCATTCTTCAGGGGAGATAAGCGTGATTCATTTACTGTGCACGAGTGGGAAGATATGATGTACAGCTATTTGAACCGAACAAAATGCAGAACGCAAACTGATGTCTCTGATCTCATCCTGAGCAGATTGGCTGGCAAAGCGAGAGATATAGTTAAGGTGTCCCTGCGAAGCCGACCTGAACTGAGTGCCAGTGAGCTACCAAATGCAGTGTTTGACATACTCAAACGAAACTTCGGTGAGTTGTCTTACTCTAACATGCCTATGGCTGACTTCTATAACACTGTCCCTAGAGCAGATGAAAGCCCCATGGATTACTGGATACGGCTTAACAAGTCAATAGATGTTGCTAATGAATGCTTGCATAGACGTAATAAGAGTGTCGAGGATCCCGCTGCTGAAGCAGTCATGATGTTTATTTCACATTGTCCAGACCCAAGTCTTGCTATGTCTTTTCAGTTTAAGCCAGCTGAGAAGTGGAGCGCCGCTGAGGTCCAGGAGCGCTTGGATAGTCATCAGAGGGAACGAAAGAGTCACTTCAAGGATGCAGCGCACAATGTCTCTGTCAGCAAGCAATCAGTGCACTGTTATGGCTGGCCTCACTTCCATGCCCAGTTCTCCTCAGCAGCCAGTTTCCATGCCCAGTTTTCCTCAGCAGCCAGTTTCCATGCCCAGTTCTCCTCAGCAGCCAGTTTCCATGCCCAGTTTTCCTCAGCAGCCAGTTTCCATGCCCAGTTCTCCTCAGCAGCCAGTTTCCATGCACAGTTTTCCTCAGCAGCCAGTTTCCATGCCCAGTTCTCCTCAGCAGCCAGTTTCCATGCCCAGTTCTCCTCAGCAGCCTGTTTCCATGCCAGCCCAGTCACTTAGCCCTGTAAGCCATCTTAATCCATATGCTGTTCCGTTCTCTCCAGATACCAGCCTTCAGCACATCGTTGGCATGATGGATAGAGTCCTGTCATTGTGCACTGCCTCTTTAACTTCTTCCAGTCAGGCTCACCCAATTAAAACTCCAGATTTCAAAGCCAACTTAAGCACTGCATGTAGGGTCTGTAGATCCAAGGAACACACGACGTATGAACATTGTAGACGTCAAAGGCTATGTCGTCACTGTCTCAAGCCCGGCCACTTTAAGAATGACTGTCCTAAGGCTGCATGCCCTGCGGCTTCCTCGGATACTGCTCAGTTAAACTAAAGAGCCCATGCGACGAGAGGGGTAGCATGGGCAGTTTTCATAAAACCTCCCTCACAGAAGATGTGCAAAATGTTTTTGTTAACAGCTGCAAACTATTGCCAGAAGACAAAACCGTGTTATATGTGGGGTCTCAAAGAGTTGATGGGGCAAGTGAGTTGTTTTATGCTCCTGTGACGGTTAGTGGACGTTACACATTAAAGGGGTTACTGGATTCTGGTAGTATGGCCTGCACGCTTAGTGAAGAGGGTGAGTCCAAGCTGCAAGTTGATGGTCTTCTTCCAGCACCTCAAGTGATTGCAAGTAATGTGGTCCTGGTTGGCTGTGGCGGCCTAACGATTCAGCCAAAGTGTACATACGACTTGGAGATTGAAGTCTATGGATTCAAGTTTGTTGTTCCTACTCTTGTGGTGCCGGGACAAAGAGATGAGTTCATAATTGGAAGTAATGTGATCAAATGTGTTGTGCAGAAGATGAAATCACATGACAAGTACTGGGAACTTCTTTCCTGCAATAACAATAATCCTGAGTGTGAGCAATTCCTTGAGCTTCTGAGTTGTATTTCCCGATGGTCTGGGCCTCAACAGCCTGATAAACTTGGAACTGTGAAACTCTGTCAGGCAGTCACTCTGCTTCCCAAATGCGAGTATCTTGTTTGGGGCAAATTGCCAGCTAATGTGCCTGTTTCCCCAGGAAGTGCTGTAATTGTTGAGCCGACCACTGCACGTTCAGCTCCTAAAAACATTCTTGTCGGACGAGTAATAACACCGATGTGGGGCAATCGATGGGTGCCAATGAAGATACTTAACCCTAATCCAACATCAGTGACGCTTCGCCGCAACACTAAACTGGCCGATGTTTCCTCTTGTCTAGCTGTGGAGGATCTCACAGTCATTCAGGGCTTAAGTAGAACCCATTGTCACGTTTCTGAGTCAATACCTCTTAAAACTGCTTCATCCTCTGATCTTGCACGATTGCTGGGAGACTGTGGTCTGAAAGATATTGACATTGATGGATGTGAGGTTTCTGAGGTCTGGAAGAGTAAATTGACGGATCTTCTTGTGTCCTACCAGGATGTTTTCTCGAAGGATAAGCTGGATTGTGGGGAAACAAAGGATTTTGTGCACAGGATCCATCTTTATGATGAGCGCCCATTCCGTCTGCCCTATCGCCGCATCCCACCTGCCCACTATCAAAAATTGAGAGAAGTGTTGTCAGAGATGGAGGAGAAAAACATAATCAGCAAGTCTGTCAGTGAATATGCGTCACCCTTGGTGATGGTCTGGAAAAAAGACGGTAATCTGAGGGTCTGCACTGATTTTCGTTGGCTGAATGCTAAAACCTTCAAGGACGCCCATCCTCTGCCCCATCAAGCTGACTGTCTCGCAGCCTTGGGTGGTAATGCCCTTTTCAGCACCATGGACTTAACTTCAGGATTTTACAACATACCACTCCATGAGTCTGACCGAAGATACACTGCCTTCACCACACCAATGGGCTTGTATGAATATAATCGTCTCCCTCAAGGTCTTTGCAATAGCCCAGCTTCCTTCATGCGCATGATGCTCAGCATTTTTGGAGACCTTAACTTTTCCAGTCTGCTCTGTTATCTGGACGACTTGTTGGTCTTTGCTCCTTCTGAAGAGGAGGCATTGAAGCGGCTGGAGATCGTGTTTTCTCGATTGAGAACTAGCAACCTGAAGCTAGCACCTAAAAAATGTCACTTTCTGAGAAAATCTGTAAAGTTCCTGGGCCATGTGATAGATGGTACTGGTGTTTCAGTTGATGAGGAGAAAGTTAAAGTCATCTCTGCTTTTCAGAAGGAGGACTTAATGAAGGAAAACAAAATCACACCTTCACAAAAAAAGATCAGATCGTTTCTCGGCATGGTCCTGTACTACCAATCATTCATTCCAAGTTGCTCACGCATTGCCAGACCCTTATTCAACTTAACAGCTGGCCAGAAACGCTCAGTGAAAGCTGCTGGTAGTCACAAGAAAGCAGGAACTTTTCGGGAGTTGACACCCCAGGACTGGACCCCTGACTGTGATGTAGCGTTTGAAGAGCTAAAACGGGCCCTTGTTGACAGTGTGGTGCTGGCTCATCCTGATTTTGAGCGTCCTTTTCTTCTCTGTACTGACGCCTCGCTGGATGGCATAGGTGCAGTGCTCTCTCAGATCCCTCCTGGTGAAGACAAAGCAAGACCTATAGCGTTTGCTAGCAAAGCTTTGAGCCGCAGCCAAACTAAATATCCTGCACACAGACTGGAATTCTTAGCTCTGAAGTGGGCGGTGTGCGACAAGTTCAGTCACTGGCTTAAGGGCCATGAGTTTACTGTGTGGACGGATAATAATCCGCTGACATACATTATGACCAAGCCGAAGTTGGATGCATGTGAGCAGCGCTGGGTCTCGAAACTTGCTCCATATTCTTTTGAGATCAAATACGTTCCTGGAAAACTCAATGTTGTGGCGGATGCGCTCAGTAGGAATCCATTTGTCAGGCCGGTGAGTCAGCGGCTTTTGTCCGAGCCTTATTCTGAACTGTTGCGACAAGTACACTGTGTAGAGGATGGAAATGTGCAAGAGGTGTTCCGTCTTACTTGCCAACCGCAAACATTAGGGACAGGATCACTTGATGCTGGGCTGGATACATCAATGTCTGCTGATGACGTGTCTTCCATTTTGTCCTCCTGTGGTGAATGGGAAACAGGAACTGAATGTAGAGCAACATCATTTACTGAACATCTGAACTCATTAATAAGTGGAGACGAGGAAGTGTTTCATTCTCTTTCACTGATAGACATACAAGATCACCAGCACAAAGACCCTGTCATTGCTAGAGTGTCTTATTATGTCGGCAGGAAACGCAGACCATCAAGACGTGAACGTGCCAATGATAACCAGTGTGTGCTGAGAATTCTGAAGCAGTGGGACAAACTTTGTTTGCTTAATGGAATCCTGTACAGAGCTATTAAAGACCCGCTCACCAAGCACAAAAAGTTCCAACTCGTTTTACCTGACTCCTTAAAGTCTGAGGCACTTTCGGGTGTACACGACCTGGCTGGTCATCAAGGGCAGCCCCGCACTCTGTCTTTGACCCGTCAGAGGTTTTTCTGGCTTGACATGGAGCGTGATGTGCGGGATTATGTGAAAAAGTGTCCCAGGTGTGTCCTCAGCAAAACTCCAGAGCCTGCAGCGAGAGCCACTTTGGAGAGTATTAAGACCACAGCCCCACTGGAGCTCGTTTGCATCGACTTCTGGTCTGCTGAAGATCGGAACAACAAATCTGTGGATGTTTTAGTGGTCACAGATCACTTCACAAAGCTGGCGCATGCATTCCCGTGTCAAGACCAGACAGCAAAAAGAGTTGCGAAGAAACTCTGAGACAGCTTCTTCTGCGTCTATGGATTTCCCCAACGCATCCATTCTGATCAGGGAGCTACCTTTGAGAGTGAGTTGATTGCTGAGCTACTTGAACTGGCTGGAGTAGACAAGTCGAGAACCACTCCGTACCACCCAATGGGGAATGGCGGTACTGAACGTTTTAACAGGACATTAGGTAATATGCTGAGGTCTCTTCCACCTAGGCCTAAGCAGAAGTGGCCACAGTTGATACAGACCATGACATTTGTGTGCAACTGCACAGCACATGAAACAACAGGTTTTGCCCCTTTTTACCTAATGTTCGGAAGGGTACCAAGGCTGCCAGTCGACCTCATGTTCCGTAGTGTCCTGCAAGACAAGGCAATCTGTGACTATGACAAGTATGTCAAATCTCTTGCCAGCGATCTCCAGTCTGCCATGACGTTAGCACAGAAAAACACTGTTGTGGAACAAAAACACCAGTCCAGCCAGTACAACAAGAGATCTAAAGGCCTACCTCTAGCCGTTGGTGATCAAGTGCTTGTGGCTAACAAAGGCTGTAGAGGAAAACGAAAACTCGCTGACAAATGGGAGCCAGTCATGTACACTGTTGTTGCCTCAAAATCTTCCATACATGTCTATAAGATCCGTGACAGAGCTGGTAATGAGAGAATAGTGCATCGGAATCTTCTTCTTCAAGTGAACTTCCTTCCTCTGCTTGAACCAGAAATGGCTAGTACTGATCGTGAGGTTGCTGACGTACTTGCCTGTAGTGTACCTTCACGGATGTCTGTGGCACGCAGTGGTGGTCTAACCGAGCAAACACGCAGTGTTGAGTCCTTCTACGAGGCCGAGATTGAGTCTGCTGGGAACGCAGATGATGGGCAGAATGAGGCTGAGGAACTCTCACATGCAGACTCTGTCGAACATCTCCATTGTTGCTACTTGTGGTGATGCCCGCACTTCTTCATGGGTGCATTCTCAGTTGTCGAATCAAGAGGAGCCAAATGCACAAGTTGATGTGTCAGTGACTGATGATGATACTGTGGCTGTGGCTGGTGCTATCCACTCTCCCCAAATTCCTGTCTCTGCCAGTGAACCCTTTAGGCAAGATCCTGTAGCTGATTTAGATACAGATGATCGTTACACTACCAGGCTTGGTAGAGTAATTAGGCCTGTTCGTAGGCTGATTGAGTCAATGGTTCAGCTCGAAACCTTACTTGGTATGGAGTCTGTTTCTCCTGTTATTCATGTTTAGAGTTTTTTCTCTTCTTTCTTCTTCTTCCTGCTGTCTCTGATAATACTTGGAGTCAAGTCTTGTATTTTCTAATGCCTATTGGTTCTGTTTGAGTACCTGGTCTGAGATTTTTCAAAGTGTAATGGGCACTTTGGTAATGCGTACAAAATGTGTAGAAGTTTGGCCAACTTTATTCATATTTGTATCCCTTTCATTTGGGTAGCTTTTTACGCTGTGTCTTCACTGTTTTTTTAAGTGTGGACCAAGTAATTCTAGTGACCAGTGTTTTTTTGTTACTCTGGAAATTTTGTGTCAATTCTGAGGGGTGAGTGTAACAGGTACAGAAAGTGTACTGTTAAATGTATGTATAGTTTATTAGAATTCTCACAAAATTGTTCGTTTACATGTACCTGATATGACTGCCTAAGTGAAATTAGTAACTTTCCCTTTAATTGATGTGATGTCATGAGTCAATACAATTTCCTGCTCTGTCCCCTCCTCTTCCTCTTTGCATTGGTGATGAAGTGGAGAGAGCTAAAGAGAGCGAATTTCACTAAGAGGCTGATTACATGTGTTTGTACATCAGGAATAAAAGATCGGTGAAACTGCGAATGCTGTCTTGTTCTTCTCATATCAACCTAAACACAACGCAGACAACAGACCAGTTACACACATTCACTGCATTTGAAACACATACGGCGTGAGCCGTTCAACCGGACATTATGCTCATTTGAGATTTCTCTGGGTCGCCGTGAGAACGGTGGTTGCGCGCAGATATACCGTTTCGTTGGCTGCGAGGTAAACATCTGCAGTAGCCGTGGCAACGGGGACTGACAGAGCATGAAGCTTTTACAGTGGTCCAGCCGCAGCGGGACTTAACCGTCTTTTCTTCCCTCGTGTAAAGACGCTCATAAATAATCGAGCACCATGTGGTGCGAGAGGCGGGTTCGCTTTCTGTATGTAAGAAAAGCTGGCCGCGAGCTCGGAGAAGCGAACAGTAAAAAAATGTATCTGCCGCGAGAGCTGGGCTCGAACACGGGTCTCTGACGTTACAGCCTATGATTCTGTCACTGGGCTACAGGGGAGAACACATTAGCTTTCGGTTAGCGCGACTGCGAGCATATAAGAGTACGACCTAATGTTTGTTTGCAGTCGTGCGTGTATTAAAAACAGGCTTGTTTACTGCAATAGTAATATTTCCAGCCGCCTGAACTTAAGAGGGGACTGAGAAATGTTTGAGAATTGGCGTTTGTCCGGCCACAGCGGGACGAAAACACTCTCTCTCCTCTTTTCGCCGGGGAGTGATGCACGCGTGCTGAACGTTGCTCGTGACCGTCCGCTCTGTCATCCCTTGTGAACGGCGCAATCTGCGCGGCCCAACAAGGCGAAGTGCGGGTTCGCTTTCTATATGTAACAAAAACTGGCCGCGAGCTTGGAGAAGCGAACAGCATAAATTTTTATCTGCCGCGAGAGCCGGGATCGAACCCGGGTCTCTGGCGCAAAAACCTAAGATTCTGCCACTGAGCCACAGGGGAGAACACATTAGCATTAGGTTAGACTGAGAAATGTGTGAGAAATTGAGGTAGGTCCGCGCGAGGACGGAGTAGCTTTCTTGTAACGTAAAGAGAGCTCCAGGACCGTCCGTTTCTGCCATCCCTTGTGAGCGGCGCAGTTTGCGCGGTTAGAACAGAGGGAGAGGAAGCTCGCTCTGAGACCGTCCACTTCTGCCATCCCTTGTGAGCGGCGCAGTAGCGCGGCTCGAACAGAGGGAGGGTGTCTATCTCATTCGCCTCATCCCCTGACGCGGCGGCGGCAGCGCGGGCGAGAGCCGGCGGTTGAGCGGCCGGGAGGGGGGGCGGAGAGAGCGAGAAAGAAGCTCGAGAGAGAGGTTCCGGCGAGCTCCTCAGTCATATCAGTCTCCGGTGGCCACTGCTTCCTATTGCGCGGCCCAGCAGGGACAGGCGGAGCGACAGCTTGGTCGAAAACTTCAAGTCGAGCCCGCAGGGCGCTTCTTCAGGCACTGTCCTAGGCTTGCTGGTCGCTGGTTTCAACGGCGGCGGCTCTCAAGATCCAGCGATGCGAAGAGCTTCGCTGAAGACAAGAAAATCAGATATTTAGCCTGTAAGCACTGGTTATATACACGCTGGCCACACCCATTCTGACTGTTAGAAGGGTGTGGAGGGCGCGAAGCGCCCTTATTGGAGGCCACGTTTCAGAGTGCTCACTGATAGGCTTAAGCAGTTATGCTTATACGCTTATACAGCCTGCCTAGGTCTGCCGGCTGCCGCACTGCGTTGACAATGAATACAAAATTAAGGATAATTTTTGGCTTCAGATCTCGAAGAAAGAAGACTTTCCCGATGCGTAAGCAACTTACGCAATATGAGAGAACCTCTCGTAAGAGAAGTGGCTTGATGGATTATTTCGAAAAGGTATTAAAGTTTCAATGTTAAGTATAAACTACAACTGTTCACATTTACAAAACAATGCATAGTTTGTGCAATATGATAAATCGTCTAAGCTGTTTTTCTTGATTGATTAAAGAAATGCCAATTTGCAGTATCAGTCTGCATAACGAGCTGTTTTGTAGTGCGCCATCTAGAGTCATAACTAGGAATTCACCGCTCCAAGAATAAAAGTGAACGTTTAGTGCAGCAGTGTTGAAATCACATTTCAGATGTAAACACACATGTGTATGTTGTTTTCTGTTGATCTCACAGTGGTTGATGCTGTATTAACTGCTGTTGCTCAAAAACACACTAGATTTTCAAATTAAATCAATATCATGCAACATTCTACTGAAAATAGATAGATGTAAATATCAGTCAACAGCACTGGTAAAATCAATTATCAGCTGATCTCTTGTAATAATGACTGTGTGTCTTCATCTGTTCCAGATTCAGGTTTATCTTCAGCTGTTATAGCAGGAATAAGTGCTGCTGTTGTTCTGCTGTTTGTGACTGTATCAGTCGCTGCTGTGATTTACTATCGTAACGGGAAAAGAAGGAAAGGAGGAAAACATGGCAAGTATATCGTACATCTGATGATACAACATGTAAATATAAGATATATTGTGCAAAAAGAATGTTTAGACATATCTTAAAGTATGTAATTGTTTTCTACCTGACAGGAGACAAGAAATGGTACAGTCGTCAGGTGAGATACTGTAAGCGCTAAATCTATCTGCAAAACACTGAATTTAAAGCATACTGAGTCAGTAAAATTGAAAAATTAATTGGTGTGACATAATTTCAAACAAAATATTTTTTGTTGAGTGTTTCTTTTGTTATTGAGAGGAAAGTGTGCAGCACATTTTTACATATTCATCTAAACTCCACTCTCAGCAGTGCATGCGGCGTCTGGATGTTTGCATACAGTATATCACTGGTCAAGCATTTCAAACTTCTTTATACCCCTAAAGTGAAGAAGGAAAAATAACTTTATGAGTATATCATCAGAGATACACCAATTCTAATTTGATGTATTCAAGAAATAGGGGTCTTTACATTCAGCAAACATCAGAGGGAAAAACACATTTTTGTGCTTGTGTAACTGAATCAATCCTGAACATTTGTTTTAACAACTGTAAATTTGTTCTTTCTTTCAGAATATTTGTGAATAGTTAATCCAATGAAGGTTGTCACTAATGAGATGGGTGACACTGACGGGACGCCAAATTGTCTGACCAAGCCTTCGCAGACGGGTGACCCTGACAGGGCTCTCAGTGATCTGAAAGATTCTTCACAGAAGGTTGATGCTGACAGGGCTCTCATTAGTCGGAAAGATTTTTTGCAGAAGATTGAAGCTTTCAATGCTCTCAGTAGTCAAAAAGATTCTTCGCAGAAGGTTGGTGCTGACAGGGCTTTCAGTTGTCGGAAAGAGTCTTCGCAGAAGGTTGACACTGACAGGGCTCTCAGTATTCAGAAAGATTCTTCGCAGACGGGTGACGCTGACAATGCTCTCAGTAGTCAGAAAGATTCTTCGCAGACGGGTGACGCTGACAATGCTCTCAGTAGTCAGAAAGATTCTTCGCAGACTGGTGACGCTGACAATGCTCTCAGTGATCAGAAAGATTCTTCGCAGACTGGTGACGCTGACAATGCTCTCAGTGATCAGAAAGATTCTTCGCAGACAGATGACGCTGACAATGCTCTCAGTAGTCAAAAAGATTCTTCGCAGAAGGTTGACGCTGACAGGGCTCTCAGTAGTCGGAAAGATTTTTTGCAGAAGATTGAAGCTTTCAATGCTCTCAGTGGTCAGAAAGAGTCTTCGCAGACGGATTAAAATAATGGGATGTCCCTTATTCAGACTTAGACACTACATGACATTAGCAGCAGTAAAACAAAGAGTGCTTGAGGATTTACAGTATGTAACTGTGGAGGGATTAGTACAGCTGCTAAAGGACCCTGACAGGAATGCTGCAGGAAAACACATGAGAATTTGAAGGCACCTGTCAATCAAAAAACACACAGGTACTGAATTGAATCTGTACTGTAGAAAGACTGTTGATATCTCTACATTTTTAGCATTGGCCTAAGTTAGCATTTTGCATTTGAGCTATATCTTTTTACCGTGTGTTTTTGCAGCGTTGAGCAGTGAAGCCAGTCACAGACATGTCTGTTGATTCCTTGAACGCAGTGGCCAATTAGTGGTAGGGGAGAGCTGGGACGATTGAAACGCGGGACGGATGAAACACTGAGATTTCCTTGAAAACCACTCACGTCATGTACGTCAAATTTCGTTAGCACGTACAGCATGCAGTGCATACCATACCCGCAAAAGTATTTCTTCTTTATGTCGTGCCGTTTTGGAGTTAAAGCCGCAAATCTGTTTTTGAGTGCGGTGAGTGAATTCTTTCGTGCGGTACTTTTTTTGAACTGACAAGTTGTATTTATTGTTTCATGTGCCATTGTAATGATAATACGGCAGGTGTATTAGTACTGAAACACACCCTTAAGTGTGCAATATCAGAGTTTTTTAGTTTAAAGGCAAAAGAGGTTTAACTGACAGGAGGCGCTGTCGGGACGGTTGAAACAAGTGTTTAAACCGTCCCGACAGCGCGTCCTGCCAGTTAAACCTGTTCATAACCTATACTGTTAGTAGAATTATATGCTGTTTCTAGACTTGTGTTTCTTTTAATGCAAGTTCATTTTCAATTATGCAACACGTTATCTCTTAAAGGTGCTCTAAGTGATGCTGGGAGTCGTAACTTCTTGTTGACATTCGAATTGTTGTCAAACAAAAGGAGGCTAGCTAGACCCTCCCTCCTCCTCATCCCGTCTCCTCCCTCCTCCCCTCCCTTCCGGCATAAAGGAAAGTCAAAGTAGTCACAAACAAAGCTAAGTTTTACTGATACTTCTTTCAATGTGTAATGTCGCCAAGTTAGATAAAGGGTTTTATATATTGCAGAACAGAATGCAGAAAAAGAGAAACATTATCTTAAAATCATTTCGCCACCTGAGGTTACTATAGCTCCCATACAAGGACGCAATAATAGCAAGATAACGTTAGCTTCGCGTTTCCCAGTGAGCATAAACAACGGCGGCGTCATAAACAAATTTAGTCAAAGTTGTCAACAGCCTATAAATGAACATTTAAATTCATAACAAACAGTGGATGAAAACAATCATTCACACAAATTGTCGCCCTACTGTGAATTTGCTTGATCATTTACAATAGAGATTGATCGCTAGTTGCTAGAAACATAATGTTATATGTTGTATTCACCAAAGTTAACGCTGACTGCATAGTTCTAGCTAATTACATCCTTGTGTTGGTTTGGCGAACACGAACGTCAGTTTAGAAAGAAATATGGATTTACCTGTTCTGCAAAAACAGAGGAACTGAATGTTGGATTGGAAGCCCTTCTGCTGGCGGAGTTCTCGCCACCTTTAAAAGGTTTTTCCGATGTAAATTCGGTATTTCACGCGTTCCTTATCCTTGCCCCTCTTCTTTGCAATTTGTTCATCGGAACGTCGTCTCTTTTGTCATGTTTCGGCCATAATTCAAACTTCCCTCTTCATGCTTCTCTCTCCTCCACACGCTCCACACCCACTTCATGTGCACGCGCACTAACCCCCCAAACCCCACCCTCAAATACTTCTTGCCAGTGATTGGCTGGAACACTGTTTGTTTCGTGGTGCGGGTGAGCCCAGTTTGATTTTGTTGCCGTTTGTGGAGCCTGTAGTGTCTAGAGAGAGCGCGTTTTTTACAGTGTGTTCAGGGGACAGGCAGCTAGCGGATAGTGAGGAGATGTTTGCTGTATGTGACAAAAAATGTTTTGGCCTAAAAAACGTGTGGCATCGCTTAGAGCACCTTTAAAAAATCATCAATTATCCAATCTTCAATCTTCAATAAATTTCATTTATCGTCTTCTGGTTGACCTCATTTTCTTCATAATAACAGGCTATTCAACTAGCAAACACTCAATATGACTCAAGGAAGAAATGTAAGAAAATGAATTGTAAACGAATTTGTCTGTCTTTGTGTCACGGTTTTGGGTTTGTTCATGTCATGTTTCCATGTCTGTCATGTGATTCCCTGTTTGTCATGTGATCCTGCCATGTGTCTTGTCATTGGTTAATTGTCTGATCATTGTTCACAGGTGTCCCTTGTCTTGTCATTAGTCTGTGTATTTAAGCCCTCTTGTTTGCCATGTGTCTTTGTCAAGTATTGTTTCCTGTAGTCTGCTGTCGTACAAGTTCATGCTTTGGTTTTTGTTTTTGTTTTTGTTTTTGTTTTTGTTTTCATGCCACGCCATGTTTTTGTTTCATGTTTTGTTTTAGTTATAATAAACTGCACTTGGGTTCTCATCTCTCAACTTGCCTCCAGTGGACCCTTATTACAGAAAACTTGACCTACAACAATGAACCCAGCGGTTGCCCTCCTAAACCCACGCCAGGGGAATCTTCCCATTGAAACGTATGTGCAGGAATTTTGTGGACTCAGTCACCTGGTAAAATTTAATGATGTGGCTCTTAAAGGCATTTTCCGTTTTGGGCTGAACGATCCGGCTGAGGTCCCAATTGCCAGCGGGAAAAAAATCATTTTTCCCTGGCCCAGTATATTGACTATGCCCTTTTATTAAGTGGCTCAACTTTTACTGTGGGTTTGGCGGACGAGGAGCCCCAAAACCCTACAGTACTCTACAAGCCTGAGCCATTTCACGTCATGCCTGCCAAGCCTGAGCCACTTAACGTCACGTCTGCCGCCGAGCTGGTGTCTCCTGACAAGATGGCCGCCGGCGAGCCGGTGTCTCCTGACAAGATGGCCGCAACCTGAACCTGAGCCCTCAGCAGAGATGGCCGCCGCCACGCCTGAACCTGAGCCCTCAGCAGAGATAGCTGCCACTAATCCTGAGTCTTCAGTGATGGCTACACTAACCATTATGGCCACAGCCATATGGTGTGTGGTCGGTGCACACATTTGAAGTTCACGTCACGTCTGCCGAGCCAGAGACTGGTCACGTCTGCCGAGCCAGAGACTGTTCGCAGCGCGGCCTCCATGGTCCCCTGAACTGTCTAGTCCACCCTGGCCACCTAAACTGTCAGGTCCGCCCTGGCCTCCAGCACAGCCTGCTCTGCCCTGGCTTCATGCACTGTCGGATCCGCCCTGGCTTCATGCACTGCCGGTTCCACCCACGCCATGCCACGGCCCAGTTCTGCCCACGCCATGCCAGGCCCAGGTCCGCCCACGCCATGCCACGCCCAGGTCCGCCCACGCCATGCCACGCCCAGGTCCGCCCACGCCTTGCCACCGCCCAGGTCCGCCCCACGCCTTGCCACGGTCCAGGTCCGCCCACGCCTTGCCACGGTCCAGGTCCGCCCATGCCATGCCACGACCCAGGTCCGCCCACACCATGCCTTGCCACGGCCCAGGTCCGCCCATGCCTTGCCACGGTCCAGGTCCGCCCATGCCTTGCCACGGTCCAGGTCCGCCCATGCCTTGCCACGGTCCAGGTCCGCCGACGCCTTGCCAGAGGTCGCCCAATTTAGAACTTGTGCCCTTGTTTGTAAGAACAAACTTAGCAGTATCAGAAAACTAGCAGGGAAGCCTCTCCTTGTTTAGATAAGGGCCTGTAAGCAGAAGACCTTGAAAGCAGTATAAAGACTCCTCTGCCCTCCCTCTCGTCGTCACACTTGTTTCACAGACTGTACTGGTGACTTCTGTGTGGCAACTGGGCCTTCTTGCAAGAATAACATACTTTTTAATGATCATTTGAATTTCAGAGTGTCTCTTACGCAGTTGATGATTGTTTAATGAATTCTTGCCACAACAACGTTAATCTGGAAAGTGTTTCAACTGTCCCGGCTCTCCCCTATAAGTTTGTCAGAATCCACTCAAAATGTTTTTGTTCAGTGAGTTCTTCACGCTCACAAATCCAGTGCAGACATGATAAAAATAAGAGATTTATTGTGCATTGTAGACAGCTTTATTGATTATAATGAAACTTTGGAGTTTGCATTGAACTAGGTGTGACAGCATTTTAGATGTTTTAATTGGAACTTTTTAGTATTTTGGATTTGGATTGGAAAGTAATGTTGGACTAATTTCAACACCACCTCCATCATGACACAATTATAATGCATCTATACATTATAAAACTTGTGACACATTATGACGTGTTATGTATGATTATACAGTTACATAGGTATTAGTATCATTAACATTTGCCACTGTAACTATCCTTTGGAAAAAAAATAGTGAAATCACAAGTTACCGACTCTATGGCAGATGTGTGTGTGTACTATTCTGAAATAGCTGTTATGAGACCTCTTTACTGGCGACACTAACACTGTGGGCCATTGCTTGTTTTAAACTGCAAGTTATGGGCAGTGTATTTTATTTCAAATATATGTAGATTTCTTTTTTTTTTTTTTTTTTTTTTTTTTTTTTTTTTTATGCCTGACCAAGTTTCTTCTCTGAGTAGGACTGTAGTCATGATTTGCAATCATTTAAGTTTACTTAGCCTATGTCATTTTCCAGCTGTTGATCAAAAATGGGATGAAAGGAAAGAGGCTAGTTTATTGCACTTTTATTTGTTTTTTTAATTCTTGATTCTTTTTTACAGATTTGTTAGTGGTTTATTTCCATTTACTTCATGCTTTATTTATGCTAACTTTGATCAATATTCAAATCATAGTAAATTGCAGTTCATATATATATATATATATATATATATATATATATATATATATATATATATATATATATATATATATATAAAATAAATAAAAAAATGAATATATATATTCATTTTTTTTATTTATTATCTATGTATTTATCTAAAATCTCGCTTAGGGCATGCAACAGAGTCTGGGCCAGCCCTATTTAGGCTACTGAATTTCCTTATTGTTGACGTGTGCTAAAGTGATTTTTTTTCTCTGTATTTTCTTATAACAAATGTGTTGTAACCTGTAACATTGTGCCTTTAGTGACACATTTAAGATGCTGATTCATTTACTGCTGAGTTTATGCATTTTTTGTGTATTTACAAAATGAGAATTGATCTTTCTGTGTTCCCTTACACGCTCCTATGTATATTTATGAAAAGCCCTGTTGATTCAGCCAGAGCCATAGAGAGAAAGAGTTGCGACACTCTTTGATGTCGCCGCTATGGCTGTCACGTGGTTCATGTACGCCCCGATAGTTCCAAAACACACGCTGGCTGTCATGCTCTTCTATGGGACAGACAGCAGCGATTGCATTATTGAACGGTAAATATAAAATAAAACACACCCCAAGTACTTTTTTCAGCTGTTATTGCATTTTGTTAATGTCAGTTTTGCATTTGGAGACAAGTTTTAGGCTATATTTTTGGAGGGAAAAGCTCAGTGTTCATGTTCGCATGGTAGTAGCACTGGCTTTAGCGGCTCTAACTTAACTTTTCCATATCATTCATCTGATGATGGACGTCTCATGATATTTATTTTAGCACAACTGGGCTGTATTAGGCTATTGATTCCCGTTATTTTGCTTATAAATTTTGATTCAGCCATTAGCCTACCTTCGTGATCACGCAAAGAGGTCTGCCATGGCGGTCCGTTCAGAATTCGCTTAAGCTAGCTCACTTCTTCTGATGAAAGTGGCCACCCCAGGACCACAATGTGAAACATTATCATGTTAAGACTAAGAATATTATTTTAATATTAAGCCATACACATTATCAAAACTATAACAGATTAAAAACAAATTTAAGCATTGCTGATACAAATTATTGTATCAAATTATTATTGAAAAACATTAAGGTTTTCAAATAAACTATTTTTATTAAACAATGACAGACAACAAAAAATGTGTGCTTGTGTGAAAAAGAAAAGCAAAAATCAGGGGCAGGTGATCCATGAAACAGACAGGACTGGTGATGGCCATAACAATCCTAGAGGTCCAGCATTGTTCTCACAAGCCGCTTCACTCAAGACAATAAAACATAATGAAAAGTTAGTATATCCCAAAAAATTACATTAAATAAAAGTTGCTATGAAGGTGGCAGCGATTCATTACCGAACTCTTAGCTGACGAAGTCGCGCTAGCTAACTAGCTAGCAGGCAGTGCTTGAAAATTGGTTGAAACAACTAACATAAAATATAAATAATTACGCTGTGCATGTACAAATGAACACCAGTATACACGGGTTTCTTGTATACAAACAATACCGGATGCGCGCGCATCCAAGAGGCAGAAAACCGCTAGCTGTTATGCCGAGTTCTGTAAAAGAACATTGTAATTAACGTAGATTTCGCATTGTTTGTAATTTCTTGCTGACTCAATAATAAACTGCAATTTCAGAGTTGGATCTGTTTGTTTGTGTTTATATTATATTAATATAACATTATGTAAAACGTCCAACTGTTTACGAATTAAAATCCGGACATACTGTGATGCATGAATTATCATGTTAACGTTAGACTAGCAATGTAGTAATGTAATAGCCAATGTTAGGAGTGCAGCATAGAGCTGTGCTTTTATAAGTTAGCCTTGTTTACGTTACGACCTGCAACATTTCATGACACAAAGTTACTTTACTGTAAATCAAAGATTTGACGATGGATTATGTGGGAACCCTTAGTACCTCCGACCGTGGCGATTAGCCTAACTTATATTAAAAAAGAATTACTCTCAGCAATGGTGAGATCTTGCCGGATCTATGCAATACATGACGATCTTTGGATTGTGGATGACAAGAAGTGGCCAGCAATTGTATGGCCTGATATAATTATCTTATTCAGACACCAAGTATACAAGAGAAATGATTAGAGCATACAATCCCTTGATCCCTACGTGCTATATGGTCATGTGCAGCTCGTCAAATACTTTGATGCTGCACCGGATTTTTGCGTGTTGAGGATGTGCTCCCTAGTCAAAAGCAAGGCATTAAAGCCAAGCCTTATGATTTTAAGGCATTTTTTTGGCAAAACCATGCTTCCCCATAGGAATGTTGAACATCAGGCACCCAGCACTGGCTACAACTCCTTGGCATTTTGACTTAGCAATAACACCACCACTATGCTACTAGCCGAACCCTTTACTCCGGTAGGAAGAGCGCGGGTCTTTTGCCTCTTGGTTGCGTGCGCAAGTAGTGATGACGTCGCCGAGAAATCCATGTATAAGCATCACAAAGGGCCTCTGATACAAAATAGACAGTTGACAATTCAAAAGAAGTCGATATTTCAACAACTTAACTCTGGAACAACTCGACGCGCAGCAATGTAAGTGAATGGTGTCCAACGCCAAAATTACAGTGTTTGGAACTTTTCCGATCTTCAAATCCCGGAAGTGGGCGGTTAAAAGCGCCGCCATTATTTACAACGGAGGTCTATGGGAGTGTTGCAACTCTTTCTCTCTATGGCTCTGGATTCAGCCCTGTAGTTCACGTGGATTTGGCGTGATACACGTGAGCCTGAAAAAGAGAGAGAAGTTAATGCACAATTATTGTAAATATTGTATTATGCGAATAGTGATTGTAATATAACGAAATTACTTACCTTAGGGATATTGAACACACACACACACACACACACACATATATACACTGCTCAAAAAATAAAGGGAACACTTTTTAACCCTTTCACACGTAAGTTTAAAATATTCTGGCTGACCCCCCAGCGTGAGTTTTTCAAGGCGACCGTTATTTAGAATGTGTCCCTTTATGGTTTCCATGGTGACGCGTCATTGCTTGTCACGTGACACACTGCAGCAACAACAGAGCTGAATGAATGATACTCTGCTTTTATGCCATTTTCCCTTTTTTATTCAAAATATTCACACATTTGTTAGATATGGCATGAAATATCTGATATTCCGATTATCAAATATATGCAAGTGGAAGTGTATTGTTGTTTAAACACCTTTATAACGATCGCGTTAGTTGAGCTGTATGCGCGATGGGCGCCGCCATGTTAGTTTGTGCCGCAGACGCAGTTCAGTGAATCGGATCTGTTGGATTTACAACACGTGAATTCATCCACTTCTACCGAAATACATAAAAGTAAGTGGCTGGTAAACTGGGAGACGAATAGAGTAAACTTTAAAGTTACTTACACAATGTGTATTTGATATGAATAAAACGTGTCTAATTATAATGGAAAGGATTATTATTGCCTCTTCCTTTGACATCAGTGTGTATTTTACAAACTCTAAATGTATTGGTTTTTTTAGTACTTTTAGTACTGAAACCTAAAATAAACATTATGTGGTTGAAAAAACTGAACAGTTGTGATATATGACAGCTGAGCGCGCCTGTCTCTGGCTCAGCGCCAGCCAACGCGCGAAAGCACATTTGAATTTAGCAGTTGATCACGTGATGCACTGACCGTTCTAATCACACCGGTGTGATCGTACGCTCCAGGGACCAGCCTAGACTGATCACACCGGTGTGATCGTACGTGCGAAAGGGTTAATCAGAGAATAGCATCAAGTCAGTTAAACTCCTGGGATATTGATCTGGTCAGTTAAGTAACAGAGGGGGTTGGTAATCAGTTTCAGCTCATTTAGTGTTAATGACATTAACAGCAGGTGCACTAGATGGGCAACAGTGAGACAACCCCCAAAACAGGAATGGTTTTACAGGTGGAGGCCACTGACATTTTTTCCCTACTCATCTTTTTGGACTGTTTTTCACCAGTTTTGCATTTGGCTAGGGTCAGTGTCACTACTGGTAGCATGAGGCGATACCTGGACCCTACAGAGGTTGCGCAGGCAGTCCAGCTCCTTCAGGATGGCTCATCAATACGTGCCATTGCCAGAAGGTTTGCTGTGTCTCCCAGCACAGTCTCAAGAGCATGGAGGAGATTCCAGGAAGACAGACAGCTACTCTAGGAGAGCTGGACAGGGCCGTAGAAGGTCCTTAACCCATCAGCAGGACCGGTATCTGCTCCTTTGTGCGAGGAGGAACATGATGAGCACTGCCAGAGCTCTACAAAATGACCTCCAGCAGGCCACTGGTGTGAATGTCTCTGACCAAACAATCAGAAACAGACTTCATGAGGGTGGCCTGAGGGCCCGACGTCCTCTAGTGGGCCCTGTGCTCACTGCCCAGCACCAGGGAGCTCGATTGGCATTTCCCATTGAACACCAGAATTGGCAGGTCCGCCACTGGTGCCCTGTGGTTTTCACAAATGAGAGCAGGTTCACCCTGAGCACGTGACAGACAGGAAAGGGTCTGGAGAAGCCGTGGAGAATGTTATGCTGCCTGTAACATCGTTCAGCATGACCGGTTTGGTGGTGGGTCAGTGATGGTCTGGGGAGGCATATCCATTGAGGGACGCACAGACCTCTGCAGGCTAGACAATGGCACCCTGACTGCCATTAGGTATCGGGATGAAATCCTTGGATCCATTGTCAGACCCTGTGCTGGTGCAGTGGGTCCTGGGTTCTTCCTGGTGCACAACAAGGCCCGGCCTCATGTGGCGAGAGCATGCAGGCAGTTCCTGAAGGATGAAGGAATGATACCATTGAAAGGCCACCACGCTCACCTGACCTACATCCAATAGAACACCTCTGGGACATTGTGTTTCGGTCCATCTGACATCACCTGGTTGCACCTCAGACTGTCCAGGAGCTCAGTGATGCGCTGGTCCAGATCTGGGAGAAAATACCCCAGGACACCATCCGTCGTCTCATTAGGAGCATGCCCCGACGTTGTCAGGCATGCATACAAGCACGCGGGGGCCATACAAACTACTGAGTACCATTCTGAGTTGCTGCAATGAAATTTCAGCAAAATTGACAAGCCTGCTGCATCATTTTTTCACTTAGATTTCCGGGGTGTCTTTGAATTCAATCCTCTGTAGGTTGATCATTTTCATTTCCATCAAACGATGTGGCATCCTTTCGTTCATTACACATTACCCAGTCCATATTCGTATAGATATCCAGCATGATATTTTTCCCCATTGAGATCTGATGTGTTTTCAAAGTGTTCCTTTAATTTTTTTGAGCAGTGTGTATATATATATATATATATATATATATATATATATATATATATATTGTGTTGCGATCTCTGGCTTTTTAAATTCATCGGAAAGTTACGTTGATGGCGAGCCACCAAATCGAACGCTAGGAGAAGAAAGAGGACAACAGAGACATCAAGTTTGTTTTTCATTCTTCTTCGTTTTTTTCTTTTCTGAATGGAACTGTGAATGCATCGTTGGATTTGAGATAAGTGACTGAACGAAATCTGATATCAGTGACTGATTGAACTGAACTGTGATTTGCTTTCAAGGAGTTTTCCTTCTTCAAGGGTTATCTTTTACAGTGAATCTGGTGTTAAAGGTCCCGTTCTTCGTGATCCCATGTTTCAAACTTTAGTTAGTGTGTAATGTTGCTGTTAGAGCATAAATAATATCTGTAAAATTATAAAGCTCAAAGTTCAATGCCAAGCGAGATATTTTATTTAACAGAAGTCGACTACAGTGAACGGCTCGTTTGGACTACATCCCTCTCCTTCTTTAATGATGTCACTAGAACCGTTTTTTGACTAACCTCCGCCCACAGGAATGCTCCCTCAACTCTACTGGCTACTTGCGCACTTCTTATAACTTACTGGGTGCTTCTCAATTCTTATTTGTGCATCCTCGTTTCCTCTCCTCGCTTCCTTTCCTCGCGTCTCAGCTCCGCCCCCTGTAGGATGCGAGGGAAGGCTGCAAGGAAAAGACGCGAGGACGGAGGGATCGAATGAAAGCTTTTTTTATACATTGGAATACTTGATCACTCGAGCGTCACTTCATCGCGTCATCAGCAGCGCTCAGAGGATCTGCCCTCATGTTGTTGAAATTTGTTCATTTAAGAAATTCATAATAAATAATAATAAAGAAAGATTCCCTGTTGAAATATGTGAGGTGTGTGGTTTATATAAACTGCAAAAGTAAAGTATAAATCAAAATGATTGTGACCGATGTGAAGGGGGAGGAGAATTTATACGTGCGTCACGTTTTAGTCGATAAAACTCTTCCGCATAGGATCCACCTGTGTATCCTCGCTCATGACTCCTCAGGAAGCCTCCTCACTCCTCGATCCTCGACTCCTCGCGGTGCAATTAGAGAATTGAGATGTCCTTCAAGATGGCTGTGCTCGATCGGTTTCCGGGTCATAGGATGGAGGACGGAGGAGAGAGGAGACGAGGAGGGATATTGAGAAGCACCCACTGTTTACTCAGCTCTTACGGTGATTTTCTGAAGTAAAACTGACGCTTCATCTTTTGTGTGATGTACAATAAACTTTATTAAACTCATCAGTATATGTTTGATCATCATTCAGACAGCAGATTTGTAGGCTAAAATAAATAATGGATACATAGCCTACAAGCAGATGACAAATACGTTATAATAACCGTAATTAAACTACTAAACTATACCTGTTTCATCTCTTTACAGCACTCTGACTCTGTAGGCATTATTGTCCGACTTGAAATGAACGCCGTTACTGAGAGTTTCTGATATTATCATCATTCCGTGAGCTGAAATTGTCCTGAGAGACAGAGCGCGAGCTCATGAAGCTCCGCCCCCTGTGTCGTCCAGGAGCAGCTCATTTGCATTTAAAGGGCACACACTAAAACAGAGCGTTTTTCTGTGCCCCAAAAAATGATAATTTAAACATGCTGTAAAAAATGATCTGTTGGGTATTTTGAGCTGAAACTTTACATACACACTCTGGGGACATCAGAGACTTATTTTACATCTTGTGAAAAGGGGCATAATACGGGACCTTTAATAGGGATAATTCACTGTGACGGTAACAGGTGACTGTAAACCAGTGATAACTGACTATATTTGAAGAGTTATTTTATATTTATTTTACATTGAAAATGTGATTTATTTGTTGTTTTTATTTTCCTATTGTTGATTTAATTGTTTTCTTTTGAAAAGGCCTACTTTTATTTGGGGAAATTATTCAAAGTAAAGTACCTACTTACCGTATTATTGGCTCCTGTGTTTTTCAGTGAATATCCACTACTTCCAGTAGCTGTTCCTGTGATTTTCTGGTGCGCAGTTGGTCCATTTATATATAAATATATAGCCCAAAGTGTAAATAATTTAAATGCTGTTTTGTTATTAGAGTCTGCTAACTAATACAGACACTTAATTTTGAATCATATAATTTATGTCACCCGCTACATACACTTGCATCTCAACATCGAGTCTGTTATTAGAAAACTAAGCAAATGCTGAATCTTGTAATATTATCATTGTGTGTCCTTGTACATTCTGATGACTGAGACAAACCAGACGATATTAGTTATTATATTTAACAAATAATCCATAATATTCTACATATAGTCCACTTGAGAAATGTATAAACATGTATCCAATTTTCCCATCTCATCATTTTCCTTTTATGGGGAAAATGGGCCAAATGGGTTAGCAGACTCTAATATGTATTCATTCTCTCTTTTTAACTCTTTTGGATTAATGTTTCAGATTTGCATATGGTTAACCAAAATCACATGTGTAGCAGGTTTGGTCTCTATGAACTCTTCGTCCCCCATTTGTTAATTTACATTACATTTTGCTAACTCTGTGGTGCAGGCAGTGGGTTTAATAGTGACATTATTAGTAGATTTACTATCCGGCGTCTTTCCATCACCTCCTTAACCTGCTTCCAGAGTTTTTACACGTAGAAAAGGTGAAAAATATTATATTGTCCACTTTTCTGCCTGAACACTCAGAGAGAGTGCATTCTGCACACTTTTTTAAAAATTGATTGCAGTACGATAAGAGGCTTGTTAAAATAAAGTAAATACAATCTCCTCAGTCCTCCAAAGATCCCGAAAAAAATATCCGTTGGTGCTTCAGTGACTACTTTGCTCAGAGAACCTGTCAATCACAGCTGTCCATCATGACGTTACACCACCGCATCACGTAACTAACTAAAAACCAACTTATTTTTGAAACAGACACTTGAACTTACATCAGCGTGATAAAAACGACAGCAAATGAAAGAAACCACATTTGGAAAAAAGATATTTGAAGTGTATTTAATTGTTTAGTTGGTCTCACATCCCGTTGAATAACAAGGGGAGGCGGGGCTTATGACCTATACTAGGACCAGTCACCGGGGGGCGATTGAGACGTTTTGGCTTCACTTTTTAGGGCTTGTGCGGCACGCTTTTTTTGAATGTTCTTGTTTCCATTTGTTTAATTTCAAGATCTGAGGTGAATTATCCATTGTTGCTTTTACAGCTACAAAGCTGGAGCACTAAAGGATTTTCAAAGTCACATTACACGCTTTTAACATTAAATAAAGCACATAAACAGTACCTGAGATTATCATTGCCACACTTTGTGTTTGTTGTTCCAGCACATCGTCGCAGAAAAATAGAAACCGTTTCCAAAATAGAATCGTCGCGTGTCGCCGTCGCGGCTGGTTAGGACAAAAACTCTGATTAACATGTAAAAGATACCTTTTATCGCGTGTTGCGGTGTCGCATGTAGTTAGGACACGGTGTAAAAGCGCGAAAGGCAAAGCTTGAATTTCCAGGTAGCCTATGTCCCTCTTTGGCTAATGTATTTTCAAGATGGAAGCACAACATGACTGCCGCCATTCTAGCGACTCGCTCATATAAACTGAATGGCAGATTCTACGCTTACGAGAATACTTGATTAGTTGGTGGAAGTAATTACACATGAATGAGCACATATCATTTTGAAAGATCAAAGTGTTTTTTTTGCTAAGAATCAACTTAAAAAGTTACACAGTGTAGCTTTAAGTTCTGTTGCTTTTATATGAAAATAAATATAATGAACAAGACACCCAAAGTAGCCTACTTGTTATTTAATTTCATTCCAAATACGTGTTTATCAATATTTTTTTACTTTAATAGGCCTACATACATATGTTATATTTTTTTTATAAAATGACACCACATAACCCATATAGAGATCACACTGTCAGAAAGTTTGGGAATATTCGCTCATAATTTATGCACACAAAAACATGATAGCCTATCAAGAGTTTTAAAATGAAACATTTTAAAAGAGAATAATACATCATGGTTGTTTAAACCAATGAGCAAAGCTGTGTCGTCAGCAAGTCGTTTCCCATCGTGCTTTTGATCAGTGGTCACCGGTGGAGAGAAACTGCAGAATCCGACACGTGCGCCTTGCACTCACGAGAGTTTTTTGACACACGTCAGCATGACATCAGAGCAAGGCGGACCGCACTCGGACACATTTAACCGGCATGCATCTCACGCCAATCAGATTTTGCTCATCTCAAACAACCCTATAAGCAATGATCTCTGATGTCAACCATAGACTAACAGTTCGGCGCGGAACGGTTCAGCTCGCTTCGCTTTTCCACTGCGTGGTCCGACTCGACTCGGTACTGCACAGTTCGGTTCACTTTAGCTCGGTTGCTTTTCCACTGCAGTTAGTACCGCTTCAAAGTGGGTGGGACTGATCATTATACCTGCGCCGCCTCTACTGCCATGACATCATCGTAAACGAGCCACATTTCAAACGCACGCCCTTACGAAAATTAACCATGGTTTTTTTGTAGTAACTATAGTTTTTTTGTAGTTACCATGGTTTAACTATGGTTTTTGCAGTAAAACCATAGTAACTCCAAAATGAACCATAGTTTAACTATGGTTTTTGCAGTAAAACCATAGTAACTACAAATTAACCATGGTTTTACTACAATAACCTTGGTTTAACCATGTTTTTTTTTATAGTTACCATGGTTTAACTATGTTTTTTGTAGTAAAACCATAGTAACTACAAAATGAACCATAGTTTAACTATGTTTTTTCCAGTCAAACCATAGTAACTACAAATGAGCCATGGTTTTTGTAGTAAAGCCATAGTAACTACAAAATGAACCATGGTTTTCAGTGTACTGTTTTTTTTTGTTTTGTTTTTTTTTAGCATGTTTTTGTTCAGTCCAATGTAAATATATCTGCTGTGCATATGTTGCACTGACTTGTTTGGTAAAAAAAAAAAAAAAAAAAAAAAAAAAATTATATATATATATATATATATATATGTGTGTGTGTATGTTTCAACAGCATACGTGTATCTGCAAATATTTTTGTGAACAATCTGAAGAATTTTCTACAATTTGAACTATTTTAGTATTATGGCAAAGCATACTAATGTGATTTTATGCCCAACAGTAGTTGGTTAGACAAAAATCTGGTGATATGAATGAAGTGTGTGTGCCATTTTGTGATGAAGTGTGCAACCAATACTATATGTAGTTTTGGTTGCAGTGCTTCATTTTGCATGATATATTAGGTATTTTGCAGTTTGGGTGTGTGGTTTTCTAAATTGTGAATTTTAATAAAAACCAGGAAAAAAATAGTTTGCAAAATTGTGTGTTAGCAATTGGAAAAAAATGTAATTGTTCTCACGTCAAGGGCTTTTTACAGTCTATGGTCAAGGGTGCAGTGATAGGTCAAATTACTGTTTCATTCATGATTGGTTGATGCATTGAGTATGTGGCGTAGCAACAAGATGCTGATTGGTCGAAATCGCTTCAGCCAAGGAATTTTTCGAACTGACAGCTGGAAGCAGGCTATCGTTACACGACAGCGCGGTCGAGTTTATTGGTTTATTTGAAATATTTAACTTGAAGAAGATGCAATTTAAAGGTGAGTTCTGATCATTTATGTTTATATGTAGTTCACAAGTCGAAAATATAAATATTATAGCCACTTGACGTTAATTTAGCGAGTTAAACTGTAATGGTCACCAGCTGGAGTGCCTTCGAGAGCCACCAGAGGCCACTCCACACTAGACTGTGATCACTCCTTCAAACACTACATTTCCCATAATGCACTGCCCGGACTCATCAGCACTCATCTCTTTCACCTGTTTCTCATCACCTTGTTTCACTCACACCATAAATACCTGGGTTTCACATTCACTCATTGTGAAGTCTTGTTGTACTGTTAGTCTGCATTTCTGAGCATTTATCCCGTGTTTGTTTTCTGTTTTTGACCCTGGACTGTTTATTGGACTATGTTTATTGCTGCCAGCCTTGACCACTGCCTGTTTACTGGATTTCGAGTTTGGATTACCCTTATTTAATAAAGCTGCGTTTGGATCAATCTTCGTGTCTCGGAGCATTCATAACATAAACTAGCTTTGCACCGAATGCTTTTTAGCCATGTTTGACTTGTAAGTTATGTTACACTTTTTAATATTTGACTATCCCTTACGAAAATTAACCATGGTTTTACTATAGTAAAACTGTAGTTAACTACGACCGCAGTAACTGTGGTATTTTGGTGCAAACCACCATGGTTCGCACCAAAATACCACGGTTACTACAGTCATAGTTAACTACAGTTTTACTATACTATTAAAATAACTGTAGTAAAACCATGGTATCAAAACCATGGTTTTTAAAAACCTTGGTTTCCGCCAAAATACCACGGTTACTACAGTCATAGTTAACTACAGTTTTACTATAATATTACTACAATATAACTGTAGTAAAACCATGGTATCAAAACCATGGTTTTTAAAAACCATGGTTCGCACCAAAATACCACGGTTACTACGGTTGTAGTTAACTACCGTTTTACTATAGTATTACTACAATATAACTGTAGTAAAACCATGGTATCAAAACCATGGTTTTTAAAAACCATGGTTTCCGCCAAAATACCACGGTTACTACGGTCGTAGTTAACTACAGTTTTACTATAGTAAAACCATGGTTAATTTTCGTAAGGGACAACACAGGAACAATGGAGCCTATCTTCTTTTTTCAAGTACTTTAAAAACAGGTGCTACAGCGTTGGCTGTTGTCTACTGGCTATTTAAATCTAGCGGGTTTAGTGTCTCATGTCGCAAATACAATGACGCTGGTAGTGACGATTCTGTCTGACCAATCAGTGATCTGCAGTGTTTTCACGTCACATTTTAGTATCGGTACGGTATGTTGGAACCACTAGGTGTGTTCGACATCGGCTGCGGCTGGATGTATCCGATCGCCGAGAGTAGCCGCGTGCAGGCGGGGAGGAGCTGCAAACGGAGACGTGAAGTCGGACACTTTCTGGTTCCCGTAGTGACCGCTCACGTTGTGTTTGCATACTTTACCACAGCTGAAGTGAAATAAATGCAATATTTGCCTAATAATACACAGATGTTTCAGAGACATTTTCATTCAATACTTTATGTACTGCTTCATACAGCGTCTGTTTGAACAAGAATAAAGTTCAACATAAGCTACATCAATGAAGTGGAGTCTACGTTTGTTAATCAGTTTTAATTTGATAAACATGACACAATATAACATCACAACAACATGAAAGAGTGTTTACTGTTATAAAAAACTGATTTGTGAACTTTAGAGGAACTAAAGGTGTTCGAATAAACACGAAACACAAGTGATCGTTGCCATGCGGTGAATCCGGCCAATGGTGGAACAGCTGTGTCGTCATCAGCCCTCGTGCAGCCACTCTTGAGAAGCTGCGCTGGCTGAGTTCTCCGGCTACTCTCGAATTGCTCTCGCGGTACTTTGATGGCACACGTCACAGTCACGTGGCGTCAGCGCTGTATCAAGTCAGACAAAATTTCTAACCGGCATGCACTGCTTCAAGTCAGCCGCCGATCGGTCTGCGCAGAGCTGAATGAAGTCGAACAAGCCTACTGACTGTAAAAAATATGGACAAAGCGTCTGTGACGTCACCCATAGACTTTCTGAAGAACGGGTTTGAAGCCGTTTATGGGGGGTATGGGCGGCGCCATCTTGGAAAATCTTGGGAAATCCTAACCCTGCCACCTTCTAACGCAGCGCGCGTCACTCAGCTCGCTCTGCTACTTCGGTTATCTCTGTGTATATTTTAGGCAACAAAATATGTTATAAAACACCATACTAACTCTTTTCGTTTTCATTTAAAGAAATCTTAACATTATAGCCACACAAATGTGGTTCAGGGAACGCGTATTGATTATATTCACTGCACAACGTTTGTCTATTTATAAAAAAAAACAAAATATAAAACACAAACCTGCCTCTTTTCGTTTTAAATATAATATAAAAATATTAAACATTTTAATATGGTCCAGGCAATATGTGCATTTGTACTAAACAACAGATGTTGCAGTAAACAACATTACAGGTCATCTTCGTTGTATTAAAATTTAAAATGACAAAACTCAACCCAGTCTCTTTTTGTTGAATTTCAGTTTTATCAATATTAGCTATTATAAAAGTATAAGTAAAAGGTAAAGTTACAAGAAGCTATACAAATAAAGCAAACAATTCAGTCAAACATACAAAGTCAGCACTCGATCTAATCTAACCATACAACGGTAAAGTTAAATAGCTTATAAAGTTATGAAACTTCCCCTCAGCCAAAACGGGAACAAATTATAGATTCACGAGACCAAAAATCGCCCGTTAGATATACACAAGACGAATTATATCTCATGTTTAACCACTACAGAGACGCCAGAGTCCGCGGCAAACCTCAGAACGACTGCCGAGGAAAGGCTGTTCCAGGCGGGGTACATGAGCGCCCGGTCATCGCTGGATCTCACAACTGGATACAATATAAATAAACCACAGATTTGAGCTTTAAACAACTACATTCTCGCCTGAAAAACTCTTAAAACTACATTTCATGATACAGAAACAGTAGTATTATATTTCAACTGTGTTAAAAAATGGCGCTTCTTATGTTGTCATTCTCCTTGGCGCAGCCTAAGCTGTCAATCAAGCTGTCAATCAAAGTTAACCACGCCCTTATTTGTCATTCATTTTATTTCTAAATACGATCTAAACTAACGAGTTAGAAAAAAATTCACAGCCCTCATGGTTGTCAGGCACTCGGAACCTATCAAAAAATACAATGAAAGTCCATGGGAGTCGGGACCAACCTGTAAAAACATGAATTTATGCTGTGAAAACGGACATTTAACATGGGGTCTATGGACATTTGCTCCCTTTTGGGACCTCCCTCTAGCGGATTTTCGATGTATTGCAGTTTTTCGCACTTCCGGGTTTAACGCACCCTCTGAGGCTGCCGAGAAGCAGCGCTGCGAAATGGGCAGAAAATGCATTAGGTGGCTTTGTGCATTGTGTAAAGTGGCAAGTTCAAAGCTTCATAAAAAAAAAAATTCCACAGTAAAAACTGCTTAAAGGTGCTCTAGGTAACTTTTTAACCTTAACTGAACAGCTTCGGAGTCAGTGGAATGGTTATATTACTTATTTCGGGTTGAATGGTGGTGGTTTCGCACCCCCCTGGTGCCCGAGAGCGGAAAAAACTCACTTGCAACTTTGGGACGCGGGTCGGTGTCAGGAAGTATCGCGTGATATCAGGTCTCGCGATGTAACGAATTGCTTGACGGCACTGCACACGTACACGCCCCCATTCAAGCACCGGCGGGCTAGCTATAAGCAAAGGGCAACGATAGATTGAGTTATGGCTGAGGCTGAGCCTGTAAAAAAGAAGCAGAAAGCTAGGAAATCTTTGTCGGAGGACCAACGAAAGAGGAAACGTGAGACTGACCGAGCAAGAAGTCAGACTCGAGTAAATATATCGGACCGGCTTTTTCAGAATGGTGAGAACTGAGAGAAACAGAAGCCTGCAAAACGGATGCTGATCCTGCTGTTGCACTTGTAAGTTAAGTATCTTTGGAATAAACTGTGTTTAATATTTAAATTTCAAGTAATTGCGACCTCAGGATGTTTGCTATTGTCTGTAAAGGTTTTTATTATGATCGCTGTCTGTTAGGGGCTTACTAGTACGCTAGATACTAGGCTATAACTTTGATGTTAGCATTGTCATAGCAAACACGTTTGATTTCTGTAGTTGTGTGGCCGTTCCTCTGTCGGTTTTATTTGAGTAACTTACACTTTTATTTTATGTCACTAAGTCAACGCGTCTGATAGTAGGCAATATCAGACGCGCAAAATGTTGCACATATCATGATCGAGCTAGAAAAAACGTTCTGATGTTTTCTTAGACAAGCAAAGGTAAACCATCATTCTACCAGATGAACTTATAGACCTTGCTAATATAACTTTAGACAAATATTAGCCTCCGATATATATATTTTTTTTATGCTCATGCCCATTCTCCCAAAAACAAACAAACAAACAAACAAACACGAAAGCAGTAGTTCGCCTCGTTCATATCGTTCGTTCCCGGTAAAAATACTAGTATGCATGACAACACAATAAATAAAAAAATCGCCATCAGTTGGAAAGAAAGTATTGCTTTACTTGCCTCGGTAGACATAACTGGTTTTGAAATAGCCGGTTCCTCTGCTCAGCTGGGTTGACAGCTGATCAGCTGGGTTGCTCGTGGCGAGGGGGGAGGGACAACAGTTCGTTTTTACGACAGAGTGTTTGAAAGCATTTACTACCAGACACTAGGGGGAGCTCGTAGAGAAAAAACACTCAGACTTGCATAGTGTCCCTTTAAAATGTGGATTTCGTTTGAGTAGTAGCTCTACTATAATGGGATAATGTCCAAATTAACGCACCCTCCAATCAACTGCTCCTGTAACTGTATTGTCACATTTGCCAACTTCATGGGTGCATAACTTAAAAATTCTACTGTAAAAACGTCTAAATTTGTGCATGGTGACAGTCAAGCACAATGGGTATAATGCCCTAGTGCAACTATGAACGCACCCTCAAAGGCAGCTAAGATATAGAGCCACCAATTGAGCCAAAAATGCAATGGCTCTTCTAACTACTATGTTCATCAACTTCATTGGTCCATAATTTGAAAATTGTAGAAATATCTGAAATTGTGCATGATTATATTCAAGCAGAGATGCAGGGTATAAAGCATCAGTGAAACACCCCCAAATGGGCCAACAATGTGATAACTCTTCTGTATTGTCAGATTGGGTCCATACCTTTAAAATGTACAGTATAACCATGCAATTTCTCTTTCAAGTCAATTCAATTTAATTCATACATTAATTTGTATAACGCTTCTCACAATACATATAATTTCAAAGCAGCTTTACAGAAAATGCAGGTTTCTATGTAACAAAATCACAATAGGATTTTATGAGATATCAGAAAGTACATTTATAAGATAGCACAAATTAGTATTTAGAAATATCATACATGCATTTAAAGCAATGATAAAATTATCTTTATTTTTTTTATAATCATCCATCTTTGATGTTCTGGAGTCCTTGCATGGGGTCTCCACAAGTCTTCATAAGAGGCTGGATCCAAGCTGGAGCATAATCTCTGGTTACCCTGTGAAATTTTAATTTGTAATATATATATATATATATATATATATATAAAGTATTCTATTTATTTTTTAAATAGATTCAAATTATGTTATTTGCAAAAATTAAAGAATGATGTAGGCCTAATTATATTTTTACTTCATTTATATAATTATTTGTTATTTACCTTTCAAAATAGTGTATTATTATTTTCTGAAAATAGATAGGCCAACAAGATAACAGGGTCCCTAAAATGTGTAAAGAGAAAAACCACATGGTCCCTAAACTGAGCTGATGATATAGGCTACAAATAATTAAAGAATACTGTAGCCTAATTATACTTATGTGCCTTTATATTTTTACAGTCCGTTTTCGCTGATATATCAGTGTTATTTGCATTTAAACATCGTTTATTAATATTTTATTCTGAAAATAAACACAAAAGTAACACAATCCCTTTAAAAACGCGAAAAAGAGAAAAACCGCACGGTCCCTAAGTTGAGCGTCAGCAAACGCGGAAGTTCGCGTCATTTAAGGTGGAACGGATAGCGTCAATAAGAAGCTGCGAATAAGAAGCTGGATTCAGCCTCGTAATAATCACTCAAATCATGGCTTAATCATAGCTTAGTTAGGCCTAATTTAAATTACAAACTCACAAATGATTTAGTGGCAAGCAAACTCACATTTGATCCGTTATGAGAAAATCTGATCTTTTAATAGCATTTGTCAGATGAACATACTGTTATGGAAATAGTTTTTTATTCATTATTTTATTCATATTAATGGTCTTTAATGGTATTTCCATTATATATAACTGTATATGAAATCCTTAAAAATCCCTATAATAAATCATGTACTTTCCTAATAAGGCAGAGAAAGGTTCAGTTTTGTTTAAAAAAAAAAAAAAACCCTGGTAAAAGTAGCAGGCCATGGTAATATAAATTTGCTTATTTAGCCTACATAATATATTTTACAAACAGATCACATTGGTTTGTTGAATACATCACGCTACAGTCCATCTAGGGAGGTTCCCAGTTTCTACTTTCACTTAGTGAAAGAACTGCGTCTCCTGTGAAGGGCAGAAGAACGACCCTTACAAGCTATTGTCTGAGGGGGGAAAAAAAGTGGTGAAAATAAAGCTTCTCTTTAATTTTCTCGCAGTGGTATTTTTACACGACCTCGGAAAGACATTTGTTTATCTCTCTTTCGATCAATTAATTAATTTATAATTCCTTCCCAGCAAACATTTGGACGTTTAATGACCGTTGAAAAGACGTCCGTCCGAGACGTCCCGTCATGGTTGAAAAATAGTTTCAAAATGAAAGTTGAACTGACGTCTTTGACGTCGTCTGGCCGTGAATTCCACGTCTTTTCTGGCCGTGATTTCCACGTCTTTTCTGCGCTTCCCTAGCCTGGGAAAACCCAGACTACTTCCGGCGAATTTCAATTCTCTCTTCAGGATAGTCTGGAGAAGAGCCCATTCAAACTCATTTGAAAAATACATTGCGGAGCAGAGAGGAGACTGACAACACGCTGGCAGACAGGACAGAGCAGGCTACTTTTCGGTTACGTTTGATATTAAACATATTAAACAAAGTCTCAGCTTTCAAATTTGGTATTTTTTTTAAAGAAATTTAAACAATAAATACCGTTTTGTTGCTCTTTAATGTGCCGTGACAGATCGCTGTAGAGCATTTAAAGCTGTTCTTGTGAACCGATCATCTCTTCCTTCTAGTTAATTTATAGCCTCAAATAAATATGAACAAACATAAGAAGGAATGTTGTTTTAACCACGGAAAGGCGTCAGTACACTCCGTTTTTCAAGTTCAAATCCTCCTATGTTAATCTACTCTCCTGACTGCTTTGTCGGACAAAATGGCGGATGGCGAAGTATGATTGGTCAGATCACCTGTCAATCAAGCTGAGCTACGTCGGTTGGTGACGCCCCTTTGGAAATGATTCGTCTACATAGCTTCCCTAGACCCTTCACTCAGTTTCAACTGAGAAGGGTCTGGTTTTAACCAGGCTAGCGCTTCCCTGGACGTCTAAATGGGTTTATTATTATTTTTAGTTCTTCTGGATGTTTATAAGATGTGTTGCTGCCAAATGTATGTGTATATATAATCCTGCATATAAAATAAATCACACCCATATTGTGTAACATCGTGAAAGGCAATCAATTAGGCTATTTTTACACATCTTAACTTGACAAAGGTTCTAAAAATGTCCAAAATCGGTCCGGTCAGACCTGGACGTCTATAAAACCGTTTAATCACGTGTACATCAACACATTATTTGTGGACAAAAGCAAAAAATAGTGCTATAATTTAGCACAACATTTTATTGTGAATATTACATTTGAAATGTCTTCCAGTTGTTAAACAGCTACTATTCAAAAAAGATAATAGAAATAGTACAATGTGGTAAATTCTGTGGTAATGGCATTTTCTCTAACAGTTTCACATTAAGGTTAAGCAGACCAGTGCTCGAAGTGGGGCGGTACTCACCGGTACGCAGTACCGGCACTTCTACCCCAGCAAACATTGGTCCGACGGCAACGTCGTGTCCCTGGCCAAAAATAGTCGCGGTATGACGGCATAAATCGGTAAAAATATGTAACACAGAACATTTCCTAAAAATGCATTCAGATACATTTGTACATGTCTACAGTTCTCTGGGGTTGCATGTATAATTGTTATTTTGACTTTTAGCTACGTGTAGTTCAATATAGTGTATCGGGTGAGAGGACGTCACCTGGCGACGTCTTTTACATGTGCATTTATAGTCCATCATGACCCTCCATCATGGAATCCTTGTGAAATATGCAAAAGCTGCATGTGCTTAATCCTTGCATGGTTAATACTGCAAAAATTAATTTAATTGCCCAAGTAGTTTTTAAGAGGTTGTGAAGACGTCCACTGACGTCCTTTACACGTCTAGTCAAGCAAGAAACAGGAATTATCTTTATGAAATACACGAATTGTATACAAAGTAAATATATTTACTTTATCTTGTTTAAATAAATTATAATCACACAGTTCCTAGTGTGGTTAAGTGAATGCAAAGCCTCTGCATTCTAGTCATTATTTCAACCTGTAGCCTACCTGATACGTTGTGTGTTTTTTTGTGTGTGTTTTTTTTAATGGAATGTATGCATATACATGTAAAACAGAAATATATCTGGTCACCATTTATGCCTGAGTTGGATGTAATTGCCAAAACTGTGCTGCCAAGATGTAACAAAAGATCTCCCGACATTACCAAATCCCGCGATAGGTTAGATTATCTCACGAGATGTTAACGCGTTTTCCCCATAGACTCACTCCGGAACACTGAAGTTTGAACAACCACGGAGAGAGGAGGAATTGAGGCCCATATTATTAGAAATCTACTGTTGGGTACATTTTGTATTATTAGATTCACGTGCTAGAGTTTTACTTGTTTGACATGAATGAACCGAAAGAAATGATGCCCACATTGTCAACTGAAATTGGCTAACTGAGTTTGGCTAAAATTAGCTAGTAGGCTAAAAGTTAATTTGAACTTATACAACGGTATACCATAGTATAAAGTATGTTTAATGATACAGTCAAAGTTATTACTGTAAATTATTAATGTAGCCTTTTGAGAGTTTCTTTCAGAAAGTAAATTATCTGAAGTAGAATGAAATTAGCTGGATTTGAACATGTATGTTTTCAGTAACTGCTTTAAAAATATTTTGTAATTTTAGAATTGCTAAACATGTCTATTCAGGGGACATCACAGCCCACCTGTCTTTATCAGAAATGTCCTGTTCACTTTCTCACTGTTACACACCTAGTTAAGGGTCTTTCTCAAGGGCACCACAGTGGTATTGAAGAGGCAGGGGACAAATGCTGTTTTGAATTTAGCTGAAGACCATACAAATATTTTGAAAATAAGTACATGTCATTTACCTCAAATTTTTAATTTTCATTTATTTTAAAAAGAAATATATTCTCTTCCCTTAGATGCTGTGAAGAGGTGGAGCCCACATGCTACAGACACTGAAATTGATGCAGCAATGGCAGAACACCTGAAACACGCTCCAGGAAGAGCTGTTTAAGGGATAGTTCACCCAAAAATGAAAATTGTCATCATTTACTCAACCTCATGTTTCAAACCTGTATGTTTGTGTTCTATGCTAAACACAAAGATATTTAGAAGAATGTTTGTAACCAAGCAGATGTCGCTTCCCATTAACTACCATAATCATTTTTTCTCCAATAATGGTAGTCAATGGATGCTCTATTTGCTTGGTTACAAACATTCTTCAAAATATCTTCTTTTGTGTTCAGCAGAAGAAAGAAACTCATACAGGTTTGGAATTTGGTGAGTAAATTACATAATTTTCATTTTTGGGTGAACTATCTTTATATAATAATTCAGTATTTTGCAATTGGTATTTTAGTTTGGTTAACAAATCGAGAGCTTAGAATTATAAGGTTCTATCTCCGTTTATTGTAGTTTATTGAGGATCAAAGTTTTTAACTCGGTTTATGTTTTGTGAGATGGAACTTTTTTATTTTATTAATAACTACTAACAAAATATTTTTTTTAACAAAAATAACACCACACAGGCATTAATAAACACCTAATGGATCACATTGTCAAAAACTCAATTTCGACCAAAAGTGGAGATTATAATTCTAAGCTCACGAAATGTTAAACATTGAAAAAAATAAAGAGAAATTTTGGCTGTTCAAGATCAATAAAATGTTGTGCTTAATCAGAACATGCTTCTTTTTTGCTTATGTCCACAAATAATGTGTTATTGTTTTTGATGTACACGTGGTTAAAACGTTTTATTGACGTTCAGGTCTGACTGGACCAATTTTGGACCTTTTTAGAACCTTTGTCAAGATGTGTAAACCTCAAGACTTGATTGCCTTTCACGATGTTACACAATAGGTGTGTGATTATGTTATATGCAGGCTTATATATACACTTAAATTATGCAGCAACACATTTAAACACATATGACGACGCATTTAGACGTCCAGGGACGCGCAGAAGAGACGTGGAATTCCAAGGATTCCATGCACGTGTAAAAGACGTCGCCAGGTGACGTCCTCTCACCCGATACTATAGACGTGTAAAGGACGTCAGTGGACGTATTCACAAAACTTATTAAAACTTTAATTTAATAAAAAATTTAATTAATTATTGCAGTATTAACCACGCAAGGATTAAGCACAGCTTTATCACAATTGATTTCATAGAGGGTCATGATGGACTATAAATGCACGTGTAAAAGACGTCGCCATAGTGACGTCCTCTCTCACCCGAAACACAACATGGTAGGCTATATATTGAACTACACGTAGCTAAAAGTCAAAATAACAATTATACATGCAACCTCAGATAACTGTAGACATGCACACATGTATCTGAATGCATTTTTAGGAAATGTTCTGTGTTACATATTTTTACCGATTTATGCCGTCATACCGCGACTATTTTTGGCCAGGGACACGACGTTGCCGTCGGACCAATGTTTGCTGGGAAGACAGCGTTCGACGTGTTGTTTGAAGACGTGAGTGCGCGCGCGCGGCTGGGGCTCTCTCTCTCTCTGCTCGTTATGCGCCCTGTCAGGCGATCAACACTCATTCTATTCTATATCACTCGCCGATCAAATAAGGCTTTAGTTTGTCGGGACAAAAATTTGCTTTGGCGGCCACCAAAAAAAATTCAATGCAGGAAAACCGCTGACAAGGCTCGGGAACATTGGCTGCGCTGTTTTGTACCTTGCTCTAAGTTGACTTTACTAGTTCCAGCTTCACCGTCACATGCACCTTTTTAAAAATATTTGTTTAGAAAATCTCCCAGGCCTCTATTTTCCTCTTCTCTTCTTCTCTTTTCTGAGCACCGGACATTTTGAGCGTACCGAACTTCAAATCAAATGACATCAAATTTTGATCAGTGGCCAAACCATTTTTGTGTTGGGGGTGTTTTTTTTTGTTGTTGTTGTTTTTTTTTTACCACTATTTCAAGGACAATTAGGAAGAAAACAAATAAAAAGCTTTTATGTAACTCAAATATTACATATTTTTTCCACAAATAGGACTATTTTAAAATGTTTAAAAAAAAAATTCCATAATTTAATGAGGAGCCAGTCCTGCCCCCTCCCCCTCCCCTACTAGAGAGTATCGGCACCTTTTCCCCTCCACTTCAAGCACTGAAGCAGACATTAATCAAACCAGAATATAACAAAAGTACAGGAACAGTCAACATATTTTTAGAGTCTTTCTATAATATGCCATCATTGATGAATAGAAGTCAGAGCTGTGGCAGCAGTTTCAGTTACTAACAGTCTTGCATTACTGATAAACAGCGATAAAAGTTTTTTAGAGTCTATGAAGTTTGTTTATGGCTTTATGATTGTGGTTTTGTTTATGGCTAATTTTTTTAAATCCACCACCCTCAGCTGTTCCTGGAGCGTTCTTCAGGTTTTCCTCCACTGATGCATCAATGTCTGAGTCTGTAGCATTTGGGCTCCACCTCATCACAGCATCTGAGGAAAGAGAATATGGTTTAACAAAAAGAAAAGAAAACGGCTAATTTCTAGGTAAATTACGTACTTTTTTTGTTGTTGAAAATGTCGGAAAATAACCATGTTATTTTACTGAATAAACGGTCCGTGGAGCACAAACGAGTTGCGCAGTTTCGTTCCGCTTTCTTTTTTTTTTTTTTTTGCGATGTTTTAACAATGTTGCGGTCGCGCCAGCGCGACCTATAACAAAATTTGGTCTCACCGGCAGAAAAAATTAACCTGGTGCTACCAGACTCTCGTACATAAATGTAAAATTAAATTAAATTTGTACAGAGAGTCTGGCCCCTCTCCATTTAGGCGGGTATTCTGTTGAAACAGAGAATGTCTAATGTTACATTAATAATACAAAATGTACTTACCCAACAGCAGATTTTTAGTAATTCGGCAACACACCAATGCACCCTCAAATCCTGCTCGCCTCGTGGTTGTAGAAAAACTGGAAAATAGCTATGTTATCGCTTTATCGCGAGATAATATATCATATCGCGGGATTTTGCAATATCGCGAGATTTGCTACAATGTCCCGGTGGCACAGTTTTGACGTGTAAAGCAGTGTACGTCTTTTCAGAACCTCTTAAAACTACTTGGGGCACTTAAATTAATTATTGCAGTATCAACCAAGGTGTAAGCATAATACTTTTGCATATTTCATAAGGATTTCATAGAGTCATGATGGACTATAAATGCACGTGTAAAGGACGTCACCTACTTGACGTCCACTTAAAACGACTAAAATGCAGTGGCTTTGCAGTCAATTAACCACACTGGGCACTTTGTGATTATAATTTATTTAAACAAGATAAAGTAAATATATTTACTTTGTATACAAATTATGTATTTCATAAAGATAATTCCTATTTTTTTCTGTCTTGCTTGACTAGGCGTGTAAAAGACGTCAGTGGACGTCTTCACAACCTCTTAAAAACTACTTGGGCAATTAAATTAATTATTGCATTAACCATGCAAGGATTAAGCACAACTTATTTCACAAGGATTTCATAGAGGGTCATGAATGCACAAAAGACGTCGCCAGGTGACGTCCTCTCACCACTATTGAACTGTACGTAGCTAAAAGTCAAAATAACATTTATACATGCAACCCCTGAGAACTGTAGACATGTACAAATGTATCTGAATGCATTTTTAGGAAATGTTCTGTGTTACATATTTTTACCGATTTATGCCGTCCTACCGCGACTATTTTTGGCCAGGGACACGACGTTGCCGTCGGACCAATGTTTGCTGGGTTATTATTGCTGATTAATGGAAGTGAAATGTGTTTGTCATAAAACAATGTGGACTTTTTGTAATGGTTTTAAACACGTTTGAGGGCGCGGGGTCACAATCGAGGGCTGCATTTCCCCCCACAAATAAGAAAAAAATAAAACACCATAAACCCTATAAAATCATATTATATGTCCAACAAATATGTGATCGTACGCGTCAAAGGGTTAAAGAACATGATGAAGCGTCACTACGTCATCGCGCTACAGTGCGCGGATGAGCATCCCAAAATAACCTATTAGTTTCTCTTCGGCGTCGATGTGATGCAGAGGACCAGAGCGCTATTGTGTATCAAAAGAAAGATGCAATGATTTTTTTAGGAAAAATGGGGGAAATGAAGCTTCTGTTTATGTTGCCTTTATTTCTCGTGTGTTTAATCAATCATGGTAAGACATTAAGCTTATATGTTATTGTCACTTTTATCTAATCGATTTAGCCTATATTCGACAGCAATGCATTTATCATTTGCATTTTGCTGTGTGTGTTTTAACTTGAGCATTGTAAGACATTTAGGCTTGTAGACATCCCACACAAACTCATTTCAGGGAGTGGCATCATCCAGACACACAGAGATCAAGAATCAGCGTATGAATCTCAACAATGATGACATGAAATGAAAAGCTTCATGCTGCAGTGCATGCTGGGTACCAGCATAATACAGAACTCATTGGTGCTTCTCATTTGTTATTTGTGTGTCCTCGCTTCCTTTCCTCGCGTCTCAGCTCCTCCTGTTTAGGATGCAAGGAAAGAAAATAAAGACAGAGGAACATCTTATTTGTACGTTAGAATATTATTGATCACTAAAGCTTCACAGCGTTATCAGCTGCACTCAAAGGATCAGGGCCCGTATCCCTAAAGATTCTGAGAATCCTCTCAGAGAGCTCCTAACTTAACCTAAAAATTCCTTGCCAGGAGTTTTAGCTTAGAAGTGATTCCAGAACATTTTCAGTGAACTCTGAGCAAGGAATGGATGGAAAATCCTATCTTAGTGAGGAGGTGTGGTTGACCCCGTTGCTAGGTATGAGTCATCATTTCAAAAGCCGTGATTGGTTGATCCTACAAGTTTGATGAAAATGAACTTTTGGTGATAATGAGCAAAGGATGTACCCTCAAATCAATAAACATAATTATACACTCTAATCTTATGCAGACTGTAATTGTAAATAATATTTCACATTCAAGAAAATATCTGGAAAATGAATAGTAAGCTGTAGGGGTTATTGCCTAACATTAGAATCTAAAATATGTGAAAACTTAAGCTCATTACACCCTGTTCAAATAATGATTTGTGTCTTATTTGCTCATATTAATATCCTAGCTGGCATATTTTGTACTTTCACTCCCATATGGACCCCATTGAAAACAGGATGGCCTATCTCAAGGGGCTGTCCTTAATGAAGTAGAAATTGCAACGTTACAACTCAGTGTGGTCTTAACGAGGGTAACACGGCTCAGCTTTTATCAATGTCTGTGATTGCTGGCTGGTCTATTTATGAAGGCTTGTTAACAAATATCCTACAAACACATAAAATGGCAACACAGTCTCACCCCCAAACGTCACATACTGACGCGTCTTGACCAAACGGCAATATACGACGAAAAGGGTACCCCTAAAACGTCCGTATGTGACTATTCGGGTTATGGGTAGGTTTAGGTATGCGTTAGGGTACCGCTAAGAGGCGCTGCTGGTGCGCTTATGTCTTCGTCTCATATGGACGTTTTAGGGGTACCCTTTTCGTCGTATATTGCCGTTTGGTCAAGACGCGTCAGTATGTGACGTTTTGGGGTGAGACCGGGCTGAAAATGGAGAAAAAAAGGAATGTCATCCAGTGTTTGCAGGACATCTCTCCTGCCTCCTCTGTTGGCCATTTTGTGCAGCTGCTTAGGGGAACTCCTAAGCCACTAAAAGTCCTCTTCCCTGCTCTTAGCAGATCTCGCCTTAGGAGCCCTTTTAAGCGCTAGGAATCTTGAGGAATAGCTTTTATATTAACTGGGATTTTCGTGTCACTTTTAGGGGAAATTCTAAGAAAACGTCATGACTCTGAGAATTTTCTTAGAATTTGGCCGCTAGGAGCCACTTTTTGCACAAAAATTCTTTAGGGATACGGGCCCTGAACTCTACTGGGTATCCCTGCTGTAAATCAATGATGTTCTTCTGCTCTTTGCTTGCATGTTACATTATGTATACAGAAAAACATGTTCACAGCACTTTCCTGTTGTGTAATGTTGTTTAGTTCATAATGAATTGTTAATTTCTTCTACAGGAGCTTCTGGTGTTGAGCCAGACAGAGTGTCAGTGTCAGTGATGGAGGGAGATTCAGTCACTCTAAACTCTGGTGTTCAAACAAACCAACAAGACAGAGTTAGATGGTATTTTAATGTCACTCGCATCGCTCAAATCAATAGAGATCAGAGTAAGATCTGTACAGATGTTCAGTGTAATGAAGGTAATGAGAGATTCAGAGACAGACTGAAGCTGGATCATCAGACTGGATCTCTGACCATCATGAACATCACAAACACACACTCTGGAGATTATACACTGAAGACCATCAGCAGCAGCGAGAGTGAAAAGATCTTCAGTGTTTCTGTTACTGGTGAGTCATTATGTTTAAAAGCAAGTCTTGTACATTTAAATTACATCATTAATGCGTTTAGTGATATTTTTACAGTGACATTTAGAAGGATTTTTTTTCTCTTGTGAATATTAATTCACATACAGTTTAAAGATAATTTCTTTAAACACATTTGCTGTTAAAGTGAACTTTGTAGATTTAAATATACATTTTAATCAGTATGACTGAACATTTTTATTTTTTCCATTGGTTATTAGTTTTGACAGTTGGTTTTGTTCTGGTATACATGATTGACCATTTTTCATCATATCATCTCTGTTCATCTTTTAAAATCATCTGCATCTGTCATTTCATACTCAGTGTTTTGTAGTTCACCAGTATAGTGAAAGTTCTTGAAAAACTGAGGCTTACACTGATGTCAATTTTCTAGTTTGTTTACTTCAGAGAGGAAAAAAACAACAACTGGAGTACTTGACCAGGCTGAATCAAAAAACAACAATATCAGCATACTTAGTATGTAGTTTGAGTGTATCAGGTTGGGGTGCCATCATTGCAATCTTTCAAAATAAACACAAAACATAAAGTAATAGTGTTTTCTCATCATTTACACTTAGTAACACATATGTGTCTATTCAGAAAAAAAAAAAAAATATAATTATTGAACAATAAAAGTTACAACAACCAGGAATCAAAAGTGCAGAGGATTAGATGTAAAATATGTTTATAAGGACAAAACGTGAATAAATGTTGTTTTTCAGATTGAAAGTCAAGAGAGCGTGTTTTATCTCTTTCTTATAATCCGTTCTCTCATGTTGTGTGTCTGTCCCTCAAAACAAGATCCTCCAGCATCTGTTGGTTTGTGTTTCAGGTGTTTCTGCTGCTGAACGAGAAGAAGTGAAGAGAAAGGAGGGAGAATCTGTTACTTTATACACTGGTGTAATAAACAACACAAATGATTTATTGACTTGGTATTTTCATGACAGCCGCATCGCTGAAATCACTGCAGATCAGAGTAAGATCTGTACAGATGTTCAGTGTAATAATGATACTGAGAGATTCAGAGACAGACTGAAGCTGGATCATCAGACTGGATCTCTGACCATCACAAACACCACAAACACAGACTCTGGAGAATATAAACTACTGATCAACAACAGCAGATTCAGCATCATTAGGAGCTTCAGTGTATCTGTCACTGGTGAGTCTCATTTGGTCATTAAGTATATTTTCCATTGAGCCGTTTTAGAAAACCAGTAAATGTTTTCATTGTGGCCTGTTTGAAAAAGTGAGTTTTTTGACTCAATATTAAAATACAATTGAGATTAAAAGTGCATAATATCAGTAAAATATTCCGTGAACATTGTTTTCTGTTAATCTCACAGAGCTGATGCTGTTTTAACTGATGTTGCTCAAAAACACAGACTGCACAATTTACAAGTTAAAGGGGTGGTTGATTATGATTTCACTTTTCTAACTTTATTTAGTGTGTAATGTTGCTGTTTACATAAACAACATCTGCAAAGTTACAATGCTCAAAGTTCAAAGCAAAAGGAGATATTTGCTTTTAAAGTAATTGCTTTTAAAATAGGACTACAACAAACGGCTGGTAGGAACTGTAGCACATTAGCTCTATATGAAATATTAATAATCAATAATAACTGGTTATAATTGATTATGAATATTTGGATTAGTTAATATAATTAATTTACTGTCGTAAATTAATATTACAATCAATGAACCTATTTGTCCCATGAACACTCAGGATCAATTGTTTATTAACTCTAAGAAATGTACATTTCCGGGGTGTGGGGAAATGTCTTTCTTAATTTACAATACTACTAAGAGCAGTAACCAAGATCTAAATGATTAGTGACTCCAGTTATTAGCTTGAGACACGGACAACTTTACGTGTAACATGAACAAGATTTTATTAACTAGTCTAAAGACTTAAACTACTCTAACATACACACACATACATGCATACAGTTTACCAAGAGAAAAAGAGCTGAAGCAGAATACAGGAAAGCAAGAAATTATAGCATTGTTTGAAATCATTGTTTGTCAGCAGATCAACAGCCTTGAGCAAACCATCAGTTTAGTTCTAAAACGCCCTTCTTTAAAAGGGTAAGGATACTTAATGTATCAAATAATGAGACTAAGTTTGATACTTGCATGTCTCGCCCGTTTGAATTAAACTGTCCTGATGCAATTTGTTGAGGTTCCAGTTGATCTTTGCTGATGTGGTCTTGATGAGAGAGAGATAACTTCACATAAGATACATACATTCATCAAGTAACCATTCAGAAATGTTGTCACTTCTTCTTGAGTCTCTCCATCTTTCTGACTCTGGTTTGAACATAAAAGGCTAAACATTTTTGAAAATTTCAGTGCATTTCTGTGTGAGGTAATCGACGCTGTTTTGCTTTTAAAGGGACAGACAAAAAAAACGGTGCGTTTATTCTCACCCAAAAAGAGACAACTTTAATATGTTATATACAAATATCTGTAGGGTATTTTGAGCTAAAACTTCACATAAAAACTCTGGGGACATCGGAGATTTATTTTACTTATTGTGAAAATGACATTATACCACCCCTTTAAATCAATATCATGCACCTTTCTTCTGTAAATAGAAAGATGTAATTATCAGTCAACAGTATTGGTAAAATCAATTACCAGTTGATCTCTATTATTAATGACTGTTTTTCTTTATCTGTTCCAGATACAGGTTTGTCCTCAGCTGTTATAGCAGGAATAAGTTTTGCTGTTGTTGTTCTGCTGTTTGTGACTGTATCAGTCGCTGCTGTGATTTACAATCGTCACAGGAGATATACAGCAGTAAGAAATTATGGCAAGTATATCATACAGCTGATTATACAAAATGTGAATATGAGATTTATTGTGCAAAAATAATCTTTAGACATATGTTAAAGTATTTGTTTTCTAATTGACCAAAGTATGTGTTTTTCAAACAGGAGACAAGACATCAGGCAATGATGATCAGGTGAGATACTGTGAGCACTAAATCTATCTAAAAAAATAAAATAATTTACAGCAGACTGACAAAGTGAATTGGTGACATCATTTCAAACAAACTCAGGCCAAAACAAAGTTTGTTTGGAGTTTGTTTCAGGAGTTTGAAACCACTTGCTTTAAACTCACTTGGTTCGTGGTGATTATGTTTAAGGTGTGACTGTTTTCTCACCCCTGTAATTTTTTTTGAGTGTTTTTTTTTTTATTATTATTGAGAGGGAAGCGTGCAGCACATTTTTACATATTCATCTAAACTTGTGCATGCAGCGTCTGGATGTTTGCATACAGTATATCACTGGTCACGAATTTCAAACTTCTTTTTACCCCTGACGTAAATTAGGAAAAATAATTTCACCATGAGTATATCGGAGCCTTAGGTGGTGTGTATCTGTTTGTGTTTTTTGTGTGAATATATGTGTGGTTTCATTCAGCAATCATCACACAGAAACACCAATTCTAATTGATGTATTTAAGAGAGCGCTGCTCTTGAGCTGTTTTACTTCAGAATGAAGAACATGGTTTTTTACATTGAGTAAACATCAGAGGGAAAAATACATGTGTGTAACTGAATCATTAATCATGAACATTTGTTTTAACTGTGACTTTGTTTTCTTTATTTCAGGAGATTGGTGACACAGAACAAAAGTCCCTTATTGACAAACCAATAAAAAGTCTCACTAAGTCCCTTCATAAGCCTGAGAATCCACAGATGGATGCTGATAAATGGATGTCTGACAAGGTTCTCTGGAATCGGAACCAGCCTCTGCCAACGGCTGTCCCTAAAGGGGCTTTTAATGATCAGAATGACCCTCCGAAAGAGGAGCCTCCGAAAGAGGAGCCTCCGATGGCGGACCCTCCGAAAGAGGACACTCCGATGGCGGACCCTCCGAAAGAGGACACTCCGATGGCGGACCCTCCGAAAGAGGACACTCCGATGGCGGACACTCCGAAAGAGGACATTGGAAAAGGAGAACATTGAAAAGAACACTCCTGACAATGAAGAGAACATTGAAAAGAAAACTCCTGACAATGAAGAGAACATTGAAAAGAAAACTCCTGACAGTGAAGAAGAGAAAATGTTTTTTGAACAACTAGGCCTATAAAGAGATCAACAAAATATAACTATACTCGAAACAGCATACAACAAAACAGGATATGAACTGAACAACCTGACCTAACTGAATGAGACACAAGGAAACATATATAGTGGCTTGGCCAAACCAATTTACACATAAAGGGAAAGCAAAAATGGACGGCAAATACAAACAACTACAAAGCAAAACAAACTAAACCCAAAATCCCCCTCCAACATGGAAGCACATGGTATGGCTTAATTGGCAGGCCACAGGATATCACAGTCCTCCACCCTTGGCCACGCCTTTCTTCTCCCAGGACAGACCTCTCTCCAACATGGTAACAAAGAAACTATGATTACAGTTTTTCTCGATTGCTTAAACACATTTCTTTAAACTATGCCTCATATTCTCAAAACTGTAAACACAAATCCATAACGTCTCACCCAATTCCCCAAACATCCTATTTTCAGGTCAAAATGAAGCTCGACACTCAAAACCATTCACTCTTGCTGAAAAACAAACTTTGCCCTCAGACAGGACACACAAGCCCTCAAAACCACACACACTACAACATAGTCTAACACACTGGTGCAATAAATTCAAAACAACATTTCCAAAACTGGTAAGTTATGTTGCTTGTGGTTCCCCCCTCACAAACCTTTTCACATGATGAACACAAAAGACACAACCAATGGATACATTGGCAGATTTTTATTCATTCATGTACTACACAGTACAACACACACAACAAAACAAAACAATTTTTTTACCCTGTTTTTACTTTTTTTTTCTCCTCTTACAGTTTTTCTCGATTGTTTACACACATTTTCTGAAAGCATGCCTCATATTCTCAGAACTCTACACACAAATCCAAAAAAACACACACAATGGGCAAAACCCCTCAATTCTCCTGCAAAATGAAACTTTACATTCAAAACAATGTTATTTCTTCTCAAAATGGTATTTTGTTTTCAAATGACACACACAAACCATCATATGAATAGACATTTATAAGAACCAGTTGAACACTGATGTGCTCAATGTAAAACACTTTGATGAATGGAAAACACTTCTTCTCCATTCATCATAATGACTTAGGCCTTTTTTTGTTCAGTGTTACACATACAGTACATACAAAAGTGTGTTGTAAAATATTTGAGAATATTGTTTTTATACTCAGAACACACAAATACACAGTAACAAATATTTTATTTTTCCCACAAAAACAATGTACACAGTGTACATCCCAACCAACACAAAGTTGTACATACAGTGGTCTACATACAAAACAACAGAAGAATTGACTGTATACAGTTACAGTAAAAAAAGAAAAATCCAATGTTGGCATCCATTGCTCCATTGAAGAGCTCACCTGTTGCCCTTTCATGCTAAAGCTCTGATTGCTAATTGTAAAACTGTGAGACGGGTGTTTGCCCATGTGATGAGTCAGTGTGCATATTTGAATGGCAGTGTGTTCCTTGTGAAAACAAGAGATTTTCTGCATGAAAATTGTGCCAAAAGCAGAGAATTGTGTGTAGTGTTTTGAAAAAGGTGTGTTTTAGAACTGCAATTTGAGTGTAAAGCAGGAATTGTGCTTGTAGTTTAGCAGAATTGGTTCAGGGGGGTGGTGAATGAGTTACATGTTGTGGTCATTGTGTCTCAAGTACCAGAAAATGTGTGTAAACAATCGAGAAAAACTGTAATTTTTTTGTATATTTACTTACAGTAAGATGTGTGTGACCATCATATGACAGTAAAAGAGCACACACAAACCTTATTCTAATATGTAATTGTATTAGAGTGGTAAAGAGTGTTGGTCGTGACAGGAGGGCCTCCACTCAAGGAGACAATATGATGAACACGTCTAAGAATGTTTCACGTATGGTTGAAATACCATCATTGGCCTAGAAAGATAACATTCTGGGAGTCAAGACTATAAAGGAGAAAGGATGCCCTCCCTTTTCTTGCAAGAAAATGCACCTCATCAAAGACTATTGGAAATGCTTGTCTCTTATTCAGTGATAGAATTTTGTTTGTCACCACACCTCCCTGAAGGTTCTCGAGGCGACGGTAAAGCGACTCAAATTTGGCCTTACTCGTAGCTCAGCTTCCCTCATAGTCATACCATAAAGACATGTGCAACTAGAGTGGCTTGAATTTCATCTGAGACTGCTTGTCTTCTTGCCCTCCTCCTCCTCCTCCTCCTCCTCCTCCTCCTCCTCCTCCTCCTCCTCCTCCTCCTTATCCTTATCCCTCCTCGATCTCTTCCTTCATGTCTTTTTGGATCCATTGTTCCAAAACTGAATGAACTGACTCTGGCCCTTTTATCTGTCTATTGAAGGATCTGATTGATGTGTTAAATTTTGACTCTTAGTGTTTCCACCTGGATAATTGTGTGCTAACTGAGCTGAAGCTGTGCTGACTTGAGTGAACAATTTTGAATGCTAGTGCTTTCTAAATGACAGCATGGTCTAGGCAATGAGAAATGAAGGGATTTGTGTGTAGAGTTTTGCAGTAACAGTTCAACAAATCTGAATCATGTGTCGAAACGGGAATAGTGTTTATAGTTTAGTGAAATGGGTGTGCTTTTTGATAAATGGCATTATGGTTTTGAAATTTTAGTTCAAAAGCCTGGTTATAGCGTTTAAGCAATCGAGAAAAACTGTAATAGAACAGAAAATGTTTACATAACCCTACAATGTAAAAATGTGTGCACTCCATTTAAACAGTGTATGGCTAAAACAAATAAATGTATATTATACCTGAAATAAACTATGTGATCTGTGTTTTCAAATCATGAATTGTTTGGGGTGTGGCTAACTGCAAAAATAACTTTACCTGCGTACCTAAAACATGGCTTGTGTGCTGGTAGCAGGGGCGTAATTTGTGGGGGGGTTGGGGGGGAGATAACCCCCCCAATATTTAAATCTATGCATTACAACCCCCCCAATATTTATACCATGATCACATGAAAAATATGCAGACCCAAACTTCAACCCCCCCAATGTTCAAACCAAATCTACGCCCTTGGCTGGTAGGCTTGTATGTGGTAGGCTTGTATGCAGTATTACCACAAAGCCTTGCCGGTTACCACAAAGCCTTACCCTGACTTGCCGGTTATTCATCCTGTGTGGCTTGGGCCATCACACTCTGTCTCTGACTGTCAATAAAGAAGAGAAAAGTGATCAGAAAAAGCCTCTGTCTCCGACTGTCCGTAACGAAGTGACAAGTGATAGCAATGAACTACGTAAGTGACAGCTTTTTAGTGATTTTAAATGAAGCATGAACTTTTTAGTATTTTGGATTACAATGTTTACGACAATAAAGTTGACAAGATCGTGAAAAATTAAACATAATAGTTCATAACATGTTATGTTGGACTAATTTAAACACACTGCCTGCATCACAACGCGATTATAATACATTAATACATTATAAAACACATAATACATTACCATAACATGTTAATTATGCATGAATATGCAGTTACTATATGTATAGTTTTACCGTTAGCATTTGCCACTTATCCTTTGGAAAAAAAAATCACAAGTTGCCTACTCTTCATGGCAGATGTGTGTGTACTATTCTGAAATAGCTGTTTTAGAACCTCTTTACTGGCAACACTAACAAATCGGGCCGCTCTGCTTGTGTTAAACTACAAGTTAAGTGCAGTGTATCTTCTTTCAAATACATTTTAACACTCCTAAGTGTCTTCTTTTAAAAGAAATCATGCATGACTGTAGTCATGATTTGCAATCATGAATGTTTAATTAGCCTACGTCATTTTCCAGTGTTGCTCATAAATTGGGATGACAGGAAAGAGGCTAGCCGCTATTTCATTGCTCTTTTGTGTCGATTTGTTGTTTAATTCTTTTTTTCTTTTTCTTTTTTTTTTTACAACTTATTAGTTGTTTATTACCATTTACTTCATATATCTCCTTTTTTTTCAGTATTCATATCATAGTAAATTGCAGTTCAAGTAGAAGATACTTTACTGACTTAACTGTTTGTTAGTTTGTTTGTATCTAAAATCTGGCTTAGGGCTCTAACAGAGTCTGGGCCGGCCCTGTTCAGGCTACTGACTGTCCTTATTGTTGATGTGTGCAAAAGTGAATGTTTTTCTTTGTACTTCCTTGTTGTAAATGTGTTGTAACCTGTAACATTGTGCCTTTTGTGAAGCATTTAAAAAGCATTTAGCAGTTTATGCATTTTTTTTGCATTTACTAAATGTGAATTGATCTTTCTGTGTTCCCTTACACGCTCCTATGTATATCTATGAAATCCCTGCAGATTAATGTGTAGTGCTATTCTGGAATAAAACGGCAAACACCTGAAATGAACACTTGCATCTCAACATTTGTTATTAGAAATAAATAAGCTAACACTGAATCTTTCGTAGAGTCATTGTGTGTCCTTTGAAGCATTACAAATTTATTAAATGTTTAATTTAGTTTACTGAGTTTAGCATGTGAGGCATAGATGATGATATTTCAAAGAAGAATAAGTCAAGCAACCCAGGTGTCGGACATTAACCTTTGTATCTGGAACAGTGTCATGGTCCCAAGTTAAGCTATGATCATGTGAAGGTATGGGTGATACTGTCAGGCTGATTGGATCATTTGAATGATAGTGTTATGCTGATTCTTGATTGAATCAAATCATCCCTCTGCTTTGTTTTGATTTGTGTGCACCTCCAAAAGTCCCTCCTCCTTGTAAATGTATAAAAACTATACTGTACAGAACTCAGTTAGACTTTGGTGACTGCAGCTACCGACAGCTTGCGTTCTCAATAAAGAATCCTGCTGAAGAAAGAACCAAGTCTCCTGGTCTTCGATTCTGAGTTTCCAACAGTTTGTACATTCTGGCATGTGATGTAGCGACTGAAGCAGATCAGACACAATTAGTTATTATATTGAACAAATAACCCATAATATCCCTCACCAAACAAGCAAAATATCTTCTGAATCACCCCCAAACTGCAGCTAACACACAGGCAGAACCAGGTCTGGTTACAGGACACACGAAGACTGATAAGGTAAATGGCTAGAAGGAATTTGCAGAGAGTTGTGACCCTCACTGTATTCTACATATAACCACTTGAGAAATGTATTAACAGGTATCCAATTTTCCCATCTCATCATTTTCCTTTCATAGGGTTTGGCCTATGTATTCATTCTCTCTTTTAAACTCTTTTGGATTAATGTTTCAGATTTGCATATGGTGAAACAAAATCACATGTGGAGCAGGTTTGGTCTCTATGAACTCCAATCTTCGTCCCTCATTTGTTAATTTACATTACATTTGGCTAACTCTGTGGTGCAGGCAGTGGGTTTAATCAGTGACTTTATTAGTAGATTTACTATCCGGCGTCTTTCCATTACCTCCTTAACCTGCTTCCAGAGTTTTTACACGTAGAAAAGGTGAAAAAAATGACATTGTCCATTTTTCAGACTGAACGATTATGTGAGTTCCTATGGCAACTATCGATACGGCACAGATGACCTACAATGGCAACATTTTCACTATTACGACAGAAAATCAAAAACACTGCCCTAAACTCACTAGCAGAAAGGCAGCGAGAAACCAGACCTCAGCTTCATATTCACTACCTCCTCAATGGCAGGCAAGTATTTCAATTCAGTAGAAAAATCGCTCCTCTTCATAACATAATGATCACATCCAACATATGTTGTGATTTTCTAAAACTGGCACAGTACGGACTTTCCTCCATCTCGCCCATCCATTCTGCTTTTTTTTTTCTTTCACTTCCCTCAATCTGAATTTAGTGCATCATCAGAATCACGTGACTGCAAAAAAGTAGTGATGGCAATTTCAAAACCCTAGGCTTGTTTGAGATTTGTTTCCATTTGAAGGACTTGTTTATCAATCATTTTTACTTTAATTACAGACATGTTTTTATATATAATTTTTAATCGCCCCTATCTTCAGTTGAGATGTTCAGAACTGCACCATATTTCATGTGTATGATTAACTTGACATCCTCTGGGGGTATGCTAAGTTTCGTAGAATTTCATCCATGGGGGGGGTATAAAATAAATTCATTTATGTGCACATTTAGTGACTGTACACTCATCGGCCTGTAGATGGTGCTGTTGAGCGAAGGGTTGCTGGTTTAGAATGATACTGTCACACACACACATGCAGGAATACAAACAAACGCAAGCATGCACACACACATACACACACATACAAATCCACATGCACACACTGTAAAAAATTTCTAACCCTCCCAAATCAAAAATTTCAAGTGACCGATAACATCTAATTTTTTCACTTGGCCCAAGTGAAATTCTGTAAATTATAAAATTAAATTCACAGATTTTCACTTGGGCCAATTGAAATTTACAAAATTTCACTTGGGCCAATTGAAAAATGTAGATGTTATCGGTCACTTGAAAATTTTGATTTGGGAGGGTTAGAAATTTTTTACAGTGCAGACACACACACACAAACACACACGCGCACACACATGTACGCACGCATACATACACGCACAGACACACACACACAGACACACACATACACAAACACACACACATACACACACACACAGACAGACATGCACATACTACTACTTTTTTTAGGTATCAGCCATATACCCGATTTACCAATACCCAATGTGTTATGCTTGGGCAGTATACTAATGAGGTGGGTGGGACATGTTTCATGCCATGTTAGATCACATCCTGAGAGTCTACGCTTTCAGAAAATATATAGTTTATATAGTTGAATCAGTTTTCTCTTCATGGTACAGACCAAAATGTATTATGTGTACACTTTCTTCACCTAAATCCATAAAATCCCATTAATTTCAATGGGACATTTACTTAAGTGTTCTACTAGGTACAGTGGGAATGAGTTTAATTTTGTTAACATTGTTTTTTTAAAACTCTGGGACCAGGGCTACAAGATAAAACCACTTTTTTGGGAAAAAATGTTTTTTATTTCAGTAAAACACAACAAACCCATGCCAAAGTCAGATAACCACTGTTATGGATGTGACGTTTTCACATTATGGATGCTAAGTGTCTAAACTAATGACTTTTGATATAAAACTTAAATAGTAATGGCAAATAATTACAAAACTCTAAATTATCCATGATCCACAGGAATACTCCAGACAGTCTTTTAAAATATACAACTTATATACATAAACACGCAATACAGCCAAATTGCTCCACGTCATTTATTTTTGTGGAAAGCCAGTGCAGGCCTGAGCGGCGGTCATATTTTGTACCCCGGGGACCAAACTAAATTTTTCCGTAAAAGTCTAGTGGGGCTACATGCCCACCAAATTTCATGTTCCCCGGTGTTTCGGTGTCCCTGGTATCGTTGACGAAAAATTCAGTAGATGACGAAAAAAAAACGAAAAAAAAACACTTTGACAATCCCTATATGATATGATCCCTATATCTCATAATAATTATTTAAACTAACATTCAACATCTCATTAACAATCACCATATTAACTACAGTAAATCAAATCAAATGCCTTGACAATAAATTATAAATGTTAACAAACTTAAAACACAGCTTTCAAACTCAAATAATGTCATGATTCTGCCTTCATGTCCTAGATCTTTCTTGTTTTGAGGCAGGATCATGACAGACCCATGTTTTGTGTACAAGCACATGGCCATTTGTTTGGGCCATGTGCTTGTGTTGTCTCGTTCTCTTGCCCCGCCCCCTTGTTATCCTCGTTTTGTCTTGATTGCTTTACCCATTATCACCTGTGTTCCTGATTAGTTTGCTCCCTATTTAATCCCCTCATGTTTTCTGTCCTGTGTCGGTACATTATCTAACTTTGCCTGTTATTCCTTGTGAGACGTTGCTTGTTTAAGACTGTGAGTACTTTGTCAGTGACCTGTTAAATCAGTTTTGTGAGTTCGTTTCCCGTCATCGTCTAGTTAGAGTTTAGTCATTGTTTGTTATCTTGTCTTAGTCAGAGTTACCTGTCCTCAGTTCTGTTTTGCCCCCTCGTGGGTTTTTGTTTTCTGTTTTTGTGTTTAAATAAACCTTGAGTGTCTGCACCTCGTCTGCTTTTGGGTTCATCTCTGCACATCCCCATGACAAATAATTGGTCAACACAAATCATACAAAGCTTAGCATCAATCAGTAGTGATGGGCAAATGAAGCTTTGGTGAAGCACTTAACCACTTAGAAGAATTGTTTTGAAAATGGATCATTACTGGAAGCTTCAGTAACAGCGACCTCGCCTGATGAAGTGCAAGGCTGCATCTAAATTATCCCAGCTAGACAGTGGACAGGAGGCTTTAAAGGGATACTCCACTTTTTTTGGAAATAGGCTCATTTTACAACTCCCCCAGAGTTAAACAGTTGAGTTTTACTGTTTTCGAATCCATACTGTTATGTATCTCATAAGACAATGATTTATCAGGACAATTTTTACTGGGGTTTACAGCTACTGTTTTTGTTAATGAAAATAAATGTACATCTCATTTAAAGCTCAAGCTTCTGCTAAAAGTTGCTTCATCTGTAAAAGTTGCTGGCACTGGTGCCACTACTCTCAAATCTTATAGTCTGGTGCCCTGTTTAAAAAAAGAGGTATGAGATCAAGAATAGTTCCTCTTCAAAAACTCCTCTTGCAAAATCTGGAAATAAGTCCTGAAACTAGCAGAGCTTGTCTGCAGGATCACAGCATGCGTATGTGAGTTCTTGGATATACTGTATAATATATAGAAATGCATATACCCTTGAATATAAATCCTGATATTTCACAAACACATAGTAATATCGCTGTTTGATTTTAGTAGATCTTTTATCTGTCAGTTTCAGTATTTTGTAAAGCTGTTTTGTCTAAGCAGAAGTGAAATGTTTTCATATGAACACGAATGGAAACAAAACACCCTTCACCCATAGACTATTCTCACCTCAGACACGTCCCAGACAGCAACATAGTGTAGGCATTAAAAAAGACTGCCGGGATTTACTAAAGAGACGGTGTGGACAGAGTTATTTGCATAAGCAGTTTCCTTTTCAAATGCAAAATTTATGGGAGGAGAGTATTTAAATGTATTATGCAAGGTCATTTTGCGCTAGTCGATTTACTGGTATTTGCGCCATTTTTTACCACCCTAAAAAGCATTCCTTAACCAGACGGTAATATGCGCTGCAGCTCTTGGTAGATGTTTAGTAAATCTGGCCCATGGTCTCTTTAACGAGTCAAACATGAAATTGCTCCAATGAACTATACAATTTAGATGATTTGTATTACAAGGCAAATTCTTTTTAGGGGATCATTTCTTCATCAATCTTTAATTATCACATGTGGTGATTCTCACAATCCCTAAACTCAACCAAAGAAAAAACTGAGTGTGATATCACAGATCTGATAGAAAAAGATCATGTTTTAATGGCAAGAGGTGCATACTCCACATCCTCTTCTTCTTTAATATCCTGTGAAAAAATACAAGAGATTATTATAGGCTACTAAAAAAACAAAATGAAGTGTGACCCTCTTAGAAATTAACTCCTAGAAAGACACTTGACTATATTGGCAGTAAAGTGAAGTTGTCAGGGTGGACATTAACAATCTGATCTAATATGTGATTTTGCTGTCAGATGGTTTAACAGAGTGAGTTTCTGCTCAAATAAACAAACAAATGTTCAGTCCACTTAGAAGAACTTAAAATCATTTTGTGTTGGGACTAAATGAACCACTTATGATGAAATAACTAATTGCATTGTTGATCTACTGTATACTTCCCAGCATGCTTTTTTTTTTGCATTAGGAGAGTACATGTTGAAATAAAGGAAATGTTGCCTCAAAAATGTAGAAAAATAAATTACTTTATCTTTTCTGGAACTATGTTTTCCTATAAAGCAATAAGGAATCTTACCAATTTCTGTGTGTTTCTTTTGTGGAATGCTGTATCAGCGTAAATTATCTCTTTATCAGGAGTCTGATCTGTTTCTACAACAACAATAATAGATGCATTAACAACAAGACACAACATGTTATTAGGGCTGTCAGTAATGTGTGCAATTAAATATTTGAAACAAACGAGATCATCAGTGACCAAGAAAACCAAAACTAAGCAGAGCAGAGAAACATGAACTAAATAAAACAGAATATAAAAGTCCCCAAACGTGACAACAACGGAGTGATGAATGCTTCATTCTGATTGGTTGACGAATATTCTAATGTGTCCTATTATTTTCCGGTAAATCCAGTTATAGTTCCATAGCCTACAATAGCAAATGAATAGTGCCCACAAAGACACTGACCAACTCAATAAATAAAACTAAAAATAGGATAAAAATGTGAAGCTATTTACATGTTTCCCCGCTTACACACACATGGACAGAATACATATTTTTCATAAAATATTTTGCAGCTGAAAAGCTATACAAGTCATTTGGGTTTCACTTGCCTTCTTGATCAGTTTTTCCGGGTTTCCTGCAGATCCAGAAGATCCCAAATCCTGCAACAATCATCAGAGATCCAGCAGTAGAGATCAACACTATCAGAGACACTGAGACTGGAGGAGGAGAAGAAAAGAGTGTATCCAGCTCTGTAATGATGAAGAAAGAAGTGAACGCATCAGTGTGATCTTCAACAGAAGACAGAGATCAGGTCAGTAAATACACACATATATCATCAGTGCTGTGGTACCTGCACATGTGTGACAGAGTGTGTTGATGTCCAGATGTGTGGTCTGGTTGCTGATGGGATTGTTCAGCACACAGCTGTAGGTGTTTTTATCCTGATATTCCACCTCCAGAGGTAGAGAGAGACTGATGCTGAGATCACACACACTGATGCTGGACAATACACTGATTCCTGCGTACCAGGAGAGAGTCGCATCACACACATTCAACACTGATGAACACACCAATGAACATGATGATGAAGAACAGTGTGAAGAGTCTCTGCTGATGACAGGAACAGGCAGACGAGCTGAGAAACATGGGAAGATAAACAGACATATGAATAAATCTACACAACAATTTCCAGTCCAGTGTATTGAGAGTTTTTACAGTCTGTTACCTCAAACTTTAAAATGATTCAACAATTCAATATGTTGATGTATAAAACAAGTGTAAAAGACAGGACAAATGATCTCACCATAGACAGAAACACTGAATGTTTTTGATGTTATTTTCGCTCCCCTTATCACTAGTCTATAATCTCCAGTATGTTCAGTTGTGGTGTTTGTGATGGTCAGAGATCCAGTTTGATCGTCCAGCTTCAGTCTGTCTCTGAATCTCCCATCAAGAACATCATAAAATGTGGAGGAGTTTCGATTCTCTTTGCTGATTTTAGCTATCTGAGAGTTTTCAGCTCCATATGTCCACAGTATGTCGTCGTCTTCATGTATTTCAGTAAGATCAATGTTTAGAGTGACAGAATCTCCCTCCATCACTGACACTGACTGTATCTCATTTGTCTTAGTGCCAAACACACCTGGAGAACATAAAGAGGTTATGTTGGTTTATAAATCCTAAATCAGCTGTAGTTTTTTATTATTTTCATGTGGACTGAAGAATATTCACAACAGCAGCAGAAACACAAAATGAAAGGTGAGATATGACAGACGTGTGTGTGTGTGTGTGTGTGTGTGTGTGTGTGTGTGTGTGTGAGATGCTTTGATCTTTATTTATTTTAAATGTATCTGCTGTACAGCAAAATCAAGTTTAAAAAGTTTACTTGTTCTAGATGTTTTATGAGACACGAGTATAATACGAGTATAAAATAAACTCGCTGTTTTATCACTGTCTCTCATGCTCTCGGGGTCCCTGCACATTTTGACTGAGTTTTGTAGCTGTATTTATAAACTTGTATTTTTAGAAATTTAATTTCTAAAAAAAATACCATGTGGGTAGGTCAAGAAATTAACAAAAAACAAGGATCTCCCGCACACTATCCGTACTTGCAAGTAAGTATCAAAAAATAAAAAAATCGACCAATCATGCCTGATGAAGGTCGTGAGACCGAAACGCTGCTAATAAAGATTTTTTGGATACTTACTTGCAGAGATGCGGGAGATCCTTGTTTTTTAGAAATGTGTTTTTAAAAGTATAAAAATGGCCTGATATTTGAAAGCAAAGTTTGGGCTTTCTAAGCCTCCATGCAGATCATAAACTTAGACATTTACATTCACTAGAGATTTCCATTACTTTCCATGAATGTTACGTTCCACCCAGTCTAGGATAGGGGAAGCAACATTAAAGTTAATGTTAACTAAAATTTTAACAAAACAAATGTTTGGCTCCAAAAGTTACATATCAAAAACAACAGAAATGTGGTACAACAAGGTTTATTGGTGTAACACAAGTATCGAAATTGTTAAGACTTCAGGAATTGGAAAAGCCCCCCAAAAATAATAATAATACCTCTATCTATAGGGACCCAATCCACACTTACCTTAAGGAAAGAAAATGGAAAGAAACAACAGAATAGTTCCCTGACTCCCTTTCTACTTTAAACAGGAGAAAATCATTACAAAAATAAAAAAGGCACCCACTCCGACTTCCAAGTTAAGTTTGGTCCATTTTACAATATTTACAAGCGAAACATCAGATAACAGATATAGTTTATCATTTGGGTTCAGCCACAAAAAGTGTCTACATCAATGTAACACTATTTATACAAGCTTTTAACAATAAAAATATTAAAAAGTTTTGAAATAATTCACAACTGAACAGCAGCAGCAATGTACAGAAACAACAAACAAATCCAACCAGCAGAAAACAAGTCTAGCTTCAGTGGAGATCAGTGAGGCTTTATACTCTCCTCTTCCTTAAGACCAATCCCAACCAAGCAGTCATCAGCAGAGGCGATCATCCTTTTAACATTTGACTTTTAACATTTTATTTTTATGACATTTTGTAGAGATGGAAATTTCATTGTCTTCAACAGAGACCTGAATTCAAAATAAGCAGATCTCACAATATTCATGATCCATTTGTACAGCTATAGCCAACGAAAATAGCAGCTTTTTCACTAAATTAAACCACAAAAATATATGTATAACTTACCGATCAGACGGCACCAGCACAAAAATAATAAAGCAAACACGTGAAACATTTTCTTCCGATGTTCAGTGTCTGGTGAAACTATGTGCTCTAACACTCAGTCTGATGTGAATCCTCCCACAACAGTTTGACCCTCCTAGTTTCACACACTGTATTTGCACATGATATAATGTTATAGATCATCTGGCCCATATCAAGACTTTAACGCTTCTTAATGGATTATTTTTGTAATTTAAAAAACTCTTTGTAACTCTCTGACTGTTAAATGGCTAAACGTAGAAGTGTGAATTGTGTTTAAGCAACATTTCATGGTAAAATGCCTAACTCAAGTGATTTAAAAATTGTTGTGTTTATTTGCATATTTATTCAATTCTCAGTGTACAGAATAATGAAAATAAATAGTTAAACCCATCAGCCATCTCACAGTATCAGTTTTACCGAAGTTCATCGTCAGAGTCAAACTGAAACCTCTTGCCTTCTGATTCCTGTCATCAGACACTCTTCACACTGTTCAAAATTATCTGATTCACTGTTCAGTGTTGAATTATTAACTGTTTGTTCCAGAATAATACAACACATGAATCTACAGGTTTTTTTGTAGATATACATAGAAGTGTGTAAGGGAACACAGAACGATAAATTCATATTTTGTAAATACATAAAAAATGCATAAACTCAGCAGCAAAAACATGAATCAGCATCTTTATAAAATGCTTCACAAAAGACACAATGTTACAGGTTACAATACATTTGTTACAAGAAAATATAGAGAAAAACATTCACTTTTGTCAACAATAAGGACACTGAGTGCCTGTACAGGGCCGGCCCAGAATCTATTAGTGCCCTAAGCGAGATTTTAGATTGAAATTTTACAAATAAATTTTTAATTTTTTAAATAAATAAATAAATATGTATATTTCATATGAACTGCAATTTGATATGAATATTCATAACAGTTGGCATAAATTTGAAGTAAATGGAAATCTGGATTCTGTAAAGAAGAATCACATACATTAAACAACAAATCAACATAAAACTGCAATAAACTAGCCTCTTTCCTTCCATCCCCATTTTTGAGCAACACTGGAAAATGACATACAGTAGGCTGAGTAAACATAAATGACTGCAGTTCATGACAACAGTCCTAGTCATGGTTTCTTAAAAAAGAAGACACTTAGGAGTTTTTTGGTGGAGTAAAAAAAAAAAAAAGAGTCGGTAACTTGTGATATCACCTTTTTCTAAAGGATAATTCAAGTGGCAAATGCTAATAATACTAATAGTAACTGCATAATCATGCATAATGACATCCGTCTGAGGAGTCTTAGTTTGATTACGGGACGTCCTTTTAGCAGCATCTATCTGAGGTTTCTCAGGCTGATGAAGGCACGTCTCAGTGACATCCTTCAACAAGGGACGTTTGTTCTGTGAGAAAAATCACCTGAAATGAAGAAAACAAATGAACACAAAGTAAAACAAATGTTCTGTCACGGTTCATAGATCCGTGTGTTCATTTTGCGTATCTGTCTGGTGTGTTTGTAGGTGTTGGGTCTGTGTGTGTGGTGGCTTGTTTGTTTCCTAACCAGCTGATCACTCAATCAGTCATTCAGCTGTCTATATCTAGCTGGAGTGAGATATGCTTTGTGTCGGTTCGTCACTCTTGTTTTGTTCTCCCTCTCAGTTCCTGTGTCTGAGTCCCAAGCTGAGTCATTCCTGCATCTCGTCTGTGCTTCCAAGCAGTTCGGAGATCGATCTAGAGTTTTCTTCAACCAGCTGTCCGGTCTGAGTTTCCACACTGAGTTTGATTCCTATCTCTCTCTCTTTTGGATTATTGCATTGAGTTCGCCAGCCTATGACTGTGCTTTCCCGAGTATTTCGCTGTCCTGTCTGCCTCATTAAACTGCTATACTTGCATCTACGACTCTCATTCTGACATGTTCAGGATTGATGATTCAAATACACACACACAGAAATGTGTTTTTCTCTCTGATGTTTGTTAAATGTAAAGACCCTTGTTCTTCTTTCTGAAGTAAACCAGAATAAGAGCAGCACTCTCTTAAATAAATCAATTAGAATTGGTGTTTCTGTGTGATGATTTCTGAATGAAACCACACATACATTCACACAGAAAACACAAACAGATACACAGTGTTGGGAAGGTTACTTTAGAAATGTAACAGATTACAAGTTACTCTATATAAAATGTAATAAGTAGTGTAACTATTTCAATCACTTTATTAAAGTTAAGTTATGTAATGGATTACATTTGATTACTTTTTAGCTTAGATGAATATGTTTGAATAAACGCTCAACAAAAATGACAGAAACAGTCACACCAATAACACAATCACCACAAACCAATGGGATTTCAAAGCAAGCGGCTTCAAACTCCTGAAACAAACTCCAAATGAACTTTGTTTAGGCCTGATTTTCAATTTTGTAGGGCTTTAATAGTTCTCACAGTTGTCAGTCTGCTGTACATTTAGGGTTTTTTTTGCAGATAGATTTAGTGCACACAATATCTCACCTGATAAGAACTGTGTGATGTATTGATTACTGTTTGAAAAATAGAAAATTAGAATTAGAAAACAAATACATACTTTAACAAATGTGACCCTGGACCACAAAACCAGTCACATGGGTCTTTTAAAAATTTTTTTGAGAAACTGAATAAATAAGCTTTCCATTGATGTATGGTTTGTTAGGATACGGCAATATTTGGCCGAGATAAAACTATTTGAAAATCTGAGGGTGCAAAAAAATCTAAACATTGAGAAAATCGCCTAAAGTTGTCCATATATGTTCGTGATTGTGCTGCATTCACTCACAAAAATAAATGTATTATATATTTATGGTAGGAAATTTATAAAATATCTTCATGGATCATGATCTTTACTTAATATCCTAATGATTTTTGGCATAAAGGAAAATCGATAATTTTGACCCATATAATGTATTGTTGGGTATTGCTATAAATATACCCGTGCGACTTATGACTGGTTTTGTGATCCAGGGTCACATATTTCTAAAAAATTATTTTTGCACAATAAATCCCATATTTACATTTTGTATAATCAGTTGTATGTTATACTTGCCATAATGTCTTGATGCTATATGTCTCCTGTAGCGATATTAAATCACAGCAGCGACTGCTACAGTCACAAACAGCAGAACAACAGCAGCACTTATTCCTGCTATAACAGCTGAAGATGAACCTGGATGAAGACAGACAGTCATTATTAATAGAGATCATCTGATAATTGATTTTACCAATACAGTTGACTGATGTTAACATCTTTCTATTTGCAGTAGTAAGCGCCACGATATTGATTTAAAGGCACAATATGTAACTTTTTTGCTTTAAAAATAGCAAAAATCACTATATCTATGTTATATAATTTTTTTAGTTGTGTACTTACATTATCCCGACTGTTTCCAACAACTTTCAAACCAGGAGAAATTTGTAATTTAATTCGAAGACACATCCCGTTTCTTTAGTTCCGTTTTGTCGCCGTCAATGGCGTCATATCCGCGTTGTCCCTGGTTTCCGCTCGTACTGCCATAGCAACCAGTGCCCTCGGCGACAGAGGTGGACAACTGTGTAGTTCGCAATGTCTATTTGCACGCTGTTGTTGTTTCGTTCAAACATTATGGACCATGGCAAGCAGACTTTGGATAAAAACGGAGAACTAAAACGAGAATCAATATCAGCACGGTGTTTTCGAGATGCCGAGAGCTCCCATAGACAGTATATAAACGAGAGCTCCACGTCTGAGTCTTCGACCGCTCCTACATGTACTTTATTAAACAGGTGAGCACATTTACATAAAACTAATCAATGTTATATAGTTCAACAATGATAAAATGTTAGAATATGATCTGTATGTTATTCTAATGTTGATCTAGCTTACTGCTAGTCTCATACAAACTAACACATTAATTTCAACACATTCAAATGCAGTTCATTGTGCTAGTGTAATGTTAGACCAAGTGAAACAGCGCTGCGTTACCTCACAAGTTTAATTTGTCTAATAAACTGACCTGTGAGTTGTAATTCTGCACTTGCGTGTAGTTCGGTAGAATGAAATGTCCATATTTCTTTTATATCCGCGGGACTCGCGTCGCGTGTGGAGCTGATAGCTGTCTCTTACCAATCACGAACTGCTTCATATCACAGTCATGATAAAAGCATCGATGTATTCAGTCATCCATAAACATTATTAGATCGGTCGGCTTGACGTTGTTGACGACAAGATCCATAATTCTTAGCAAATGTTGCGTCATCAAACTACGCCTTTGTTATTGTAAGAGGTTAGCAACCCCTAGCGGCAAAAAAAAATCACATACTGTATGTTTAACTCATAAATTGTGCCATGTTGTGTTTTTGAGCAACATCAGTTAAAACAGCATCAGCTCTGTGAGATCGACAAGAAACAACGTTCAAAGGAAAACTGACTGATATTATGCACTTTTCTTGTTATTAACAATAGAATGTTGAGTCAAAAAGCTCACTTTTTCAAAACAGGCCACAAAGAAAACATTTACTGGGTCGATATAAATAGTGAATGGTTTTCTAAAACTGCTTAATGGAAAATATATATATTCCATTATTTTCCAAAAAAGGTACAAAAGCTGTCACTGGGACAGTACCCTTCAAAAGGGTTCTAATATGTACCATTTAGGTACTAATATGTACACGTTTGGTACCAATATGTACCTTTGAGGGACTTATATGCACTCTTTAGGTACAAAGGTGTACCTTTTGAAAAGGTACCGCCACAGTGACAGCTTTTGTACCTTTTTTTCTGAGAGTGTACTTAATGCCAAAATGAAACTCACCAGTGATAGAAACACTGAAGCTCCTAATGATGCTGAATCTGCTGTTGTTGATCTGTAGTTTATATTCTCCAGAGTCTGTGTTTCTGGTGTTTGTCATGATCAGAGATCCAGTCTGATGATCCAGCTTCAGTCTGTCTCTGAATCTCTCTTTACACTGAACATCTGTACAGATCTGACTCTGATCTCCAGTGATTTCAGTGATAAGAGTGTCGTTAAAATACCACGTAATAAAATCATTTGTGTTGTTTATTACACCAGTGTATAAAGTGACAGATTCTCCCTCCTTTCTCTTCACTTCTTCTCGTTCAGCAGCAGAAACACCTGAAACACAAACTAACAGATGCTGAAAGGATCTTGTTTTGAGGGACAGACACACAACATGAGAGAACATGAAAGAGATAAAACACGCTCTCTTGACTTTCAGTCTGAAAAGCAACATTTATTCACATTTTGTCCTTATAAACATATTTTACATCTAATCCTCTATTCCTGGTGAACTAAAAATACTGAGCATGAAGTAATAGATGCAGATGATTATAAAAGATGAACAGAGATCACATGTACCAGAACAAAACCAACTGTCAAAACTAACAACCAATGGAAAAACTAAACGTTTTCACTCATATTGATTAAAATACATTGACAACGTTCACTAGTGTTTTGAAGAAATTCTTTATACTGCATGTAGTTTAGTATACAGGTAAAGAAAAGGTAAAAATATCACTGAACACATCAATGATGTGATTTAAATGTACAAGACTTGCTTTTAACATAATAACTCACCATGAACAGTAACATTGAAGATCTTTTCACTGTCGCTGCTGCTGATGGTCTTCAGTTTATAGAGTCCAGAGTCTGTGTTTGTGATGTTCGTGATGGTCAGAGATCCAGTCTGATGATCCAGCTTCAGTCTGTCTCTGAATCTCTCAGTATCTTCATTACACTGAACATCTGTACAGATCTTACTCTGATCTCTATTGATTTGAGCGATGCGAGTGTCATTATAATACCATCTAATTCTGTCTTGTTGGTTTGTTTGAACACCAGAGTTTAGAGTGACTGAATCTCCCTCCTTCACTGACACTTCAACTGTATCAGCACCAGACGCTCCTGAAGAAAAAATGAACAGTTCATTATTAGTCAAGCAACATTATACAACAGGAAATAAATGTGAAAATGTTCATAAAGATTGTGTGTAGGGAAATATGTCTGGATTCATAATGTACCACAATTAAACAAACAGCAGAAGAACATCATTGATTTACAGGCCCTGTTCATGGAGATCGACCTTCCTGCAGAGTTCAGATCCAATCCTGATTAAAAACTCCTGTCAGTAATTATCAAGGGATCCTGAATATCTTAATGATCTGTTTAGTAGTTTTTGACCATGGTTGGAGCTGAACTTTGCAAGAATCTCACATACTTAGATCTCCAGGAACAGAAGTTGGCTATACAGCATGAGATCCTGCAATGTTGTGACAATCTGACAAATTTTAAAAACACATTGTGCACAGAAAGTTAATTTCACAACAACCCCATCATAAAGGACATCTCAAGGAGGAGTGAGGATATACAGGTGTTTCCTATGCAGGAGTCTTCGGCTGCGTCCGAAAACGTAGGCAGTGACTTATTGTCTCATTGCTCTATCAGGCAATGACCTTGCAGGCAGCATCTGCACACGAAGATTCCTCACGAGACACACTGCTGAGGCAGTGTTATGTTTATCAGTTTTCAGACGCAGCCCATCTTGTAGAGAAAGCTGATGCAAGCTATAAATTCTCCTCCCCCTTCATATCTGTCACAATCATTTTAATGTATGTTTTACCTTTGCAGTTTAAATAAACCACACATCTTATATATTTACCCGGGCATCTTGCTTTATTATTAACTATTATTAATTTCTTAAATAACCAAACTTCAACAATATAAGGCCAGATCCTTTGAGCTGATAACGACGCTTGGGTGATTAAGTATATTCTATACAAATAAGATGCCTGTCTTCATTTTCTTTCCATGCATCCTTCCCTCGCATGCTAATGTCGATGGAGCTGAGATGCGAGAAAAGGAGTGAGGATGCACAAATAAGAAATATGAAGCACCAATGAGTTCTGTACTGTGCTGGTACCCAACATGCACTGCAGCATCAAGCTTTTCATTTCATGTCATCATTGTTGAGATTTATACGCTGATTCTTGATCTGTGTGTCTGAATGCCACTCCCTGAAATTAGTTTTTACAGTGGGATGTCTACAAGCCTAAATGTCTTACAATGGTCAAATAACAACACCCACTGTAAAAAAAAAAAAAAAAAAAAAAAAAAAGATGAATGCATTATGAATAATTTCTGTTGAATATAAATCGATTATATAAGAAAGACTAAAACATAAGCTTAATATCTTACCATGAATGATGAAACACACGAGAAATAAAGGCAACATCAACAGAAGCTTCATTTCCACCACTTTTCATTTAAAACATAATTGCATCTTTTGATACGCAAAAATTGGTCCTCCTCTGCATCACATCGACGCCAAAGTGAAAGTAATAGGCTTGTTTGAGATGAGCAAAATCTGCGCAGAATCGATCACCGGTCATCAGCGCGAGATGCATGCCGGTTAGAAATGTGTCCGAGAGCGGTCCGCCTTGCTCTGATGTCATGCTGAGGTATGTCAAAAATCTCTCGCGAGCGCAAGGCGCACGTGTCGGATTCTGCAGTCGCGCGCAGTTGCTCTCCACTGACTGCGCTGATCAAAAGCATGATGGGAAACGACTTGCTGACGACACAGCTTGATGTTCATTGGTTTAAACAACCGTGATGTATTGTTCTCTTTTAAAATGTTTGATTTTAAAACTCTGATGTCATGTTTTATGTGTATATGTTATATGGTAATATTCCCAAACTATCTCAGTGCGATCTCTATGGGTCATGCAATGTAATTTTTATTAAAAAAAAAGAAAGAAAAAAACACACATGTCTGTATTAAAGAAAAAAGACTGATAAATATGTATTTTGAATGGAATTAAATAAGTAGGCTACTTTGGGTGTCTTGTTCATTATATTTATTTTCATATAAAAGCAACAGAACTTAAATTCCATCCAATTTATTAGCACTGGGCACGAGCGTGAATCCGGTGAATCCCGCGATATCCATCTTTGATCCCATAGGTGTCAGATCCACTGCGAGAAGAGAGAACTGTCCGGCTTGCCTGCGCTTTTTTCACTCCTCCTCTCACTGCAGCCGCCTACTCTCGCATACATTTCAGGCGAGGCAAGGCGCATCTCAAACAAGCCTTATTATTTTGGGATGCTTATCCACGCACTGTAGCGCGATGACGTAGTGACGCTTCGTCATGTTCTTTGATCTTTACGATCACATAATTGTTGCAAATATAATATTATTTGGTAGGGTTTACGATGTTTTATTTGTGGGGTGAAACGCAGCACTATATTATGTGTCCACGCGCCCTCAAACGTGTTTAAAACTATAACAATGTCCACATTGTTTTGTCACAAAAAAATATATCACTTCAATTTATCAGCAATAATAAATAATTATAAATGAATTAGTTGATTGAAAGAGATATAAACAAATGTATTTTCTAGGTCGTATAAAAATAAAATCACTGCGAGAAAATTAAAGAGAACCTTTATTTATTTATTTATTTATTTATTTTTCAGACAAGTGAATGCAGATTCTGATTGAATAATGTGTCGTTCTTCTGCTTCACTGGTAACACAGTTGTTATACTAGTCAAAGTAAAAGTAATAAACTGGGACCCCTAGGGGATGTAGGGTGCGTGATGTAGACAACGTGACATTCTAAAACGCTTAACGTGAAAAAGTTTAACATGTACTGAGACAGTGGAATTAGCAGACCAAATCCTGTAAACAACATCATACTAATATAACAAAGCCTACTATGTACAGAAAAGCAAATTAGCCCGTAATATATGCAACGCGTTTAATTACACGTGGCTCAGACAATGACATTAGCAGACCAACCTCAGTAAATACCATACTAATAAAGTGTGCTGTGTACAGAAAAGCAGATGAGCCCAGAATATGAACGCAGCACGTTTAATTGACATGGTAAGTCTTGGTAAGACACATGCATTTTCTGTAAAGCAGCATTGAAATGTATATTGTATATTGTGAAAAGTGCTATAAAAATTATGTGAATTGAATTAAATATATTTTATACATTATAAATAGGGTTGATTTTAGTCTATTATGTCCATTATAATTAATGATTTAACCTCACCTACCAAAGGGGACATTCATTATTTCCTCAGCCTTTAATTTCAGCGAATTTGTCACAATCAAATCTGTTTAATCATTTCCCTCCACACCAATATGAGCTGGAACCCAACTAAACTGTACATTAATTCCAATTCTCGCTATTTGAAGCATTCTTTCAATAAATCATATCTTGTTGTTTCAGTATCAAAGCTATTAAAATTATAGTTGACAAGACACTGGGTTCATGTTGATAAGGGCTGAGTTAAACAGGTAGATAACGTCTCCGGTTACTTATTGTAACCTTGTTCCCTGAGAAAGCGGAACGAGATGCTGCGCTGCTCAGCGCATTGGGAACATATTTTATCGTGACCAGCTGTGAATAGTGTGTATAACACGTCGATGGAATTGACCCGGAGGTAATATAGCCTCGGTCGGTGACGTCATCGGCGCGCCCCCACGACACGAGGCTATAAGTAGATGAGCCACAGGTGCATCGTCAGGATATTTTGTCTGAAGAGCAGTCCCGGGACATCTTCAGCACGGCAAAGTAGCGCAGCATCTCGTTCCGCTTTCTCAGGGAACAAGGTTACAATAAGTAACCGGAGACGTTCCCTTTCGAAAGCTAGAATCGATGCTGCGCTGCTCAGCGCATTGGGAACGAGAATACCCACGCCGCCGTGCTTGAACATGTCTGGACTCCCACGGTTGTGCAGGTGTGTTTCACAAGAACGTAAGAAGGCCTAGACATTAGCTTGCGATGTTGACTCAAGGACATGAGAGCCCGGAGTGGAATGAACATCCAAACTATAAAATCTTATGAATGTGTGCGGAGAGGACCAACCTGCCGCATCACAAACATGTTGCAAAGGGGCCCCCCTTGCCAGAGCACTAGAAGAGGCGACCCCCCTGGTGGAGTGAGCTCTAAGACCTATAGGCGAAGTTTGCCCACGCGCCTCATAAGCAAGAGCGATAGCATCCCTGACCTAATGAGACATAGTCTGCTTGGTAGCAGCTCCTCCTCTGTTGCTGCCCCCATAACAGACGAACAATTGCTCCGACTTACGCCACTGGCTAGTGCGGTGGACGTAAGCCTAAAGAGCACGGACTGGACACAGCCTATGAGATCTCTCCTGCTCCGGCGTTGAGAACGGCGGGGAGCAGAAAGCCTCAAGAGTGACAGGATGTACAGCCGAAAACGGAACCTTAGGCAGGTAATCAGGATGTGGATGCAAAATCACTTTCACCATACCTGGGGCAAAGTCTAAGCAGGATGGCGAGATAGACAGAGCCTGCATATCCCCAATTCTCTTCAAGGAAGTTATTGCCATCAGAAAAAACATTTTTAGAGTCAGAAGTTTATCAGACGCTGATTCTATTGGTTCAAAGGGGGTGTCAACCAGACCCTTAAGAACTATAGCTAAGTCCCATGAAGGGATCTTGGTTCTTACTGGAGGCCTCAGCCGCCTGGCTCCCCGAAGGAAGCGTGAGAGCAGAGGGTGTCTCCCAAGTGGCGCCCCGTCAACTAAGGCGTGGCAAGCCGAAAGAGCGGCCACATAAACCTTAAGAGTGGCAGGACATGTGCCTGTTGATAATTTCTCTTGCATGAAGTCCAGCACTGAAGCAATCTGGCAGTTAACTGGATCTACATTGTGTTTAACGCACCACCTTTCAAAAACACCCCATTTAATAGCATAACTTCTTCTAGTAGAGGAAGCCCTAGCACTCAGAATGGTCTCAATAACATCCGATGAAAGCCCAGTGTCTCTTAATTGGTTCCCATCAGGGGCCAAACATAAAGATTCCACAGGTCGGGCCTGGGATGGAATATCGTGCCCTCCGCCTGAGACAGAAGGTCCCTCCTCTCTGGAATCGCCCACGGCGAGCCGTCGAGGAGAGCTATTATCTCCGAGAACCACACTCTGTTCGGCCAACGTGGCGCTATCAGCAAGAGGCAAGACCCTTGTTGGCGAACTCTGGCTAACACTCCCGGGAGCAGAGAAACTGGAGGAAACGCATACAGGCGCATTTTGGGCCATGTGTGCGCCATCGCATCCAGACCCAGGGGGGCTGGGTGACTCAGAGAGAAGTAGAGGGGACATTGCGCTGTCTGTTGTGAGGCGAAGAGGTCCACCTCCGCTTCGTAAAATTTGGTCCAAATCTGTTTCACTACTTCTGGGTGGAGCTTCCACTCCCCCGTCGGTAGTGTCTGTCTGGACAATAGATCTGCTCCCACATTCAAATGCCCTGGGATGTATACTGCCCTGAGTGACAGGAACTTGCCCTGGGCCCAGAGAAAAATCTGCCTCGCTATTCTGTTCAGGTTGCGTGAGCGCAGACCTCCCTGGTGATTTATATACGAGACTGCTGCTGTATTGTCCACCCGCACTAGGACATGACAGCCCCCCAATTGATGGAGAAAATATTTCAGAGCCAGAAATATGGCCATCAGCTTGAGGCAATTGATGTGCCAATCGAGCTGATGACCCTCCCATTCCCCTTGAGCTGGACGGCCATCCAAGACCGCACCCCAGCCTGTCAGGGAGGCGTCTGTCGTTAGCAGTTTGCGACGACACGGCGCCCCTAAAGTGGGACCCAAGGCGAGGAACCGGGGTCTGAGCCACAGAGATAGTGTACGAAGCCCGCGGCGCATCACTTTTATTAGCCTTTGAGGATTGGCTCTTGGATGAAAACCTCTGGCTTTTAGCCACATCTGAAACGGTCTCATGTGCAACAGCCCCAGAGGAATCACCGTGGAGGCTGATGCCATGAGACCTAACATTCTTTGATACTGTCGAACAGTACGATCTTGGCCTAGCTTGACTTTGGTCATGGTCTGCCGAATGGTCTCGATTCGAGCGGGAGACATTTGTGCCCGCATCGTAACCGAATCCCAAACGATCCCGAGATAATTCGTTCTCTGAGCAGGAGAAAGAACACTTTTCTTGGTGTTGAGTTTCAGCCCTAGAGAAACTAGATGAGCTAACACGATGTCTCTGTATTGGAGCGCCATCTCTCGTGATTGTGCTAGTATTAACCAATCATCTATGTAATTCAAAATGCGAATGCCCTGGAGTCGTAATGGAGCCAGTGCTGCATCCATGCATTTTGTGTATGTGCGGGGTGACAGTGCTAGACCGAATGGAAGAACCCGAAATTGGTATGCTTCGCCCCCGAAAGCGAACCTCAGGAATTTCCTGTGTTGTGGCAATATTTCTATGTGAAAATATGCGTCCTTCAGATCGATCGTGACGAACCAATCGTGATGTTGTATTTGCGACACGACCGTCTTGACGGTTAACATCTTGAACTTGAGTGCTTTGACTGTGCGGTTTAAGCCTCGAAGATCTAAGATTGGACGCAACCCCCCATCCTTTTTGGGTACCAGGAAGTATCTGCTGTAATAACCTGACTCCCTCTCTGGAAGAGGAACACGTTCTATGGCCTCTTTGCTCAGAAGAGTTTGCAGCTCTTGCGACAGTACATGCATCTGCTCCGGTTTCACGGTAGTGAAAATCACGCCGTTGAAACGTGGAGGACGACGAATAAATTGGATTCTGTATCCTAACTGTACTGTGCTTAATAATTGAATTGAATTGAATTGAAAACCTTTATTAATCCCACAATGGAGAAATTCGTTCCCCATTGTGGGATTAATAAAGGTTTTCAATTCAATTCAATTCAATTATTAAGCACAGCACAGTACAATACCCACGCAGAAACGCCCGGCAGAAGTTCCCACGCTGCCAGACTTTCTGAGAGTGGTATTAATTTTAATACTTCCTTTTGAGGGGATATTAGATGTTCCGTGTCCGGAATGACAGCCGGAAACAACGGAACATCTAATATTTCGCTGGAAACCGCTGCCCCCCGAAGCACGAGAGGTGGTGGGGATGGAGAGGTTTTGTGAGGGTAGCGGGAAGGGACGAATAGATTTTGAACGCGCCCCATCCCGCGGGGGACTACCCCCACTAGATTGGGCGCCAGACCATCAGGACTTCCTCTTTCTATTGATGATAGACCTGAGGTCTGGCTTGGGAGGTTGCTGAGCCTGGCGAGTCTGCCTCCAGTCTCTCTGAGGGGGAGCGCGACTCGCCACGCTCTGCTTTTTTACCTCCCTGACTTTTGAAGGACCGGGGCGGGGCTGGGTGGCAGACGGCCCCTCCCCTTGAGTGCGGCGAGGAAGAAACTGCACAAACGCTTCCTCGTGTTTCTTGACTTCCTTAAAGCGTGTGACAACGGTGTTAACCGCGTCACCAAACAGCCCAGATGGAGATACGGGAGAGTCAATAAGAAACAAACGATCTTTTTCCTTAATCCCTGTCAGATTAAGCCACAGATGCCTCTCCGTGCTGACTAAAGCAGACATAGAACGGCCGATGGCACGGGCCGTCTGCTTGGTCGCACGGAGAGACAGATCTGTGGCACGACGAAGCTCCGTGAACGCTTCCTCGTCGATCGTACTGCCCACACTCAAATCCTTCAACAGGTCAGCCTGGTACGCCTGTAACACTGCCATAGTGTGCAGCGCAGCACCAGCCTGACCTGCAGCTTGATAAGCTTTCCCCACTAATGATGATGTTATACGACAGGGTTTAGTGGGGAGGGTAGGTTTCTTTATCGAAGATGCCGATTCGGGTGAGAGATAGCCTGCGAGCGTCTCTTCAACCCGAGGCATCTCCGTATACCCTCGCGCTTTCGCACACACGATAGTCGAAAAAGTCGACGTCGAGGGCACAAAAACGCGAGAAGTATATGGTTTACTACATGACTTAGACAGCTCGTCATGGAGGTCCTCGAAAAAGGGGAGAGACTGATGTAATGTTCTCTCCCCCCTGCCACCGGACAGAAACCTATCCTCAAGCTTACTGGGTTTTGGGGGTCTCTTGGTCGCGTGGCCAGTCAAGCTGTAACCTGGCCACCGCGCGAGTCACCACCTCTAGCAATTCCTCGACAGATCTTTTTTCACGGGAGGAATGCTCAGAGGCTGGCTGCTCGTTATGATCTGACGAACCAAGAGATATATCATCCCCCTCGTGAACCGAAGAAGCACCGGAGCGCGCTTCGAGATCACGGGAAGGGATGTTAGGATCTGGTGACGCAGCAAGCGAAAGGGACGGACCCGTCTCTTGCTCGTCATGCAGATCCATACGAGAGCCCCACGTTGGTAATGCGGGTGCGGACTGGAAATAGTTCAGACGGGAGCGGAGCATCTTAACTGTGAGCTGATCACAATGCTCGCACCCGCCCTTCTCTATCGCCAGTACCGCGTGCTCTTCCCCCAAACAAACAAAGCAATAATCGTGAGTTTCCAGCTCAGACATGGGGCGGGAGCATGGAGGAACACAGCGCTTATTGCTTTGTTGACTCATTTCACTTCTTTTTTTTACTTTTTAAACTCTATGATGTAGCGAGAGAGAAAAAGATTTTTGAAATGAGAGAGATGAAAATTCTGCACACTGCCTGTAGTAAACTAACTCCTAGCAACAGATCTGTATCAGAACGAAGGTAGAGAGAGTTTCAACGCACACACTGCACAGTAATGGTCTGAAGACAAAAGACCTGACGATGCACATGTGGCTCATCTACTTATAGCCTCGTGTCGCGGGGGCGCGCCGATGACGTCACCGACCGAGGCTATATTACCTCCAGGTCAATTCCATCGACGTGTTATACACACTATTCACAGCTGGTCACGATAAAATATGTTCCCAATGCGCTGAGCAGCGCAGCATCGATTGTAGCTTTCGAAAGGGAACAGTTGATATTGATTGAACCGATAAATGGCTCCATCTGGTGTGTTTATGAAGAACAGCAGCTAAAACTGCATCACAGCACTGTGAGCTCAACAGGAAACATCTCGGGTAACTTGACTTGAAAATGCGGGAACGGGATGCTGCCCTGACAGCGCTATGGGAAAACATATTTAAAATTGATTGAGCCTGCAAATTGACAGAGCCTGCAAATCCCCAATTCTCTTTAGTGAAGTAATGGCCATGCGAGTAACCATCTTTTGAGTCAGACGCTTGTCAGGCACTGACTCTAGTGGTTCAAAAAGGAGTCTCAACGAGCCCCTCAAGGACTATGACCAAGTCCCACGAAGAGATTTTTGCTCTAACAGAAGAGCCTCAGCCACTTCGCTCCACGGATGAAGTGGGCAATCAAAGGGTGTTTCTCAACTGGAGCCACATCAATCAGGACTTGGCAAGCCGATATTAAGGCCACAAAAAACCTGAGAGTAGTGGGAAATGCTGATTTTTTTTTTTCCTGCAGAAACTCCAGCACTGAAAGAACATGGCAGTGAACTTGGTCTGCACGGCGTACAGTACACCACTGGGGTTTGCAACGGAGCCAGTGATGCATCCTGGCATTTTGTGTATGCGTGAGGACAAGACCGAATGAAAGAACCCAATATTGTAAAGCTTCACCCCTGACATTGATCCTCAGAAACTTCCTGTGTTGTGGCAGAAGTTCTATATGAAAATATGGGTCCTTGAGATTGATTGTGACAAATCAATCTTTGCCTTGGATCTGAGACACAATCATCTTGATCGTTAGTATTTTGAACTTATATGTTCTGAGAGAACAGTTCAGACCACAGAGATCTAAAAATGGACGCAACCCCCCATTTTTTGGGGGGCAACCAGAAAATACTGACTGTAATAGACTAACACTATACTGGGTGTTGGTATACACTATAACACTATACTTATTTGAGCTTGGGCTCTACAAATGATTCAAACATCAAAGATCACACTGTAAACCCTAACGCTCAAAATAATTAATTGGTTTGAGTAGGACAAACTTAAATTAAACTAATTAGTTCAGTCAAATTAACTTTTATGAGTATTTAGAACTTTCTTTTTCTTTCAAGTTCATAGAACTGATATATTTTAAGTAAACTGAACTGTTTCATTGTTTTGAGTTTTATGAAATTATTTATTTTAATTTAGACAAACTTAAGTTTAACTGAAATGGCTGGGATGTCTATTTCCCAGCATGCTTTGCCAATGGCACTCGAAAGGGAGAGTAAATGCTAAAAGTAAGTGCAATTTATTATTATTTTTATTTTTTTTTATTTTTTTTTGTGTAAGATTAATGTTAAGTGTGAGATTTAGTAGTGATTAATGTTTTGTTATGCTAATTTAGAAGAATTTCTGTTAATGTTGGCTTGGATAGTTACCATCATGGTGACAAGTGGTACATGCAGCTTGATTTGAGAGCAAATAATACCTTTATATTGTTGCGCTCATACAGCAAGTGCTTCTGTATAACATACTATTGCTAATATGTTAGCAAATTAGTATGTTAGCAGATTAGCTTTTAAAAGCTAACCAAGTTTATACTAATAAAAGTGTTCACATTGAGATTACATGAAAGTTTTAAGTTAATTGAATGAATTAATGTACTCATACATTTTAATTGTTCTTAACTTGAAATGTTTAAGTACAAAGTAAAAATCTGCTAGTTCTGCTTACTTAAACTTAAAAAATTTGAGGCAATTGATTGCCTTAAATGTTTTGAGTTCTGCCAACTTATTCGGGTTTACAGTGACAAGCAACATCCTAATTTCACTTGATTTCACTGATTTCACAAAAAAGCATCCCAGTAGAAACTGAGTACAGCCTTTATTATGTGAAAGTGTAAATATAATAAATATATAAAATTTGAATGACAGTGTTAAATAAGATCATTTTTTCTATTGCCTTTGTGCCTCGATGTGAAACAGTTTCTCATCATGTTTCTGTAGATTAAAAAAGTTAAAAGCTGCTCATATAGAAGCAGAACAAGAAGAAACTCTTCACATACAAACTAACACAAACACATTCACTGTATAGCCACTCTGACATATAAGATGTCTGTCCAAAAAAAAAAAGAAAAAAAAAAAAAAACAGGAAAAAAACCCCGGCAGGTTTCAGTTTGCCTCATAAGATGAACTTCTGCAAAACTGGTACTGTGAAATCATACATGGTTTTAACTTTAACTTACATTAAATACTTTTCCTACTTTTTCCCATACACTATAATTGAGAACTGAATAAATATACACAACAATTTTATATCACTTTCTATTTTACAATGAAATGTAGTTTTTATATGACATATATGTAACATGTATGTGTGTGTGTGTGTGTGTGTGTGTGTGTGTGTGTGTGTGTGTGTGTGTGTGTGTGTGTGTGTGTGTTTGTGCATTAGGAGGGTCAGACTCTGTCGGGGGAGGATTCACAAGCTTGTGTTTGTTAAGATCTGTTGTGCGTTCATTGATAGTCTTAGATCAGGCGTTTCACTGAACAACTGCAAATGTTTCACATGTTTGTTTTGTTCTGTTTGTGCTTCTGCCGTCTGATCGGTAAGTTATAAACATATTTGTGATGTTTATTTACATCTCAGAGTAAAACTCCTGCGGCGGTTCAAATTAGATTATTTTCATCCACTGCGATCAAATATCTCTTGTAGAAATCTTGATTTCAATGATTACAAATGCAAATTTTCCTCGAGAAAAAAAATAAATCTTTCAAATAAGTTTTTATTATTCTGCTGTAATCATAAACAGCTACAAATGTAATGAGAATTCAATCATAATACATTTAATATAGCCATATAATTAAACTCTTACTTTCAAGCTATAATTAATTTAACATATAATTTTTATTTTGTTCTACAGCAAAATGTTTTGAAACACATTAAAGATAAAATTACTGATTCACTCACGTCTGCCTGTTCAGACTATTCATTTAGTTTGGTGTCTCTGCTGCTGTTAAAGGTTACAAACTGATCTCAGGCTTTCTAAACCAACATGAGCATTAATCTGAAAACCTGTTCATGTTCATCAGGAGTGTTTGCTGCCGAAACAAATGAAATACAGTCAGTGTCAGTGATGGAGGGAGATTCTGTCACTCTAAACACTGATGTTACTAAAATACATGAAGACGACGACATACTGTGGAAATATGGAGCTGAAAACTCTCTGATAGCTAAAATCAGCAAAGAGAACCGAATCTCCTCCACATATGATGATATTCCTGATGGGAGATTCAGAGACAGACTGAAGCTGGATGATCAAACTGGATCTCTGACCATCATGAACACCAGAACTGAACATGCTGGAGATTATCAACTAGAGTTAAATGGAGCGAAACTGACATCAAAAACATTCAGTGTTTCTGTCTATGGTGAGATAATTTGTCCTGTCCTTCAATTATTCTTATTAAATTAACTTCTTCAGTACCAAATGTTTAAACATGTCCATATTTCTCTTTATTCTCTCATGTTTTCCAGCTTGTCTGCCTGTTCCTGTCATCAGCAGAGACTTTTCAAATTGCTCTTCATCATCATCAAATTGTTCACTGCTGTGTTCAGTGTTGAATGTGAGTGATGTGACTCTCTCCTGGTACAAAGGAATCAGTGTATTGTCCAGCATCAGTGTGTGTGATCTCAGCATCAGTCTCTCTCTACCTCTGGAGTTGGAATATCAGGATAAAAACACCTACAGCTGTGTGCTGAACAATCCCGACGGCAACCAGACCACACATCTGGACATCAACACACTCTGTCACACATGTGCAGGTACCACATCAACTAATGCCAGTGCTGATATTAGCATTTATTGATTGAGCTGATCTCAGTTTGATGTTTTTATTCCTCAGGCTCTGTCCACTGTTGTGGTCCTACTGAAGCTGTGATCCGATTGGTCCTCTCTGCTCTGGTGGGCGTGGCTACTGTGATTGTTCTACTTTATGACATCAGATCCAGAAGAGCTGAACAAGATCAAATACATATTCATACATTGGGACAGTAAATGATGATTTTCATTTCATTTCTCATTCTATCTTAAACATTTCTTCAAACTATTTCAATCATATATTAATCTTCATTTATTTTGAATGGCTTTATATATGAATCTGGTGTTATTGATGTTTATTCATTGGCATCTTTATTAATAAAATGTTCCCACTCTGAGGTACAAGAGTCTCCTGTAAATTTCATTACATTATTTTTCGAATCAGCAAGAAAAAGAAATGGGGGAGGGGGTAACTTTGCTTTCCATTTGTTACTTAAAACTCACTTTAAGCACTCCGATAACACAGCACATGTTTCATTTAATAATTTTTCTCCAATATGATTTGTTCTTCACATGTATAATTCTCCATTATTAGGTAAAAGTAAGTTAGGATTCCTTGATACTTCCGCTTGTTGTTAAGTTCATGAGGTTAGATATAACAAAACTAGACTGTCTAGTTCTGTTTCCACTTTTGTTATATTCAGACACACTAACTCTGGCCCAAGTGTTGGGGACTTAGTGTTCAAAAGCATATAAATGTCGGTTATAATTAATTTCAAAATTTCATAATTTCAACAATTGCAACAGGAATTAGGAACCGACCTGGTGGCGGCGACACAAACACATTCACTCACAAACCTACAGTACATGTGTCTCATGGATGTCTAACTTTAATGCACACCATTCAACCTACATCCTAATTCATACCCTGCTCTCCATATATGTGTACATTAGGTAAGTTCTACCAGAAAGACTGGGGAGAATTAATACTGTGACAATGAACATTTATTTAAGAGCTCAGCAAACAATCAAATTCTTTGGCGTAGGCCCCGTCCGTAACTCGCATTCCGAGGGTACGGAATCTGTATATCCTGCCTGAAGACGAAGGCAGGGGTGCAGCTCACCCCCTGCGAAGTAAGGAAGGGGGCCATCTGGTGGTGGTGGGGTGGAAGGAGGAGAGGACATCCTGGCGTCTTCAGGGTAGAGGCGAGAGCCCGTCTGGAAGTGATGGGGAGGATGGAGGGGAGGAACCAGCATAGAATGTTAGGGAGATGAAGGAAAAGTCCAGTCTTGGTGGTGGATGGGGAGGATGGAGGTGGTTGAAGCGACAGCATCTGCGAACTCAGACATGTGTAAGTACCACCCATTTATACTGGCTATTAGGATATGATTGGATAGATGAGAAGGTAATACATGACGTGAACGATTGAGTCTTCCTGGCAGAACTTACGCTAGCTTCATTTCTATAGAGCGAGAGCACCTCTACTGGCTGTATGTTACTGAACAGAGGACCCGGAGACAGAAGGACAAGTGATAGAGTTTAATTTTACAGCAATGGTGTGACGTTTAAATGAAGACAGAAGATGCAACTGCAAGAAACCAGATTTATTGAATGAACGCGTAGAAGGTGGAAGTAAACACACAGTCCAAAAATCCCTGGTAGCGCAGGGGGCAGATGGCCAACCAAGACAGGATCCTAGACGAGGCAGGCAGACAGTAACTCAACATGAACCCGTGGTGTGATGAAAAGAGACAGGATCCTTGGACAGACAGAACTCAACACGAACTCCAGAACGGGAACCGGGGACACCAACGAAGACCACACAACACAGGGATAATTCCACAACGATCTGACAAACACAGGAGAAAGACCATGAGCTTAAATAGAGATCGCTGATCAGAATCAGCTGGCGCTGATGACAATCAGCGGCTGATCAGCGACCACACCCACACACACACACAAACACAGCGCGAGAAAGAGTCAGTGAATTCATGAACCGTGACATTACCCCTCCCCCTAGGAGCGCCCCCTGGTGCTCCCAGGAGGACCTACCTGTTAATTGTAATCATCAATAAGGGAGTGATCCAGAATGTCTCTCACAGGAACCCAACTTCTCTCCTCCGGACCGTAACCCTCCCAGTCCACCAGATACTGAAATCCGCGTCCCCTCCGTCTCGAGTCCAGAATACGATTTACCGAATACATAGGTTCCCCATCTACGAGTCGCGGTGGTGGGGGAACCGGGACTGGCGGATTAAGATGAGAACGAAAAACGGGCTTTAATTTGGAGACATGAAAGGCGGGATGAATTCTCCTGTACGCTGGAGGAAGCTTGAGGCGGATTGTCACCGGACTAATGATCTTGGTGACAGTGAATGGGCCAATGAATTTGGGAGCTAGATTATTAGACACGGAGTGGAGCGGAATGTTTCTTGTAGAAAGCCACACTTTTTGACCCACGACGTATACGGGAGGCTTTGACCGGTGGCGATCGGCCTTAGCCTTGGTGCGTGCTCCCACCTGGAGCACAGTCTCGCGGGCTCTGGTCCATGTGCGATAGCACCTCTGGACGAAGGCGTGAGCGGAGGGGACCGCAACTACGGATTCCAGGCTAGAAAAAACTGGTGGCTGGTACCCTAAATTACACTGAAATGGAGATAGGCCCGTAGATGACACTGGTAACGAGTTATGGGCGTACTCCACCAATGAAAGTTGCTGACTCCAGGAGGAAGGATTCTTGGACACCAAACATCGCAACACTCTCTCAAGATCTTGGTTGGCCCTCTCGGTTTGCCCGTTGCTTTGGGGATGGTAACCTGAAGATAGACTGACAGTCGCTCCCAGTAATCTACAAAACTCCTGCCAAAATTTGGACACAAATTGGGAACCCCTGTCAGAAACCACGTCTGTCGGGAGGCCATGTAACCGAAAGACGTGATCTATGACAGCCACCGCTGTCTCCTTGGCAGAAGGTAATTTGGGCAAGGAAATAAAATGAGCCGCCTTCGAGAACCGGTCCACTACGGTCAAAACAACCGTCTTACCCTGGGAGGGTGGGAGGGCGGTTATGAAATCTAGCACTATATGGGACCAGGGTCTCGAAGGGACAGACAGCGGTTGGAGTAACCCATCTGGGGGTCGATTGGAAGTCTTACCAGTGGCACAAACCGAGCAAGCCAAAACAAAACTCTGAATGTCACAAGCCATTAATGGCCACCAGAATCGTTGCTTGACCAAAAAACTGGTGCGATTTACCCCTGGATGACATGCTATGCTGGAACAATGACCCCATCGAATAACGTCGGACCGAACCCCCTCTGGCACAAACAAACGACTCGGTGGGCAACCGGGCGGAGGCGTTACCCCTTCTAAGGCCGCCTTGACCTTCGATTCAACCTCCCATGTGAGTGTGGAGATAACTATCTTCTCGGGCAAAATGCACTCAGGAGTAACCGGGAATTCGGATGGATCAAAAATACGAGATAAAGAATCAGGTTTGATGTTTTTGGACCCCGGGCAGTAAGAGAGTGAAAAATCAAAACGACCGAAAAAAAGTGCCCATCGAGCCTGCCTGGAGTTGAGTCTTTTGGCAGAAGTTGAAGTTGCGAATAAAATGCCAATAGAAATTGGCAAACCCCAGAAACCTCTGTAGGGCCTTACGGGAATCTGGACTAGGGCCAATCCATCACAGCCTTAACCTTGTCAGGGTCCATGCGCACTCCCTCAGATGAGATGATGTATCCTAAGAAAGGAACAGACTGTGCATGAAAAGCGCATTTCTCCGCCTTGACAAAAAGCCCATTCTCTAGCAACCTCTGAAGCACTCGTCTGACGTGCTAAACGTGTTCCTGGAGAGAAGAAGAAAAAATTAATATGTCATCCAGGTAAACATATATGAATTGGTCTACCATATCTCTCAGCACGTCATTGACGAGTGCCTGGAAAACCGCTGGGGAGTTGGACAGCCCGAAGGGCATGACCAAATATTCAAAATGGCCCCTGGGGGTATTAAATGCGGTTTTCCATTCATCCCCCTTCCTGATGCGAACCAAATGATATGCATTGCGTAAGTCCAATTTTGTAAATACAGAGACTCCCTGCAACCACTCGAAGGCTGAAGACATCAACGGCAAAGGATAAGTATTCTTTACCGTGATGTTGTTCAACCCTCGGTAATCAATGCAAGGTCGCAGAGAACCATCCTTTTTCCCCACAAAAAAGAACCCCGCCCCCGCTGGAGAAGAGGAAGGACGGATGAACCCTGTTGCTAGAGAATCAGAAATATATTTCTCCATAGCCTCCCTTTCTGGAGCAGAAAGCGAATATAACTTGCCTTTAGGCGGAGACTTACCTGGCAGTAAATCTATGGCACAGTCGTAGGGACGATGCGGAGGAAGAGAAGCAGCACGAGACTAACTGAACACTTCCTTCAGGTCGCGGTACTCTGCGGGCACGTTAGACAAATCCACTGCCTCCTCCTGAAACACAGAGACAGAGACAGACGGACAGGCAGACACTAGACAAGACTCATGACATTGACTGCTCCATGCGAGAATGGATCTTTGATGTCAGTCTATTTTTGGATTGTGAAGTGTTAACCATGGATGACCAAGAACAACAGGTGCGAGAGGAGAGTTCATGAGCAAGAATGACAGGGTTTCCGTATGGTTGGCAGATGTGATGAGAGTAACGTCAGTGGTGTGTGAAATATTGGGGAGTTCTTGACCGTTAAGAGCGTGGACTGAAATCTTGTGTGACAGTTGGCTGACCGGAATCTGAAGTCGGTGTGCAAAATTATAGTCCATGAAATTACCTTCGGCGCCAGAATCCAGTAAAGCTTGACAGGTGTGAGTGTGTGTTGCCCATCTCAGTCTTACCGGGTGGAGCGTAGATGTTGATGAGGTCTTCTCGGCGGAGATCCCACCCGACAGTAGCCTCATAGTTACTGTCGGGCTTGACCTTTTACTGGGCAGGCGTTGAGATAGTGCCCTGCCCCTCCACAGTAAAGGCAGAGTCCCTGGGATCTCCGCCCTTCCTTCTCCTCCCGGGAAAGCCGAGCTCTCCCCACCTGCATGGGCTCATGATCGAAGACGGGGCTGACCGTGTCCCCGCCACTGGAATGTAGACCCTCGGCTCCTCCCTGTGATCTGCTCGGGAGAACACGTCGCTCCACTCTGGTTAACCGTGCATCCACTCTCAACGCGAGGTCGATTAAACCATTAAGAGTCTTCGGGAGGTCCAGGACGTGGATCTCTTTCTGGACACGGTCAGCCAGCCCATGCAGGAACATGTCCCACTGCGCCTCCTCGTTCCAGTGGCACTCTGCCGCCAAGGTCCAGAACTCGATGGAATAGTCCGATACGGAACGATTACCTTGACGAAGGTCGGCGAGTATTCTGGCCGCCTCTCTTCCCGCTACGGCTCGGTCAAATACTCGCCTCATCTCGGCGGAGAGTGCCTGGAACGAGTCGCAGCATGGATCTTGGTTCTCCCACACCGCTGTCCCCCATAATGCCGCTCTTCCAGTCAGTAGTGTCAGAACAAATGCTACCTTAGATCGTTCATCGTGGAAGGTCTTCGGTTGCAATGAGAAGTGCATAGAGCAACGAGTAAGAAATGCTCTACAGTAGCTGGGTTCTCCTGAGTAGGACTCGGGAACAGGCAGGCGTGGTTCTGACTGGAAGATGGATGCTGGTGGTGTGGGGGGAACTGGCGGTGTGGGTGGCGCAGTGGGAGCTCTTAGATGTTGAAACTGCTGGGTGAGCTCGGACACCTGCGCCACTAAAGCTTGAACAGCACGCCCCATATTCGTGAGGCTCTCCTCCTGGGAATCCATCCTGGAGATGCTGCAGGCGATGAAATCATCCAGAGTCATCGCGGGACCACTTGCTGCTTCCATTTGAAGGTCAGATCGTTCTGTCATAGTTGTACTCAAGGCGAGGAAGCAATAATGCAAGTAAAAGTATTTATTTAGAATTCTCAAAGTCAGATTAACACAGAACAAACACGATGGCAGTTGAGTGGCGCAGTGACCTCGACAGGCAACACAGAAGATGACGGTGGTGAATGGTGGAGTCCGTGAATGAAACAGATGACGTAAATCCAGAAATGGAGCGAGGAACACACAACAACACCAAACAGGAACACCAACTCACGAACACGCCAGACTGAAGCACAACGGGGAATGCCAAACAGGAACAGGATACAACACGAGGAGACTTCACAACGATCTGACAATGAGAGGACAGAGAACGTGAGTATAAGGCGGCGCGTTGATCAGCTGCATCTGGCGCCGTTAGTGAGCTACAGCTGTCACCACTGATCAGCGGTGACGATCTGGACCACGCCCACACACACACACACACACACACACACACACACACAACAACGACACAAGACAAGAAGAAGACAGTGAATTCATGAACCGTGACAGTACTATTCTGAAATAGCTGTATTAAAACCTCTTTACTGGCGATGCTAACACTGTGGGCCATGCTTGTGTTAAACTGCAAGTTAATCACAGTGTATTTGTCTTTCATATAAATTGATCTATCTATTTTTTTTTTAACTTGAACAAAAAGCTCCTAAGTGTCTTCTTTTTATAAGAAACCATGAATAGGACTGCAGTCATGAATTGCAGTCATTTATGTTTACTTAGCCGACTGTATGTCAGTTTCCAGTGTATGCTCAAAAATGGGGATGAAAGGAAAGAGGCTAGTTTATTGCAGTTTTATGTTGATTTGTGGTTTAATTTTTGTGATTCTTTTTTACAGATTTGTAAGATTTCCATTTACTTCAAATTTATGCCTGTTATTGCATATTCATATCATAGTAAATTGCAGTTCATATGAAATATACATATTTATTGATCTAAAATCTCGCTTAGGGCACTAATAGATTCTCTCCTTATTGTTGACAAAAGTGAATGTTTTTCTCTGTATTTTCTTGTAACAAATGTGCTGTAACCTGTAACATTGTGTCTTTTGTGAAGCATTTTATAAAGATGCTGATTCATGTTTTTGCTGCTGAGTTTATGCATTTTTTATTTATTTACAAAATAAGAATTTATCGTTCTGTGTTCCCTTACACACTTCTATGTATATCTACAAAAAAACCTGTAGATTCATGTGTTATATTATTCTGGAACAAACAGTTAATAATTCAACACAGAACAGTGAATCAGATAATGTTGAACAGTGTGAAGAGTGTCTGATGACAGGAATCAGAAGGCAAGAGGTTTCAGTTTGACTCTGACGATGAACTTCAGTAAAACCGATACTGTGAGATGGCTGACGGGTTTACTATTTATTTTCATTATTCTGTACACTGAGAATTGAATAAATATGCAAATAAACACAACAATTTTTAGATCACTTGAGTTAGGCATTTTACCATGAAATGTTGCTTAAACACAATTCACACTTCTACTTTTAGACATTTAACAGTCAGAGAGTTACAAAGAGTTTTTTAAATTACAAAAATAATCCATTAAGAAGCGTTAAAGTCTTGATATGCCAGATGATCTATAACATTATATCATGTGCAAATACAGTGTGTGAAACTAGGAGGGTCAAACTGTCGTGGGAGGATTCACATCAGACTGAGTGTTTTAGCACATAGTTTCATCAGTAGCTGAAAAACGGAAGAAAATGTTTCACGTGTTTGCTTTGTTCTGTTTGTGCTGGTGCCGTCTGATCGGTAAGTTATACATTTATTTTTTGGTTTAGTTTAGTGAAAAAGCTGCTATTTACGATATCTATAGATACCAAATGGGACATGAATATTGTGAGATCATTCTTTGAATTCAGGTCTCTGTTGAAGACAATGAAATTTCCAGGTCTACAAATGTCACAAAAAAAAAAAAAAAAAAAAAAAAAAAGTAAAGTCATGGAAAGTAATGGAAATCTCTAGTGAATGTAAACATCTCAGTTTATGATCTGCATGGAGGCTCAGAAAGCCAAAACTTTGCTGTCAAATATCAGGCGATTTTTATCCTTTAAAAAATAAATTTCTAAAAATACAAGTTTATAAATACAGCTACAAAACTCATTAATCAAAATGTGTAGGGACCCCGAGAGCATGAGATATGATGATACAAAGGGTGTTTGTTTTACTCGTCTAAGTGTCTTATGAAATATCTTGCACAAGTAAACTTTTTAAACTTGATTTTGCTGTACAGCAGATACATTTAAAACAAATAAAGATCAAAGTGTCTCACACACACACACACACACACACACACACACACACACACACACACACACACACACACGTCTGTCATATCTCACCTTTCATTGTGTGTTTCTGCTGCTGTTGTGAATATTCTTCAGTTCACATGAAAATAATAAAAACTACAGATGATTTAGGATTTATAAACCATCAAAACCTCTTTATGTTCACCAGGTGTGTTTGGCACTAAGACAAATGAAATACAGTCAGTGTCAGTGATGGAGGGAGATTCTGTCACTCTAAACTCTGATCTTACTGAAATACATGAAGACGACGACATACTGTGGACATATGGAGCTGAAAACTCTCAGATAGCTAAAATCAGCAAAGAGACCGGAGTCTTCTCCACATATGATGATATTCCTGATGGGAGATTCAGAGACAGACTGAAGCTGGACGATCAAACTGGATCTCTGACCATCACAAACACCACAACTGAACATACTGGAGATTATAAACTACAGACAAGGGGAGTGAAAATAACCTCAAAAACATTCAGTGTTTCTGTCTATGGTGAGTATAGAGCTCATTTGTCCTGTCTTTTAAGCTTGTTTTATATCAACGTATTGAATTGTTGAATCGTTTTAAAGTTTGAGGACAAAATTATCAGGATAAAAACACCTACAGCTGTGTGCTGAACAATCCCATCAGCAACCAGACCACACATCTGGACATCAACACACTCTGTCACACATGTACAGGTACCACAGCACTGATGATCTTAGTTGAAGTCAGCGCTGATATTAACGTTTATTGATTGAGCTGATCTCAGTTTGATGTTTTTATTCCTCAGGCTCTGTCCACTGTTGTGGTCCTACTGAAACTGTGATCCGATTGGTCCTCTCTGCTCTGGTGGGTGTGGCTACTGTGATTGTTCTACTTTATGACATCAGATCCAGAAGAGCTGAACAAGATCAATCACATATTCATACATTGGGACAGTAAATGATGATGTCATTTCTCACTCTGAACTATTTCAATCATATATTAATCTTCATTTCTTTTTAATGGCTTTACATATGAATCTGGTGCTATTGATGTTTGTTTATTTATTGGCATTTTTATTAACTTTGCTTTCCATTTATTACTTAAAGCTCACTTTAAGCACTCCGACACCACAGCACATGTTTCATTTCATAATATTTCTCCAATATGATTTGTTCTTCACATGTATAATTCTCCGTTATTAGGTAAAAGTAAGTTAGGATTCCTTGATACTTCCACTTGTTGTTAAGCTCATGAGGTTAGATATAACAAAACTAGACTGTCTAGTTCCGTTTCCACTTTTGTTGTATTCAGACACACTAACTCTGGCCCAAGTGTTGGGGGCTTAGTTGTAACTAGGTAAGTTCTATAGAGCGAGAGCGCATCTACTGGCTGTATGTGTATATTTCATACTACACTTTTGTTTCTAATTTTGTGTTGCTTTATTATTTTCATTGAATGTATTATTTGATATGCTTTTTTTATTGCAGAAACCACCCACAAGTAAACAAACATCTAGATCAAACGAAATGACTCGTGGATTCACTTGAGTAAATCAATGCTTGGGAAAGAATCTGCCGTGGAACTCACTCTTTATTCCGTCTTATATACTTTATGATCGAGGTTGAGGACTAGCTTATACACACAAGTGCATATACATACACATCCATCTTTAACACCAGTTGATGTTCTCTAGTAGTAGTCTGTGCCACTTTCAGTAGTAGTCCATTTCTAAGTGGGAACTGCTATTGATTTGTCTAATAATTTAGATATTTATGACAGTAATTAATTTGGTTTTAAAAATGAAAGGGCTTGATAAAGAGGGGAATGAGAGATTTTTAAGTTCCTTGAACCAACGGTTTTTGTTACTACTTCTCTGAACTGTATGTATTAAAAGTATGCCTGATTCGGAATATTATATTTTAACTGAATTTGGTCAAAGGTCTTAAGCAGGCCAATTATTCAATAACCTTTTGCACAAATAGCAAAACAAGAACAGTAAATGACACAAATGAGTAAAGTAAAGGGTGTGATTAATATTTAATAATGGACAGCAGGTGAATTCCTGTGATAAACTAAAAACTAAAAAAGTGTCTTTATGCTATGATATTGGTAAATACAATTGAACTAAAACATTTTAAACATTCACACTGTGTATGCATCCCATCTCCTGAGATGGTAGTAGGCCGTGATATTGAGATTCCTCCGTCAGCCCTGCATATGGGGAGTTGCTTGATATAATGACCATTCATTTGGTAATTAAAGTATTAACTATTTCAATTGTTTTTTGAGTTTTAATAGCTGTTGTTGCTTGGTTTTAATGCTTCCAGTATGTTAATGACCAGGAAAAGTCTCAATAAAACTCATTTTCCCCCTATAACTCATTGTCAATAATGCGTCAATGTAAGTGCAATTGCAAACAAGAGCAGTAAGGTGACTGCAGACCCTTGACCCAGTCTTGCAATGTTTAAGGAAGTGAAACCAGATTTCAGCATCAAGATCTTGGTCTTCAGATTATCATAGGAAGACCAAGATCTGATCATCTTCCGTCTGATAATTGAACCAGATCTGTATATTTCAAGGTCTGTGACAGACAAAAGGATGGACCAACCTGGTCTCACTGCAATTGGTACATATTTTTACGAGGTGGCTAATTCGTAAGAATTCATACGACCTCACTTGTATGAATTCGTACAATTTTTGCTAAATCGTACATATTTTACGAGTTGCCCAAATCAGAGTACGCACCTGTCGCCATGAGAAGATTTCTTTTTTCTTACCAGATCCAGCTGTGTGACGCTTTCACTAGGAACCTCTTATGATAACCTTAGCTGAGTCTGTGGAGACTGCTGAGAATCACACATGTAGCACACATTAAAAACTATTGACATTATATACAAACTTCAGATTTTTATTCTAAGCAAGGTATTTAACCATTTTGGACTGGTTTAACTTTGAGTATTATTTGGACATCCCGGCAGACACACAGCAGGATCATTCTGAGGGGTTTGAAGTGAGATATTGATGGATTCGTGAAGGGCTAAATTTAAGCATTTTCAAGTTTCACTCTTAAAGCCTCAAAATTCCAACTGTGTATTTACATCTCCCTTTTCTCTTTCTCTCTCTTTATGCCTGTACAAAAATGTGGTTTGACCTGATGCGTGGACAAATATAGGCTCTGCATGAACATGTGTCATTACTGTAAGTTAGTATTGTTTCAAAGAGGAAGTTTCAAAGCTCCACGTATTGATTTCCCTAAACACCACACTTTCTTTCCAGTCAAGTGAATGCTTCACTTTGCATGTAGGAATGTTGACAGGGTTATGGACGTTCAAGTCTAATTTAAAGGGCATTTTCCCCCCATTAGTTTAGATGCAAAGTTTGACTTCTGCTTTACACAAAACAGTTTTACTACATAAAGTATGCCTACTGAATACATCAATGCTGTTTGACAATTCCAAGGCAAAAAAATAAATAAACAAAATAATAATTACAGATTTTGTAACTGCAGATTTTGTCAAAATTTTGTTGTTACAGAGCATTGTTACAGAGTTTTGTCTTTGTGTGTAAGGTTCTGCCATTTTGTGACTGATATTAAATTGACTCAATATTAAAAGGTTATCTCACCCTCATGTTGCTCCAAACCTGTAAGATTTTATTATTAGAGAGCAACAGATAATCAACTCTATCAATACCATTGACTGATATTTAGAGCTTTCTTTTTATTTATAAATAAATATTGAATAAATATCTCCATCTGGTGGGTTTTCTAAGGAAATGCATCAGAACACTGTGAACTCAACAGGAATGCGTTAATGTGTTAATAACATTAGACTTGTGAACAGCACCTGTTGTGATATTCAGTGGTTCGGAACCTCTACAATTAAACTGCCAAAGTCACATGATTTCAGTGAACGAAGCTTCGTTACGTCAGAACTGAATGGTTGCCACTAGGTGGCGATGATCTCTGTGAACCCACGAGTGTCTCTATATAATTTTTATATATTTGTTGGCATTTGATAACACATTTTTATAATAAAAATGAAGGTCTCTTGTTCTGATTAAGCAAGCTCTCCATAAAACAAACAAAAAAAGACGTTTATAATAATAATAACTAACTCAATTAAAGACAGACTTCTTCGGTTTATTAGATTTAAAAATACATATTTTCACAGAGAGTTACTGCAGTGATAGTAATTCACAACAGCAGAACACACCAGGAGAGTACTATGAAAATGTTTTTTCCACAGATCATAAAGATAGGTAGAGAAATATGTCTGGAAACATAACATAACAACATGAAAACAAACAGCAGAAGAACATCATTGATTCTCACTTTCACTCATCAGACAAACATACACAAGTCTCATGGGTAATTCTGAACAATAGTGTGCATCATACAACCCACATCCTGATTCATATATCATAAATGTATAAATGCATCATGTGTGTTTTGCTTTCTATGTTTTTAATTCATTTGTGGTTTGGTTTGCTGTTAGTAACTACTCTTGTGGTTTTCCTGAGCTGTAAGCTTTTTCTGCTTTGCAAATAGACAAGATCTTCAACTGTCTCCCTCCAACCAAGCCAGTCAACACTGATCTTAAAATAACCCTACACAACACAATTAATGGTATTTTAATGACACTCTCATCACTGAAATCACTGGAGATCAGAGTAAGATCTGTACAGATGTTCAGTGTAAAGAGAGATTCAGAGACAGACTGAAGCTGGATCATCAGACTGGATCTCTGATCAAGCAATGAGCCTATTTTCTAATATTACACCTTTAAAGCTATAACCTAGTGGTATGTTCCACCATGTTTAATTCAAAATATAGCTTTTGCTATCAAACACACACACACACACACACACACACACACACACATATATACAACTGATATGGTTCCTACTATAAAATCATAATTTAATATGAGATCTCCTTTAAAGAGTTTAAGAGTCTTTTCTGAGTGGTGTCTGATGTAATAGTTTTACTGTATTAAGAATTACTAATAAATGCTGGTGAAAGTTTAGTGCATCAGTGATGAAATCATTTCTAACTCAGTGATTCAATTTTATAGTTTAGTCCACGTTTATTACTGAAAACACACAAAACTATTTTAGAGACACGCAGATTCCATCCGCTAGAGTGAATCGTGTTTTAATATTATTTATCACATACAGTAAACATACAAAGACTAATTCATACAAAGTTAATGCTATTGTTTCATTTAAGAAAAAAATGTATGTGCGTTTTAATTCAAGGAACTTTTCCCATTTCCATTCTAAAGATAAGGAAAACAAGAAAAATGTAAAGTGCAAGGCACAATATTTGTCTTACTAAAACAACTTTAAAAAAACTGTAGTGTTAGGAAAACTACAACAGTTTTATCAACTTCGAACTGATTTATGGTAAAAATTACGTTTCTTAAAACATTTACCTGACAAAATAAAAATATCAAAAGACACCTCTACTGATATGCTATTTACATATTTACAATGAGCAGATGAAAGATAAATACAAAAAAGTAACAAGAGAACAAAAGTGCTGCCAAAAGAAAGAACTAAGGAAAACAGTAAGCTGTCAAGCTGAAGTTACTAATAAAGTCAGTGAAGTAATAAAGTAAGCACATTGTGCTGTAGCAGTCCTGCTGACAAACATCACATCTAGTATTTCTCAGGTTTAACGCCATAGTAAAAACTTTTAATGCCGCCTGTATCATATGAGTCCATTTACAGGTATTGAAAAAAATATATGCTCCCTGTAAAGTTTTTCACCATAAGATAAGTCAATGAATTTCTAAGCTTATTAAGGCAGGTTTTGGTTCCAGAGCCGCTACATGCTCTATTAATGCTATTCAGGGTTGGTCAACCATTGTTTTCTGACCAAGGTGGATAACCAAGAGTTAGTGTTAGTGGTAAAAATAGAAACATTAACAATATAAGGGTACAAGACATTTCCAGTTACAACAACAATTCCAGTAAAAACTTTCAAATGTATGTGTGTGTGTGTGTGTGTGTGTGTGTGTGTGTGTGTGTGTGTGTGTGTGTGTGTGTGTGTTTTATCTTGGTGAGTTATTTGTGGAAATGCAGTTAGTTCTATCTGTGCATATTTAAGGGAAATAATAATTCACATGCCAAATCACTCACTGTTTCTGTCTGGATCACTGTAGCTGCTTTAAACCTCTATAGGCTATACTGAAAAACATCAAGCACTCGCGGATCTTTTGATAGTAACACGTTACTAATTTTATTGCTCATTGTCATGATTCCTGTCTTGTGTTCCTCTAGTCTTGTGTGGACTTTTGTTATGTCCTGTGCCATGTTTTGTAGTCCTTTGTAGTTTTTCTTGTTTATTAGTCTCCCCAGGTGTTTCTGATTAACCACGCCCCCTTGTTATCTTGTTTAGCTCGTTTGCCTGTGTATTTAAACCTCTGTGCTTCAGTTGATGTTTGTTGGTCGTTGTGGCTGTTTCCATGTTTCCATGTTCCTGTCCTGAGTTCTGTGTGCCATTGTTTGCCCTGGATTTCCTGTTTGTTTCATTAAAGTAGTGCTTGCATGTGGATTCTCTCTCTGCTTTGTCGTTGCCTCATCGTTATACTCATATAGTGCATAATACTAAGGGGCAGATTTACTAAACAGGGCAAATTAGTGTGAGAGTGCAATTCCAAAAATGCATAGATTTGAGTGGAAGGGTCTGCGCGTGATCTACTGTTGACACGCAAATTAAACAACACAGACCCAGTCAGATTATTTCCATAAAGATCAACACAAACTACCAGCTAGCGTCTGGTTTAAGACGTGCTTGTTTTAGGGCGGTTAATAATGGCGCACACACCAGTACACTGACGAACGCAAACCTTAGTAAATCACCTTGAGTGATTCATTTAAATATTCTTCTCACATAAATTTTGCGTCTGAAAGGGAAACTCCTACAAAAGCATTATCATTTAAATCATTCAAATTTTTACTGGTATTAATAACAACTAGTGAAATCTAGGATTCGTGACACAATGACTCTGTGAGCGATGAGAGTTTCACCTGATCCTCTTCTCTCCATCATTTCCTGATTCTCTTCAGTGTGCCTCTCAATGAAAGGATCTAATTGAGTCTGACTCTGATTTAAGGACGCGTCCTCCTCCTCAAAGGACTGTCATGTGGATCACATGGTGAGTTATCACATGTCATCATTCTCCTGTAAGCAAACACAGATTCACAGAAGGTTAAAGTGATGAGAAGGATTGATGTTTCACTTACACAAACACTACAGACTTATTGTGTTATTTTCTGTTGTTCATACAGAGGATTTCAGTTCATAAATATTATCACCGTCTTAACCTGCATTACATCTTTTGTACCACAGTAATAGAAACTTGAAGTAAAGTGAGTTCAATATCACATCTAAATTGCTTAAACTGTTGCATTGGTGTTTTAGAATAAGATGCTAGCTATCTGAAAAATGTTTACACTTTATGTTATCTGGGAGTTATTAGTGTTTTTGATTGATTTGACTGCCTCACCAGTGAATATCTACGTCTGTAGTATGTAATGATATTAGCTCAAAGGGGGAAATATTAATAATAATCCATAATTGCCAATTATGATTAATTATTAATATTTGGGTCAGTTAATTAGATTAACTTTGAGGTAAGCCAAATTAAAATTACAATCAATTAATCAGTTCCAATGAACTGATTGATTATTCATTATTCTAAGAACAATGTATCTTTCATGGTCACTGAAAAATAATTATTCCTTAGCTTGTACAGCGCTTAGAGCATGTAACAGGATCAAAATCGTAAAAGGTACTTTGTATGCAAACAGAGAATCAGAAACCAAATGCATAATTGTGCACAAGTTTTATTAACTAAATCACAAACATGACTAAACTAAACAAACACACAAACATACATACATTCATCCATACATGCATAGGTAAAGGGGGTGAGTGATGTGGAACCGGAAGCAGGAAATAGAACTATGGAAAAAATCTATTTAACATTGAAAAGAACCATAAGCTTATCTTCAGAACACCTCATTCAAGTATACTTGCATGGCAGTTGCAATCGTGGACAATTCTTGAAGTGATTGAAGAATGAATTCGTTGTTTGTTCGACACTGTTCTCATAGCTGAAGTGCAGATTGTGGCCTGCCAGCCCTGGGCCGGAGAGGACACGCAGAGCAAATGTTGGGAGTTGTGATGGCCTTCTTCTGCATTGAATGAAGATGTGGAACTCCTGAGGTTGTCCTTGATGCTGTTGTGGTGGAGAGAGAGAGTTCTCTCTCTCCGGATGAGCACATGGCTGTTGTGAGTCGAGGCCTGCTGAGGGCACGCTGGACGTCCCGTGGCATCCTGAAGTGCCGAGAAGGCCAAGAGTTGATGGTTGACCGTTCAGTGATGGTAGGTTTGCAGTTTTGCAGTCTGAAGAAAAGTCTGACTAGGCAAGGCAGACGGCATCAGGCCTGTTGGATCCAGGGCCCTGGGCCCCAGTGGGGAGGGGTAGCTCAGTTCGTCTCTGATTAATGCAGCGAAGTCTGCATGGAAGATTGTCTCTTCCCATTGTCTCTCTCTTGCACATGCGGCCACATTCCTTTCGATCATAAAAACTCTCTGTGTTCCCTGTAACAAGACACCGTCCTGCCAGTGTGTTAGCCTCATTTGGGATGTTAGTTTTTGGTGAAGGTTTTACAGTGAATTTGCAGGATTATTCATTAAATAAATTAATAATTTGTGTGTGTCGGATTGGTCCAGACGCCACAAGTGTTAAATAGGAAAGGATAATAACTAATTAAATCTCATATATCTTGCTAAATCAGCTGATATGTAATACTTACTCTCTGTGCTGCTGGTGTATAGGTCCTGTGTTGTCGATAGTAAATCACACCAGCAGTTACAGCAGCAGCAAACACCAGCAGAACACCAACAACTATTCCTGCTACAGCTCCTGAAGACAGACCTGAACCTGGAACAGTTACAGAGAAACAGACATTATTACGAGAGAGTGAATGATTATCCATCTAGTATTTACCAATATCTTAGACGGATATTTACACCTTTCTACTTTATTCATCAGTTCTTTACGGATTAATGGCTTCATCTGTTGTCTTTAGAAACAGCAGCTAAAACAGCATCAGCACTGAGAGATCAACAGGAAACAAAGCACTTTTTTTTAGTTCACGAGTTCACTCTTACATCAATTAAAGCTCCAATATGTAAAAAAATTTTGACCACAAGAGGGCGCAGTTTCCAACAATAACAAAGGCGAAGCTTGATGACGCTATGAAGGAGGTGACGATGGGAGATGTCGTTTTTAATGCGTTTTCACCATCTAGCGATATATCTACATGGAATTAATGAATCATGATCACGGATGAGGTAATTTATTCGTTTTTGTATTACCTGTATGTCTGATCGTATTATTTTATGTCATCATAATTAATGAACTGCAAGGAACGTGAAATGTTATGCTATATTATCCCGTTATATCTATTAAAATCATCTTTACTGTAACTATTATGTTACTTGTACAATAAAAAAAAATTGATTTGCTTACCTGTCTATCAATACACTCGCGAGAGCAGAGTCTCGGTCAAGTCCAAGATTGTCGCGCAGCTCTCTCCATCTCGAAAACGCCTGGCCGATATTTATCTGGGTTTTATTCCTCCGTTTGTCACACAGTCTGCGCGTATCCGAATATGGACGCTTTCGTTTTGTTGGCACTTCAATACTCGCCAAAGAGTAATCGTGATCCATAACAGCTATAACCATACAGTCTATGGCAATAATGCTATAACCACCACTTCCGCATTTGACCATGTGATGTTCCGGTGTGGTGGAATATCACATGGTCCACACCGGAAAAAAAGGATAGTGCGGACATTGCGTCACTGAGAGGCGACATTTCTTTTCCGGGACGGACAGTTATTTAAAATCGGAATTTCCCTGAAATAAAAAATCTTTGGAGACTTTTGAGATATTGTAAGTACACAACTGGAGGAAATATATCACACTGTGCAAGTTATTTTCGGAAATTTTATTACAAAATTGTTACATATTGGAGCTTTAAACAGAGTAAAGATTATGTGTAACACTTTAGAATACTGTATCTTACTTACTGCATAACTAATAAGTAATTATTGAAGAACTAACAGGTAATTATTCATTAACTACTTCTTCACTACTGTTAACTACTAAGGAAGATGTGTTAACTAATCAGTATGTAATATACTGTATTTTTATGATTGTGTTAAGTAACAGTTAGTTAATCAATAAATAATGAATTCTGTCATAACTCTTGAAGAACTACTACTAATTATCTACTAATTAAGGTTCAAGAAAAATAACTAAGAAGTAACTACTAATGAACAGTCATACAAAACTAACCTCAGATTAGTTTTTATATTTTATATACAGTACTGTGTGTGTCTGTTTTCCTCAGCATAGAATGCCATTGAGTAAATTCATGTTTGAGGCAATGACTGAGGGAAACTGAAAATATAGGGAACTTATTAGTAATTCATAAATAATTATCAAATAATTCTGCAGGAATTACTTAGAACCTGGAACAGTATTCTAAAGTGAGAATACAGGGAACTCATTAGTAATTAATACATAATTATCAAATAATTATCCGGGAATTAGGCTACTTATAACCTGAAACAGTATTCTAAAGTGAACATATAAGGAAATTAATTGGTAATTAACAAATAATTATTAGATAATTCTTCAGGAATTACTTGGAACCTGGAACAGTATTCTAAAGTGAGAATATAGGGAACTCATTAGTAATTAATACAGAATTACCACATACTTCTGACTCAAAGCAAACTTACTGTAAATAACACATTATTAACGGTATTATCTAAACCTTTGTAAAATAGATAAGTTATCATACATTATGATACATTTTGCGAATTAAATAAAAAGTTTGCTTATTTGCAGATCAATATATAGCCTAGTAAATGTCACATGCCTGTCCTGTCTTGTGCTGCACATGGGTGTTTTGTTATTTTGGGCCATGTGCTCGTGTCTGTTGTCTAGCCCCTCCCATCTTGTTATCTGATTATTGGTTAATTTGTCCCACCTGTCTGTCTCGTTACCCTCCTTTGTTTGTTCCCCTATTTAGCCTCCTTGTGTTTGTAGTCTTGTGCTGGTTCGTTGTCCGAGTTTCCCGTTCCTGGAGTCCTGAGTTTTTGAGTTTTTGTACCTTGTCTGCATGTTACTAATAAATTTCCTCTGCATCTGTATCCTCGTCTCACATTCATCGATTCCGTGACAGAAAATGTCTGCACTTATCTTTCTTATTAGTGCTGAAGAATGACTAAAACTGGCTAGAAAAAAAAAATAAAAAACATTGATCAGTGCTTTTTACTTTTCAAGTAATTACCTTTGTACTTTTACTAAGGTAATTTTAAAAATGAATAGGCCAATAGTTTATCATTTTACTGGAGTAATATTTTATTGGGTTATCTGTACTTTTACTCAAGTACTTGATTTGTGTACTTCATCCACCACTCCACTGCTAAAATAAAACGGTTTATTGTAGTAACCACTGTGTATGACTGTTCATTAGTAGTTACTTAGTTATTTTTCTTGCACATTAATTAATAGATAATTAATAATAGTTCTTCAAGAGTTATGACCTAATTCATTAGTTATTAACTAACTGAAACTTAACACAATCAATTATATTACATTCTAATTAGTTAACACATCTTCCTTAGTAGTTAACAGTAGTGACTTAAGTGTTAATAAATAATTATCTATTAGTTCCTCAATAATTCCTTATTAGTTATGCAGTAAGTAAGATACAGTATTCTAAAGTGTTACCAGATTATGCATATTTGGCGTGCTGTCTGGGGCAGGGCTCCGAGCTTGGAATTTTTGCCTGAACCCAGAGTACCCAGAGAGATTTAAAATATTGAACTGTTCATTAAATTCCTCAAAGGAAAATGCTTTGAATGGCTGACTTATACTCACCAATGACAGTAATATTGAATCTCTTCACTCTAGTGATGCTGAAGCTGCTGTTGTTGATGATGATCAGTAGTTTATATTCTCCAGAGTCTGTGTTTCTGGTGTTTGTGATGATCAGAGATCCAGTCTGATGATCCAGCTTCAGTCTGTCTCTGAATCTCTCTTTACACTGAACATCTGTACAGATCTTACTCTGATCTCCAGTGATTTCAGCGATGAGAATGTCATTAAAATACCACGTCATCACATAATTTGTGTTGTTTATTACACCAGGATCTAAAGTAACAGATTCTCCTTCCTTCACTGACTCTCTCTTCATTTCTTGTTCAGCAGCAGAAACAGCTGAAACACAAACTAACAGATGCTGAAAGGATCTTGTTTTGAGAGAGTATAGAATTTATACAGAATATTTGAATACATAATATATATATATATATATATATATATATATATATATATATATATATATACATATATATATATATATATGTAAATCTACAACGTTTACTAGTGTTTTGAAGAAATTCTTTATATTGCATGTGCATACATTTAAAGAAAAAACACAAATATAACTGAACACATCAATGAAGTGATTTTAAATGTACAAGACTTGCTTTTGACATAATGAATCACCATGGACAGTAACATTGAAGGTCTTTTCACTGTCGCTGCTGCTGCTGATGATCTTCAGTTTGTAGAGTCCAGAGTCTGTGTCTGTGGTGTTCATGATGATCAGAGATCCCGTCTGATGATCCAGCTTCAGTCTGTCTCTGAATCTCTCAGTATCTTCATTACACTGAACATCTGTACAGATCTTACTCTGATCTCTATTGATTTGAGCGATGCGAATGTCATTAAAATACCATCTAACTCTGTCTTGTTGGTTTGTTTGAACACCAGAGTTTAGAGTGACTGAATCTCCCTCCCTCACTGACACTTCAACTGTATCAACACCAGACACACCTGAAGAAGAAATCAACAGTTCATTATCAGCCAAGCAACATTATACAACAGGAAAGAATGTGAAAATGTTCATAAAGATTGTGTGTAGGGAAATATGTCTGGATTTATAATGTACCACAATTAAACAAACAGCAGAAAAACATCATTGATTTACAGGCCCAGTTCATGGAGATCGAACTTCCTGCAGAGTTCAGATCCAATCCTGGTTAAAAACTCCTGTCTGTAATTATCAAGCGTTCATGAATATCTTAATGATCTGTTTCAGTAGTTTTTGACCATGGTTGGAGCTGAACTTTACAAGAAGTTAGATCTCCAGGAACAATTGGGCTCTACAGCATGAGATCCAGAAATGTTGTGACAATCTGACAAATTTTAAAAACACATTGTGCACAGAAAGTTCACTTCACAACGACCCCATCATAAAGGACATCTCAATTCTCTAACTGCACTGCGAGGAGGCGAGGAACGAGGAGTGAGGATACACAGGTGTTTCCTATGCAGGAGTCTTCGGCTAAGTCCGAAAACGTAGGCAGTGATTTATTGTCTCATTGCTCTATCAGGCAATGACTTTGCAGGCAGTGATTTCAGACACACTTCTGAGGCAGTGTTATGTTTAATGATCTACAGCAAAATAGAGCGAGCTTAGGAGAAAACTAAGTGAATATTTAATGACTACAATGGTAATTTCTCGCTAGAAATGACATAAGTGGAAACCGTTGATCAAAAATTTATATTTACACACAAACTGACGACCAGCCGCAACTTTGGACGCCATCTTTATGTTTCTAGCTCAACCGTCACATAATGGAAAGCACATGATTGTGGGATATCAAAGGCAACGATGGATAAATCTATCCTGCCATCAAAAATCGATCAGATGAAGGAATCTCAGGAGATAGGAAGTGGAAATAACATTGCATGTTATTGATGCCTTCCGACCTTGAAATGTGTTCTCCGAAGGCAGCATTTATCAGTTTTCAGACGCAGCCCATCTTGTAGAGAAAGCTGATCCATGTAAGCTATAAATTCTCCTCCCCCTTCATATCTGTCACAATCATTTTAATATACGTTTTACCTTTGCAGTTTAAATAAACCACACATCTTATACAAGTATTTAGCAGGGCATCTTGCTCTATTATTATTATAAAAAAAATGAAATAACCAAACTTCAACAATATAAGGCCAGATCCTTTGAGCGCAGCTGACAACGCTGTGAAGTGACCCTCATACGAGTCAAATAACAACACCCACTGCAAAAAAAAAAAAAAAAAAAAACTTGTGAAATGCATTTCTGTTGAATATAAATCGATTAGATAAGAGAGACTAAAATATACTTAATATCTTACCATGAATGATGAAACACACGAGAAATAAAGGCAACAGAAGCTTCATTTCCACCACTTTTCATTTAAAACATCATTGCATCTTTTGATACGCAATAGCGCTGTGGTCCTCCTCTGCATTGACGTCGACGCGAAAGTGAAAGTAATATTTTGGGATGCTTATCCACGCACTGCGACGACGTAGTGACGCTTCGTCATGTTGTTTGATCTTTACGATCACATAATTGTTGCAAATATAATATTATTTTGTAGGGTTTACGATGTTGTATTTGTGGGGTGAAACGCAGCACTCGATTATGTGTCCACGCGCCCTCAACGTGTTTAACCCTAGTCTACTGCATAGCGTTGCCCCAAGGCAACGTAAAGTTTTCTTAAGCCCTATGTTCAGTACATTTTTCTTTAAATGATTGCAACCAATTAGAATGTTTCAAAAAGCATCATAGAACAGTCCAACAAGGTTTGGGAGTCACTAACAAGCACCATTTGAAGGCGGGATGTCCTTTTCTGACATGGTCACAGGAGCACATGGTGTGAGATGAAAGCAAGATTTTTTGCTTTAGTAATCTTATTTAAAATGACATGAACTGTACATAAAAAAATATGTGTGTGTGTATGAAGGTGTAGAGAAGCCTTTGGGCAGGTTTTGTGAAGTTTTTATTTTATTTTGCATGTTCACAAATTCGTTTTTTCTTTTTGTTGCCTCAGGGCAACGTTGTGTGATAAGGGGTACTTTTCAAGGATGTCTTGGACAATAGGTATTGGCACAATGGCACAATGGCAAATAATATGTTACAAGTATGCTAGTGCACATTTGCTCATTTCATTCGTTTTTGTTACACACACACACACACACACACACACACACACACACACACACACACAAATACACACACACAAATTATGTTGAAAAGTCAGTCTTGATTAAAAAGCTTTCAAAATCCATTTTTTGGTTACATCTCACCCCAGAGAATGTTTAACCCTATGGGGTAAATTGTAACATTTCACTCCTCCTATTTGCAACTAAACCATGCATTTTATGTTTGTTCTGCAAGATAATAGCTATATAGCTCAAACTTGTAAGTTTGAATCACATTTTGAATGAAAAGCAACATGAGTCAAACACAAGAAGCGTTTATGAACCTTATTTTGTCCAGCAAAAGACATTTAATAACTATTTTTTTTTCCCACACTCACCTCATAACATCAGTCGAGTGTTTGAAATAGCATTTTAATTAGCATTGATTAGATTAGTTTAATTAAAATTGCATTATAAATATACTTTATTATTATGGAAATAACTGAGGAGGCTTGAAGAACACAGATAAATCATGTATTGTTGTAGTTGTGGGTTTATTACATTATGTTTAATCATTCAAAGCATTTCTTTCTATCTTCTTTTTATTCAGTTGATGTCCATATACATATGATGTATAAATATGATGCCCATAGGGGATTTCCTGTAACGACGTGTTATATTACTTACTATTGAGGCATATTTGGAGTTTCTGCACAAGGGCGCAAAACCCAGCAAAACAAACCTGTTATAAAAAAAAAAAAAATTTTTTTATAAAATTCATTTTAAAGTGCAAATTGCAATTTAAAAATGATTTTTTTCTCCAAATCATGCAACCCTACCCAGCAAAGAGAGAACGTTGGCACATCGAACCCAACCTTCTAACAACGTTTTTAACAACATGGCCAAAAAGTTGCTAAAACTATGTTGAGTGGTGAAGGTTGTTACGGAGTTGTCACAATGTTGACATTAAACCACCGTTGAACTTGAGGGCCATTGCTTAAGGTTGTGCCAAGGGTGTCTGGACAACATATGTACTCGTCACTGCCCTGAAGCGCGAAAATCAGCCTTTTAAATTTCAACCACCTGTTGGGCCTTCTCATTCTTCATTGATCAAGGATACTTGAGTTTTGCTTTTAATTTACCTTAATAAGATACATAATTATTCAAACACAACTTACAATGTCCTTGTCTAATATGACATTTATTTGTTCTTTCAAACTGGAGGGACAGAACAATGTTAGCTGATAAATAAAGGAGTTTGTGATCTTGTGTAAATTACAGTATCAGTTTATGCTAATGTAAGCTATGTTTATTTTAGTATTCAGACATCCTTTAATCCTTACCATTAGGAAAAGTGTTGAAAATCTTCTGGTCAGGTATGACAAATATTTCAACTATATGCCAAAAGTTCTAAGACATAATGCAGCCAAAATTACTTTGATGAGTAATTGACATTTCAGCACTCCTTGAACAGACAGCAACTTAAAGGTGCGTTTTTTAGCGGCATCTAGTGGTGAGGTTGAAAATTGCAACCAGCAGAAGTTACGGGCCGACAGGAAAAGATGTTGTGGTCTGAGACAGCAGAGAGTAGCCAGTTAAGCAATGTGGTTTCTTTACAAAGGTAAATTAAGAAATTAGGTTTTTCTTAATTATTCAGTAAATCGATATGTTATTGTGAATATTATTGTCACTTGTTCATCATTGTTTCACTGTTTTATTCGCTGACTTTAGCTAGCTTCTTTGCACACAAAACATAACATGGTAAATGGGGGATAACTAGCCTATATCTAGCATAAAAAAAAAAAATTGTCAGGACGTCATCAAGCAGTTGATGAATGTCGCGCAATAACATTGCTACAGCCCTGTCACGTCTTACTATTGGCCAGCATCACACACATGACCAGTGTCGGCCAATAGTGAGCCTACGTTCTTCTTACCAGAACCAGGAAGTATGACCATATTAGCCCAGTTCTGTCAACACTGCACTGGCTCCCTATTAAACATTGTATACATTTTAAAATATTGCTGATTACTTACAAAGCACTAAATGGTTTAGCTCCACAGTACTTGAGTGAGCTCTTAACGCATTATAGTCCTTCACGTCTATTGCGATCTCAAAATTCCGGCCAGTTGATAATACCTAGAATATCAAAATCGACTGCTGGCGGTAGATCCTTTTCCTATTTAGCACCAAAACTTTGGAACAGTCTTCCTAACATTGTCCGGGAAGCAGACACACTCTGTCAGTTCAAAGCTAGACTAAAGACACATCTCTTTGACCTAGCACACACATAACACATTATAAACTTCTATAATTCAATGTTAGGCTGCATAGATTAGGTCAGCCGGAACCGGTAACACTTCCCATAAATCCTGAAGTACTCGTTACATCATAAGAAGAAATGCGTCTATGCTTATATTAGTCTCTCTGTTTATCCAGAGGTTTACCGCAGTCCGCCGGATCCAGGCCGTATCCAGGCCGTATCCAGATCTGATGAAGAACCTGCGCTTGGACGCGATGACAAAGCAGTCCTGAAGTGTCAACTAGTCTCTCCCCTGTGAAGGCCTCCCTTTACCTCTGTACAGATAAAGCGTTTTCGGGATAATTCCGGTTCATGTGGCAACGCGGAAGCGATAAAAATTTTGTATTATAAATTTGAAGGCCAGACAAGTAGTATGTTGAGGGTTGATTTGTAGGGAAGGACTACACGTCTGCGCACATATATTCAAACGCACATACCTACAGACTGAACTCGTAATATGCATGTGCACGCCATCGGCGTTCTCACTGGTTCGCGTTTTTGAAGTTTGCGCATAAAGAACTTCTTTTCTGTTAAAACAGTGTTGTGTTAGCGGCCCCTAAGTTAATAACTAATGCTCGTTGCGACGGAAGTGAATCAGTCAAACTAACTTTAGCAGGGCTGCGTTTTTCCAAAAGCATCGTAACCCTAAGTTGATCGTAAAAATGATCGTACGACTGATCTTAATATTATGGTCTGTTTCCCAAAAGCATCGTAGTTTTAGTAGCACTTGAAAATCTTCATAGAACTACGAGTGCTCTGGAGTAATCATACAACCCCAAGTGCATCGTAAGAAGACAGATTTAGGACACCTGCAGGACAACCGGCAGATTACACTTTTATCTAGAATTAACATATTACACTGCAAAGTGAGTATAAATATGGGTTTTGAATGTAGTTTTTTTATTGTACACTTTATTGTACTTGTTTTTTTGTTTGTTTAAATGAATGTATAAATTAAATAATAAAAAAGGGAAGAAAAAATACACATCTAAATTAAATGAATGAACAAAATAAAATCATAAAAGAACGAAGCAATGTGGGAAATATGCTTCAAAGACTGGGCAAAATATGGATGATTAAAAAAAAAAAAAATCTGTCAATGACTTGCTGACGTGCACGAAAACCAGCCATGTATTGGGCATTTCTTGCAGACCACCTTCCCTGATCTTTGAACACCCCGGGTTGCAGTTAGTTTGCAATGTCCACCCAGATGTTTTTTGTTTTTTTCCTTGAATGGTGTCCTTCAAATCTGTTAAAAATAACATCTTTGTTTCGCTCTATCTCCTCTAAAATTAGGCCTACATTAATTTAATCTTTTTTGAAAGGTATCTTTTCTTGTTTGTTTTTTTGTTCATACATTTTATCAGTAGGCTATCTCCGCCTGAATGTAGTTTTTAGACTTGTCTTGATTGCTAATCCACAGATGACGATTATTAGGTTAAACCTAATAATTAAGGCTAAACGTTCAGAATACGTATGTATAATATCTATCTATCTATCTATCTATCTATCTATCTATCTATCTATCTATCTATCTATAACTAAATCATGCCACCTTTGCCATGCATACCTATACTATATCAACTGCTGTACTCTTTTTGTCATGAGGATTTCCTGTGATTGGAATGAGGTCCTCCAGCTGGGATTAAAGCACATTCAAAGGCATTATCTGGAGTCTGTATGGTTACTGCTGCACAGCAGGTTAGTGCAAAACTAGAGACCTATTCACGAGTGAAAGTGTTCATAGAGAAAGACGTCGTCCAACTCAGGAATGAAAACCGGAGGATAATCTGGATTGGTCGTACCAGTCGTAGGTGTCTGGTAGACACTTGGACCATGGGTGTCTGGTCTATGAGACACCATTACTTAAGTCACAGGAATTTCTACCACAGTACCAAGGCCAAAAATGTTCCTAAGTATTGTCACTAACTGAGACTCACCAGTGACAGAAACACTGAAGTGTCTAATGATGTCGCTGCTGCCGCTGCTGATCTATAGTTTATGTTCTCCAGAGTCTGTGTTTCTGGTGTTTGTGATGATCAGAGATCCAGTCTGATGATCCAGCTTCAGTCTGTCTCTGAATCTCTCTTTACACTGAACATCTGTACAGATCTTACTCTGATCTCCAGTGATTTCAGCGATGAAAGTGTCATTAAAATACCATTTCATCAAATCATTTGTGTTTATTACACCAGGCAAAAAGTGACAGATTCTCCCTCCCTCACTAACTTTCTTTTCATTTTATCTTGTTCAGCAGCAGAAACACCTGAAACACAGACCAACAGATGATTGGAGGATATTTTTGCTAAAAAAAAAAAAACTATAACATGAAATAACTGTGGATATGAAAGGGATTTTCATGCTCTTTATTCACTTTCAGTCTGAAAAGCAACATTTCTCTACAACATGTTGTGTTTATGAACATATTTTGTCTTATCTTTTTTCTTTTTTTCTTACATCAAATCCTCTTCACTTTGGATTAAGAGTTAAATATGATATAACACGTGTATAAAAACAGAAAATTAGAGAAACTAGCAGATTAACAAAAACACACCAATGGAAAAACAAAACAGTTAAATAATGGTGAACTAAATTTGTAGTTAAATCTACCATATCCACTTAGAAACAAATGAATGTGTTTTTAAAGAAATTATTTTGTACTGTGTGTAAATTAATATGCAGCTAAAGAGAAATAACACCTCTGAATGTCACTGTGAATATAAATAGCACTAAGCAATGCAGTTTGCAGTTTAAATGTACATGACTTGCTTTTTAACATAATGACTCATACACAGAAACACTGAAGCGCTTTATACTGGACATGCTGCTGCTGTCCTTTAGATAATAAACTCCAGAGTCTGTATGTGATATCTGTGATGGTCAGAGATCCGGTCTGATGATCCAGCTCCAGTCTGCCTCTGAATCTCTTAGTACACTGAACATCCATGTGGAATGGGAATCTTCCATAGGTTCTTTCCCCGTTAATGGTCAGAGATGCTGGGATAAGCTCCAGCATCCCTGTGCTTTTACAGTGGGTAATCCATCTGGACCATAGATATAAGCATTGCTCTTCACTGAGCTTACTAAGATCTATGGTTATTTTTTCCCTGAAAAGGGTCCAAGATGCTGGGATAGGCTCCAGCATCTTTGTGATTTTACAGTGGGTAAATATCTCTGGATGATGTCTGGACAATGGATAGAAGCATGGCTCTTCACTGAGCTTAATAAAATATTCAGGAACGTCAGCTATGCTACTGGACTGAAAATACCAAGTCCATCTGTCTCGTTGGTTTGTTTGAACACCAGTGAGTAGAGTGACTGAATCTCCCTCCATCACTGACACTGACACGCCTTCTGATCCAATAATGTAAAACCCTAGAAGAAGAAATGAACAGTTAGTTATAAGCCAAATAACATTATACAACAGGAAAGTGCAGTGAAAATGTTTACCCATATCAATACCTAAGGAAATGGTGCTATTTTCCAAGACATGGAGATAAAATTGTTTTTTTGTTTTTTAAACATATCGTCATTATTTTTAATCCTGCTATTTTAGTCTCCCACATAAATAGCTGTACATCTACAGGGACACATTTTCAAGATTTTGGCCATAATGTTTTACATTCACGCCTCTGAAACTGATCTGGGCTGCGATTGAAACTGCCACGTTCGTTTTTGGCCCGTGCAACGCTTCACAATTCCATTTTCAGACAAAACAGTGCAAATGCAAACATTTTAAAAAGTGAAAGCACACATATATTTTTCCTTTTTCCGGTTAATTCATCAATGAATAATTGTCCGTTTCTGTCCTTTTTTTTTTTTTTTTTTTACTTTTGGAAAATTTTTGACTCCAAAAATTATCATTTGAATAGCCTAAATTAAAACTAACTGATTTTCTTTCTTTCCTTATGTCTTTTAGAGGGGGAAAAATCTGTCTGATGTAAAGCAAATATTTTTGAATATAAATATTTTTGAAAAAAAACGTTTTGACTTTCTCGCTTTGTGTAAATTCACTTATTATTATTTTTATAAATATATACAAGATACAATAAAATAATATATAATGAGTTTTTTATATAAAATAATGGCATTTTTAATCATAAAAAAAAAACGCCAACACACCGCAAAACACAGCATAGTTCAAAACATAATAATCATAATTAATAATTGATTAACATTCACTCTCAGTCTTTATTCACATATTTTTCATGGTTTCTTAAAAATAATTAATACAAGTATGGAATGCAAATACATAGTTCTAATAGGGCACGTTGGCACTGTGACAACATGCCCCACCTGCTCAACTGGGATTAAAACCCTGCTAGTGTCTTCTGTTGGTTAACCTGACCACGTTAAAGAACTCTCTCAACTGTTAAATAACATATTGGAGATTAAAATAATATCAGATTTGTCTAATTTTAAATAAACACAAAAACAGAAATGAAAAAATAACTTAAGACATTTATTTGTGCTATGATTAAATAAATGTCCATTGATATCTTCAGAAGAATATATATATATATATATATATATATATATATATATATACATATATATATATATATATATATATATATACATATTTATATATATATATATATATATATATATATATATAAATTCTCTACATAGTGTTATGGCAACTAGTAAATACCCGAAGTTTCGTCAAGCTAGCTGTGTGTGAAGTTTTACACCTAGCCCCGCTCACCGCTAACCGATAAGTTAGCCTACTAAGAAAAACTACGTCACGTTTGTTTTTATCGTTGATAGTAACATTAAAGACTTACTAAAATCACACACACGTAGGTAGAACGACAATAAGAGCAAAATCGAGGCGACATGCTTCATTTTAACAATTTTTGGAAATGTGCTCCGTGGTAGTGAAGGCGACTCCATTTCACCTGTTAAAGTGAAAGTAGTAATTTAGAAGGCTCCCTATGCACTGTAGCGCGATGACGTGGCCAGTGTTGTATTCCTGTGAAAACTGTTCTAGTGGGTGGAGTAATCATGAATATTCATTATATTCCCCCTGTTGTGGGCGTGGCCTTGAAACAACACGCAAACGAGTGGAACTGAAAATATCAGTGCACGCTCCGCAGATCTCAATCTGTCTCTAACGGATTATTTCGAAAAGGTAAGGTAAGGAAGTTTCACTGTTAATCATTAAATCCAACTGTTTACATTTTCAAAACATTTTTATTTCGTCAAAAACAGTCCCTCAAGGATTAAATGAGCCAAACTGAGCAATTCTTTAAAAATGTGCCAATCAGCCATTGTGCAAAACACACAGACACAACACACACTTCAAAGTCAGGGGGGTATTCTAGAAAGCAGGTTATGTGATACCCGGGTATGTTTAAAGGTGACCTATTATGCCATTTTCACATAATGTACGTATTATACATCTCTGATGTCCTCAGAATGTGTCTGTGAAGTTTCAGCTCAAAATACCACCCAGATTTATGGTATAGCTTGTCAAAGTTGCACCTTTTTGGGTGTGAGGGAAAACCTCCTGGATATCTGATAGGAGAATGGTGATGATTGGAGTGATTTGACAGCTGATCGCGGCCTACGTGGCCTGTCTGAAGTAACGCTGCGCTCAATTTTTAATATATTTTGCATTTAAAATATTTTTGGTAACACTTTACTTGAAGGGGTGTGCATAAGACTGACATGATACCTTCATAATCATAACATGACATATGTCATGAATACGAAGGAGGTTTTGCATGTTTATGACAACTGTCATTAAGTGTCATTCGCTCAATTATGACATTTTTAATGCAAATATGACATTGTTTGAGATGTCTTTGTTATGGCAACTTGACATAAACCAATACATCATAACCTGTCAGTGTCTTTGTCATGACAACTTGACATTACTAAGACAACATATGTCATAAATATGTCATAACATGACATAGCAGATTAATTATCAAACTTAAGAAACTACTTAGCTTTATGGATTGAATTTGTCATTAAAATTACATTTTTTTGAGGTCAAGAAAAATATTCATGACACAGTTATAATGGCCCCATGACAGCCAATGTCAAAACCAACCACATAACAGTTTAATGTAATGTTGTTAACCCATAAAGCTAAGTGGTTTCTTAAAGGGTTACTTCAGGATTTAGCATTAAGCTTTGTATTAGTAGAAAACCTGTAGTATTTTCGAATTACCATGCTTTCCCCCCTCATATCCCCCTGAGAGGAGAGATTTATGTATTTTTTGTCTGGAAAAAATCCTCCGATGACGCAAAAATCGTCATTTTGCGTCATCGGAGGATTTTCTGTCCAGAGGCTAAAGACTACAGCCAGTAGATGGCGTTGTTCCGCATGTTTTCAGCCCGCCCATACAGGGTGGGATCTCACTAACAGAATGTACACAGTATCAGCCGTTTTTCTTTGGAAGCTAAGCTAGCATGCTCTTGTTCTGTGGAGAAAGCTGAATAATAGGAGAAAGCTGAGTAAGTAGGGGTTACCATCTTCCTTTTCCCGGACTTGTCCGGCGGGCGAGACTGTTAAAAATGTCCGGGATTCGGCTTTTGCGTTCTGCGGTCGCCATTCATTGTTTACATGCACACCTCTCGTTTCAATCTAACTGAATTAATTCCGATCGGTGAATCTGACTGTAGTGTTTACATGAACGCTAAACATGTGATCGGTTGATGTGCGTTTTAACATTGCTAAGAAAATTCCCGCTCCTCCGTGAGAGATGCGAGACCCGGCGCGTCTCAGTAATGAAGCCACCGGCCTCGCGCCGTTCTCCCGCGGCCGTCAGCCTCGTCCTGCTCGCCACAGTAAACATGATGAATGGCGACTGTAGAACGCAAAAGCCGAATCCCGGACATTTTGGGTCTCTAAATCCCTGGCAAACTCATCACTTACTTAGGCTAGCCTTGTTGTTTTCAACTGTGGTCTCTAACCGGTAGGCGTGGCCTTCTAAGGCAGTGAAGCAAGTGCATTCTGGGAGTTGTTGTCTTTCATCCACATAAGCCAAAAATACATTTTCTGGCTTTTCTCAGTCTAGAAAGCTCCAAATTCAAAAATTTCTCCACATTTCTTCTACTTAAATGACCTATTTTAAATACACATTCATCTTCCCAGAGGTGAAGTATCCCTTTAAGTTTGATCATTAATCTGCTATGTCATGTTTATGACATATTTATGTTGTCTTGGTATTGTCAAGTTGTTATGACACTGACAGGTTATGATGTTTTGGTTTTATGTCAAGTTGTCATGACAAAGACATCTCAAACAATGTCATATTTGCATTAAAAATGTCATAATTGAGCGAATGACACTTAATGACATAAACATGCATAAAACCTTCATATTCATGACGTATGTCATGTCATGATTATGAAGGTGTCATGTCACTCTTATGCACACCCCTTCAAGTAAAGTGTTACCATATTTTTAAAATTATTTTATTCTTCCCTCTTTCTGAAAACATCTTGGCGACATGGCAGCCATCGACTGAGTCAGCCCTGTAAACCTGTTGGTCAGTGGAAATATTCACACGGTCTCATCCAAGATGATGTCCCACTGGCAAAGGTCTTACCAGGGTCTCTATTGTGGCAGCCCATCCAGCGTCTCCCTGCTCCGCTCAATAAAAGTCAGCAATTTCTTTTAACTTTTATTTTGTTTTTCTGATCTTAAATCTAGTGGATATTAATAATTCAAATATTTGTGACAGTAATTTATTTGGTTTTAAAAGTGAAAGGGCTTGAAAAAAATTATTATTATTATTATTAAGTTCCTTGAACCAGAAGATTATCTAATTACTTCTCTGAACTGTATGTATTGAAAGTATGCCTGGTTCAGAATGTTCAATGGAATTTGGTGTGTTAGATTTTTAATAGATAAGATAGTGAACTATCTTTTAAACCAACCATGATTCTAACATCTAAACTTTACTTCCTTTTTCAGGCCTAACAACATTCTAACACTGAAACACAATGTACTAAACATTCTGTTCTTTCTAAGAACAGGTCTATGGAAAATTCTGAAGTGCTGACCATGACAATATCAAAAATATACTGTCTGTAGTATGTCATGATATATTTAGCAATCAACTGAACTCTTAAAACGTTCCACTTATTTTTAATGATTCAAGATAATTTTGCTTATGCCAGAAACAGAGGGGAAAAGGGTGGGGGCTTGCTTTCCCAACTGAACCAATCATATTGGTAGAAGGTGACATGTTAGTCACGATGATTTTATTTGTTGTCTCTATTCTATAAAAACTGTTGTTTACGTGTTTTCTGGTGAGATTCTCAATGGAAATTGTCTGAGATCTCCCGGCCGTGATTAAAGCATTTAGAGGACATTTGCTATAGTATAAATATTATAGGACGTAGTTGGGTTCAGGGAAAAATCCAACACATTGGTCAAAGGTTTTAAGCAGGCCAATTATTCAATAACATTTAGCAAAAATAATAAAACAAGAACAGTAAATGACACAACGGAGTACATTAAAGGGTGTGATACATTTTTAATAATGAACAGCAGGTGAATTTCTATATGATAAACTAAAGACATTTATGTGTGCTATGCTATTGGTAAATACAATTAAATTAAAACGTCATTTCATACATCACAATAACACCAAAAGATGTGATACAAAAAGTAAAAACAGACGTATCCTGTCAGAGAATTAACTCAGACCAAAAATGAGAGGTATTGTCCTGTATGAACTCTTAACATCAATTCCACAGATACAGTATTTGATCAGCATTTTTTGGGGACATTTTCATATACGGCCTCCATCTTTGATTTCTGAAAGAAAACAAAGACACAATCAGGAACCTGCAGATGCAACATAACTATTTCTATGAAATAATGTACTTCAGTAATATAGATATTAAACTGCTATACTACAGAATAGATGCTAACATGGAGCAGCAAGAGGAAGACATCAAAGCTCTGAAAGATTTTCATGATAGCCATACGGTCATCTGAGCTGATAATGATTGTCTTCACACAAAAGCAACAGCAACGATTGTTGTAGCATGTCTACAAAGCAACCAATGGCTGCTAAAGCTGCATTTCAGCTCAGAATAATGATAAACCGCAGAGACGCTGCAGCTCGAGGACACACTTCAGCACAGCTAGCATGAGTTATCACTGTTTTCTATTTAAACTTGCTAGTATAGGACTAATGTCCTACTTTTTTTCCAAAGACAATATAACAATATAAAACTTGCGTTGTATGGATTATTTTAGAATAACAAACTAATTTGCAATTGGAAGTGTTTACATATATTTCATACAAATAGTATTTAAACTGGGAGGCCAGAGATAGATCACAGACTGGATTTTTACATGCATAATGAAAATAGCCATAACAATTCATTCATTGTGTGTAAATAAAAAACTGTATTGTAGGTGGACAGCAGCACATCTAAAATAGAAATGGACTGTCCGTAAACTAAAGACGTGTTGCAGTGCAACTTCACAACTTTACTGGTAATAACAGGACCACATAAAAGGGCACCTAAGTTACACATCAGCTTTTTTTGTTTTCAGGGGCTGTTTGTTGTAGCGTTTGGTAATAGAAAGCAGGTTTTAGGAAGCTCAAGCTCTGTTATCTGCTTTGGGGCAGAGCAAATTTGTTCAGTTCTCAAGGGAGTTGAAGGCGTTCACTGTGAAAAGATTTACGTGAATAAGCTCCACTCACGCTTATCCTTTTTCTCGAGAATAGAGGATAGAGTAACGAGCATCTGCACCCCACAGTTCGTTCATGGGGGTCACAGGTTGAGCTGGCAAAGAAGTTCAGAAGGGGGTTTCCCATTTATTTCCCATCCCATCTCCTCTTGCCAGTTCAAGTGATCTGTTAGATTCTGCTAGATTCAATCAGAGAACTTGTTGATGGTAGTACGCCGTGATATTGAGATTCCTTCTTCAGCCCTGCATATGGGGAGTTGCTTGTAATAATGGCCAGGTTGAATTTGACTTGCGCTTGTGAATAGCAGGAAGTCAATTGTGGCCTGATTGGATCAGCGCTTCCTCTGTGAGCCTTCAATTCCTTCCTGATCTTCACACTAAGATGGAGAGGGTCTGGAAGAAACTATAATAGGCATGCATTTTTTTCCCTTTCAGCACTAAAATGATTCTAATGTTGAGGAATTATGTGAGCAGGGTATGTGAGGATGCTCCATATGGAACAGACGTCGGTTAGCTATCTCTCACAGGGTTAGATATCCTCACTGAGGGCTCCGGTCTTACCATCAAAGCCATGTCAGACCACCTTGCGGCTCGTGGGTAAGAAATATGTGGCAGCGGGTCAGGCTCAGGGTCACACTTTGGCAGTTTTACAGTCATGCCAAAACGACGTGCTTAGGGACTTAGAAAAGGGCAGGGATTGTAACCAGAGGCGGTGACTGAACTGCACCAGATCACATTTTTGGCTCTCCGGGCAGTCGGTAGTCATGGAAAGGCACCTTTGGCTTATTCTGTCAGGAATTAAAGAGAGGAAGAATTTTTTTTCTCCTGATGCCCTGATCTCGTGTGCCTCAATCCTATGAGCAGAAGTGGCACACTGCAAAGAGGAAGCAAGACCTCAGGAAGGTGAACACTCATAGACATAAAAGAAACCTGTTCTTTTCAGAAAAGAAATTAACACTTCTTTTCAGTTCCCCTCTATATTAAACGTCAACCACTAGATTGGGGTTGGTAAATATTGCATGAAATTATATTTATCATCAGTTCCAGTCCAGCAGTTTGGCTTGGAGGTGCTGGAGTCATTCCTTGTTGGGCTTGTGCTGGTTTTAGCAACTGTTTCTGAAAGGAACAGAGTTAGAGCAGGATACATTTATTTTCGGAACTACTCTCTCTGTCACCTGTTACATACCAGGCTGGGTGCAGTGCTGTCTATATTATGCAAACAGTAGTATAGTGTGCCCCCCTGTGGGTGGTTGCTATAATCGACATGAAGCTTGGTGAATGGGGTTGCATTGGGCAAATACTTTTGTCCCACACTACCATTTACAGTCCTCTCCAGTTATTCAGATTGAAGGCTTAATGCATCTCTTTACTATAGTCTGTCATGATGTCAATTTGTTATGATTCTTCTTCTTGTCTGTGTTTGTTTAATCTGGTAATTAGGTCAGTTCTATGTTGCGATGAGTTGGTTGTTCTGTTCTTGTTCTTGTTCTTGTTCTGGATATTATTTTGTGAAGTTTGAGTTTAATTTTGAACAAAGCTGCTGCCCTTAGATCCTGTTTCATGGCTGCTGCAACCACCGTGTAACAGAAGAACTGACAACAAAATGGATTTAGCAGCAGCAAAGTTGTTCAGACTGCGCCTGGGAACACACTCGCTCAAAGACCACGCTTGCTTTTTGGACATTTCAATTTCCACCAACCTCCCGGACTATGTTTTGATTGACTGTTTCTGCCATGAACTAAACCATTTACTTCAATCCCTTCTAGTCCGTAATGGTTCTCGAGCATCCCTAAGCACATTCTTGGATTCCGCCCTTATTCTATATGGCTCCACCTTTACTGTGCGGGAAGTCCAGTGTAGGCTCCAGTCCCTGACCAGAGTCCTGTGATTTTTTTTTTTTTTTTTTTTACTGGGTATACATCCCCAGCCACAGTGGCCAAGCCTGGCTCCCATGGCAAGGCCACGAAGGCTGATCCTCCCTGGCCCCCTGAACTGTTAGCGCAGTCCTGACTCCCTAAACTCCTTGAGGCACCCTGGAGGCTCTGTCTCATGAGCAATGTCTCATTCCCCTTCTTAGGAAACCTGGTTGATAAATCATTGCTTTTGATACATTTTAAAAACATTTTCTATGTGCTAATAAATGTTGACTTGTACTAATTAATTTTTTAGGTCTGCAAAATTAAAATAGCCCTTTAAAAGTGAAAAACCGTCTGATGGTGCACACAAAGCTTTGATAAGACTAACTGAATGAAACTTCTTGCAACAATGTCATAAATGGTATTACCATTTTTGGTGTTGTTGGTTTACTCGATGCTGAATCAGTTCTGCCTTCTTCCTGGGTCTGAACTGCATTAACAATAATCACAGATTTGTTTTAAAAAAAAAAATTTGCTTGCTCTCCTTACCTGTATTTCTACATTTCTTACAGATGCAGCACATCGCGACTATAACAACAATCATCAGAGATCCAGCAGCAGCAGCAGCAGAGAACAACACTATGTACAATAAAGGTAGGCCTTGATCTGTAATGGACAAAATGGAATTGAATGTGTCTGATCTATAACAAAATCAGAGAGCAACTCAGTAAATTAACACTAATATCAACAGTGCTGACGTACCTGCACATGTGTGACAGAGTTGAGTGATGTTGAGATGTGTGGTCTGGTTGCTGATGGGATTGTTCAGCACACAGCTGTAGGTGTTTTTATCCTGATATTCCACCTCCAGAGGTAGAGAGAGACTGATGCTGAGATCACACACACTGATGCTGGACAATACACTGATTCCTGCGTACCAGGAGAGAGTCACATTACTCACATTCACCACTGAACACAGCAATGTACAATTTGATGATGATGATGAGCAATCTCTGGTAATGTTAGGAGTGACGGGATGAGCTGGAAAACATGAGAGAATAAACATAAATATATTAAATGATTAAACATTTCAATATGTAAATAGTTAAAGGAACATTCAGAGTTCAGTATGAGTTAAGCTCAGTCAACAGCATTTGTGGTGCATGATGTTGATGACTTCAAAAATATTTCCACTTGTCGAGCAGAAAAGCAAAAATCTGGGTTATAGACAGACTTTTAAAATGGAAGTATAAGGAGTCAATCTGTACACATTAAAATGCTCACAACACAAAACACTAAACGGACTGTCGATTAAGCTTAACTTGTACTAAACCCCAAATATTCATTTAATAATACTTGAACGTTTTAACAAAAATCTCTACTCACCATACAGAAACGCTAAATGTTTTTGATGACAGTTTTGCTCCACTTATCTTTACTTCATAAAGCCCAGTATGTAAAGTTGTGGTGTTTGTGATGGTCAGAGATCCAGTTTGAGTGTCCAGCTTCAGTTTTTTTCTGAATCTCCCATCAGGAACATCATCATATGTGGAGAAGATTCCAGCAGCTCTACTGATTTCAGCTATCAGAGACTTTGTAACTCCAAATGTCCACAGTATGTCGTCGTCTTCACGTATTTTAACATCAGTGTTTAGAGTAACAGAATCTCCCTCCATCACTGACACTGAATCACCAAACACACCTGGAGAACATGAACAGATGTTCCTCAGATTAATGGTCATGTTGGTTTACTAAGCATCAAATCAGCGGTTGTCAGTAACTTTTAAAAGTGAACTGAAGAACAGGATCAGAGACGCAAAGAGATTGAAAGGTGAAATACAGACAGTGTCAAAAATATTTGTTTATCTTTAATGTGTTTTAAAGCTATATGCTTGTAGAGCAATTTGAAGGTAAATGAAAATTGAATTACAGTAAAACTACAAGTTTAATTCTGCTAGACACTTTCAATAGTTTCATATTTTTATATTCGGCTCATTATAACACACTCACAGAGACCTGAATCCAAAGTAGATCTCACAATAATATGTGTTTGATTTAATTTGTTACAAGAACAGCAAATGAAAATACTCTAAACTATTATAAACTGTAGCAGTAGCATTATTACTGAGAAGCGGACAGAAATTAGGCCATAAAAATATATTTGTTACTTACTAATCAGACGGCAGCAGCACAAACAGAATAAAACAAGCATTGTCTTCAATTGTTCAGTGAAACAGCTGACCTAAAAAGACTATCTACTGATAACCATCATCTGGTATGTGAATACTCTCACGGTCTGACTTTCGTATTACACACACACACACACACACACACACGCATACACTGAATGTGTGTTAAGAACCTATATATAAATCATATAACCGGTCTTCTGACATTTGTTAGGACTTAAACTGTTCTTTATATGGAAAAACAATCTTTATCAAATGGAAAACATTCATAATTTAACACTGATAGTTTCTGAAAGGTAGTTTCTGACATAAAAGTTGAAATGTGTAAAACTGTGTAAATATTAGATTATTGAACATAAGTTTCATGGTACAATAAATCTTATGGATTTGAAAATGGTTTTATAATCATATAGACCATCCACCATCTCACATGGTTGCCAGTCATATTAAAGTGTGCCACGAGCAGCTCAGCTTCAAACAG